>VXBQ01001253.1:1633616-1749790 GCA_013400175.1 Phainopepla nitens | reverse complement strand
TTTTTTTTTTGGTTCTGAGAGAAATAGTAGGATGAGCTGTTAATACATCCATCCTTACCTGCTTCAGTATATTATGCAAACTGGTTTGTTGCTCATTTTTTATGATAAGCAGTGGCAGTGGAGATGCAGAAGATCAGTATGAAATCTAACACCAAAGCAGCAGCAGAAATCCCTTCAGCTATGTAGGTAATAAGCCATTTGTGATCCCAAGTTGCTAAAATATGATTGCAATAAATACAATTGGCATTTTGAAAAAAAATATAAATCAGCATGAACTTTTTATGACAAACTAAGCTGAAAAATCAATGATTATATAAAGACATTATTCCATGACAGCTCATGCTCGATATTCAGACCTTACAGCAGTTTCCTCATTTCTAAAAAGCCTTTGTTATGCTGAACCAGCTCTTAACAAAGTAGTGAGAGGACCAAAGTTGAGTGAACACAGCACAACAGTGTGAAAAAAAAAATAGCTATGCTTTGTATAATCCTTTTCTATCTCCTTCCCTGTCCCGGTGAGAAAACAGTCCATACATAAGTGACTCCATATATGGTTAATAGAAGTTCTCAGTCTACTTAAATGAAGGTTTTTTGCTCACACAAAGCTGTGAGAAGTGGCTGATACTCCAGAGGGTTGTCTGAAAACTGAAAACCACAATGGGCTGGAGAGGTGGGCTGAGAAATGTCTGAAATTCAACAAGGTCAAATGCAGGGTCCTGCACCTGGAGAGAAATAACCAAACACACCAGTACAGGCTGGAGCTGATCTGCTGGAAAGCAGCTCTGCAGAGAAGGACCTGGGGGTCCTGGTGGACAAAACAACTGTGCATGGCCCAGCAGTGTGACCTTGTGGCCAAAAAGGCCAGTGGTATCCTGGGGTGCATTGGGAATAGCATTGCCAGAAGGTGGAGGGAGGTGATCCTGCCCCTCTACTCAGCCCTGGTGAGGTCACATTTGGAGTCCTGTGTCCAGTTCTGGGCTCCTCAGTGCAAGAGTGATGTGGGGTTCCTGGTGTGCGTCCAGCACAGGGCAACAAAGATTATCAAGGCGCTGGAGAGTGTCTTTTATGAGGAAAGGGAGCTGGGCCTGTTCAGCCTCGAGAAGAGATGACGGAGAGGAGCCATCATCAACGTCACAGAATCAGCTAGGTTGGGAAAAACCTTTGAGATCATCAAGTCCAGCCTGTAAGTCTGTAAGTATCTGAAGGGAGGGTGCCAAGAAGATTAATAAATCCAGGCTTTTCTCAGTAGTGCTAAGCAACAGGACAAGAGGAATTGGGCAGAAATTGATGCACAGGAAGATCCACCTGAATATGAGGAAGAACTTTATTGTGTGGGTGCCCTAGCACTGGGACAGATTACTCAGACAGGATGTGGAGTCTCTCACTGGAGATATTCAAGAACCATCTGGACACAATCCTGTGCTATGTGCTCCAGGATGACCCTGCTTGAGCAGAGAGGTTGAACCAAATGAACCACTGTGGTCTCTTCCAACCTGACCCTGTGGCTCTGTGATTATAAAGCTTGTCCCAAAAAGATACCAAACAATCATTCAATATTTCCATGGCCAGCAAGTTATTTTTCAGAGTACCGGAAAGATCATCTCAATCTTCAAGAGATTTTCTGTTCAGTACTGCATACAATGGTATCAGTTATTTTCTGCTCTAATTCAAAAAGAAAACTGTTCTGTTTTTAAACAAAAATATTTTCACAAAAATTTCTCCCATTATCATCCCCATTTTTTAATCATCTAGTATTGTACCTGCCTTGATGATGGATGTCAGGAAACCTGCCCCATTTGTTCTAGCCTAAGCAAAAAGGCTTTCTTTAAAAACTACAACCTAGGCAGGAATAGTTAAACCTATAGTACCTTTGCTTAAAATGCATTGATTTCTTTGGAATGGAGTCATATCTTCAAATGAAACTAAAGAACAACCTGTAATAACTAAAGGTAGAGACAGACAAGAAAATGGCTTCAAGGTATAAGCCGATTTATTCTTATAGTGCTCAAGTCTGTGGTGAAGTAATACTTATTTTTTAGGTGGAAAGCATTGGAGGAAAGAACAGAGGTAATATTATCAAAGTCACACAGGTAATCCACAGCTCAAGTTCTCAGCTATTCATTGATGAATGGGAGCTAAAAATCTGTCTTCAGGTGTACTCCCTCTTTAATGTTCTGCTCACTCTACAATGAAACTGCAGCTGCCCCAAAGTGCGTCCATTGGGGTAGACAAGAAAGTTATGTGCTTAGTTCACAGGCAAAGGAAAGCAATCAGTGTCACTAATGCAGTAATCTCAGCTAGCCAGCTGCTGAGCCATCACCAGATGGCTTTCCTCTCCGGGATCAAAAAGGTTCACATCTTCTTATCGGCTGTCCTGAATCCCACATGAGACTCGCTCAGGTATGCCTCTTTAGTATTAATGTGTGCATTGGAAAGGATAAAAAAATACTGATTACAGAAGAGTCTTATCCTTGACTCCAATGCTATTTTACTGGAAAGAAAAAAGAAAGAAAATTCTCCCAGAATTTTACACTGGTGAAGGTATGTGACACTATAGAGGAGGCTGCCTGATAACACAAACCAACACCTTTTGTGTTATAACGGCATATGAAATCACTCTACTGCCAGAATGTTTTCAGCTCCTGTGTACTTCAAATGACAGGATAGTGCATATACTTACCTCCAAATTCAGGAAAAATCATAATGTCTTTTTTTACCAGCAGTTATGCTACCCACCAGAGAAAGTCATTGTCTGTGCCAGTGAGTACTTACAGACATAAAAAAAAAACTTCCTGTAAGTAACAAAAGGAAAAAAAAAAATAAAATGTTCTATTTGATTGTCATCAAGGATGAGTGAATCTGGATAGAGTTGCAGATTTCAGTAGCATCTCCACCCTTCAGTTTAACTGCTCCAGACTTCATTTTTCTTTTTCTGAAGTTTCACCTTCAGTTTTATCAGGTCAAGATAATAATCTCTGAGTTAATGAGTTTGAGAGCTGAGATTATTAGCTGTCAGTTAAATATGGATGAGAAAAATCATTAGATTCTTTTTCTTTTAACTAACAACAACTGAAAGCCTATGTGCATTTTCTCATTTAAAGCGAGCAAAACCTCCCTTAGGCATTTGTTTTCTTTAACTATACAAAACCTTTTGTAATTACTGACTTTAACATCCCAGTCAAGATTTTGCAGAAACATGTCAGAGGCTTGTCATGTGTCGCTTTATTCCTTATGTTCTCAACAAAGGTGTTCTGCTGACAGGAGGTTATTAAGTATATTTTCAGCATCAGTACAATTTCTGTTAAGTATTAGTATTTCTCTGCAAGTTTGGGAATTATTTTTTTTTGCAGGACACTTTTCAAACTTCAGTGCACCAACTTTGGTTTTGAGGAGGAAGTGCTGATGGGCCAGAGATTTTTCTGAGCAAGAGATTAGAACTGCTCTGTCAAGACCTTCATGTATTTTGTCACATGCCTTGTTGGACTGGCATATATGGTATCCTAATTGGGTATCACTGAAATAGTTTACCCCATAGCTGAAAGGCAGAAATCTGGCATGAATGCATGCAAGCCCAGGGAATGGTGGCTGATTGAGCAGAGACCCACAGAGATAGTTTGATACCTTATGTTCATACTGAATGACTTCATGAAGGAAGAAGGAAGATAATTTCACTCCCATCCTGTTACTCCTCACCTCCTTACTGCAGTTCTTATTTTCTGTCTGCTTCCCACGGCCCAGAAGCTCTGCTGTCTTCTCTAGTTCTCAAGGAATGTATGATAACTCCCAGCGACTGTGCAAGTACTTCCCTGCTTTTCATCTGGGTGCTAATGAAGATCATCCTGCTGTATCCAGCCATGGTGTGATCTTACTCTGAGCACTACATGCAGTTCTGGGCCCCATAAATTTAGGAGTAGGTGGAGGTATTTGAATGTGTTCAGAGGAGGGCAACAAAGCTGGTAAAAGGCCTAGTACAATCTGTAATGTAACTCTGACTCCCTGAACATGCATGTAAATAAAACCACTAACCCGTTTTTCAGATCTAGTGGGATCACACAAAAACATGTTTCCGTTTTACTTTGCCTAAGAGAACTTGCTTTCCTTCTTTCTGTTAAAGCAGGAAAAAAACTGTATTAAATTTCTAAAAATGTCTGGGTCTTCAGGAGGGAATAAGTACTTCTTTTTCAGCCCTGTTAATTTTTCAGTCTTTTCATATGACATGTCCCATTCTTTCCCAATCATCTACCAAAACAATATGTGGATTGCAAGTCTGCTTCCTTTCTTCAAAGACTGTCTCAAAGAAAAAAACACGGCAAGAAAAGCACAGAAAATGGGTTCAGATGTGGAATCTGGTGTCATGACTGATCTCCATATTGATGGAATTTTTAGGAGATATATGATAAGGAACACATCAGAAATTAATCCAAAATCTCTTGAACACGTTGTGTAATTAGGTAATATTCAGCTGTTTCTGTAAGACTCGTCCAACAAGAGCTACACTACTTTACAAATGCATTGCTTTATATGTTCCAGTTTTTGAGGTCAAGAAATATTTGCAGAAGTCAGATTTAACCTTTAAATTCCTGTTTCTGGAAAACAACACTCCCAATATTTAGTGGGATAGAGTGGATAAACTTAGATACTGAATTAGTCTCATGGTTTAATTTTCACTAGCATTCAAAAACATTAAATGCAGCATGCTGACTTTTACTGATACAATTACAAGAACTGCTTTCATGGTGCTTGAATATCTATTCCTTCCTCTCTCCCTTTTTTCTTAAGAAGAATTCCATGCTCTTTTTCTTTGCAAAAATACATTCACCACTAGACAAGAAGCAAGCTGCTTCTTTCTACCATACCACCTCTCAGAATCAGCAGGTTTTGGACTCTTACCCCTTCTGAAAATAATCCTGTGCTCTTAATACAGCCTTTCACCTAAGTCTCCTCCTCTTCAAAAGTTCTTGAGGTCCTCTCAGCAACAGCTTTTAAAAAAATAAGGGTGGGTTCTTATCTTTTATCTTACTCTCTCAACCTAAAACCTAAACAGCAGCTCTCCTCCTCTCCTCCCACCTTCTAGACTTAGTATTTCAAAATAACTCTGGAACTGGGCAAGGCGAGAAGAATCGCTTCACCCATGCAGAATCACACCAAGAGGCTTAAAGCGTTGGAAGGGCTTGGTAGAAAATCCAAGCTGGAGCGAGGCTTAGCTGTAATGTTAAGCTAAAGAAAATGACATGACTGAACTGGTAGAATATACACAAAAAAAAACCAGTGCAGCAAGTTTCTGGCAGCAGTTGGGTTACTCTAGCCACAACTGTTGGATCAAGCAGAGTAAGTCACTCAGAGTGTTTGTGAGAGATTTCACTCTCGGTGTCACAGAATGCAGTGGGAGCTGATGCTTGCCCTGCTGTTTCTCTCCACTTATTGTTTTTTCCATATCTCACTGGAAATATTGTATGTTATGAAAATGTTCCAAAGGTTGAAGAGGAATAATAGGAAATCCTTGATATTTCACTTTCTTTGAAATTATTGAAAACTCAACAAAATGCACTTAATAACACAAGGCGAGGGCTTAAAAGGGATACAATGGAGTGTTTTCTGAATCATGCTGTACTTCATATTCTTCAAAGGTTTTGGGTTTTTTTTTCTCCAATAAACAGCCCAAACTATGCTGCCATTGCTAGGACTAAAGAACATGAATTGAATCTGTTTCAAGGACAAAAGAAGCATGGAAACTAAACTCTCTTCTTTTGGAGAAGAAATATTTTGTGTAGGTAGAACTTAATGTTCTGAAGGTTACTGTATTTTTTGCAACTATAGGTTTTCATTTTGGTGTTAGAAGCACTGCACTTGGGACTAAGAAGGAATTACTTCTATTGCTCCACGATTAGGACATGCTTGATTATATTGATATAGTTGAAACTTGGAGTCAGCACCCAGTGACAGGACAAGAGACTCCTTCAAGCTTCACCAGGGGATGTTCTGGTTGGACATCAGGAAAAGGTGGTCAGGCATTGAAATAGTCTGCCCAGGCAGGTAATGAAGCCACTGTCCCTGGAAGTGTGCAAGCAACAACAAGAATGATTTAGTTGACAGGATGGTGCCCAGTCAAAAGTTGGGCTTGATGATCCTGGAGATCTTTTCCAGGATAAATAATTCCATTACTCTATTCTATTCTGTGATTGTTAGTATCAAACCAGTTTCTCACAAACAGGTCTCAAGTCCTGTAATGAGATCCAACAAGCTTAAACTCAGCTTATTTTTGAGAAAACAAGATTTATTGTTAACTTTGCTATCTTTTACATGCTGCTAATTGGAATGTGGCATTTAAATAAATCCTCACTTGTTGCTGAAGAGTTATTTTATTTGGGTTAAAGTGCTAATGCCTCAGAAGGTCTTATTTCGAAAACATTTGCTATTTCCTCCTTTACTTACCAGCCACAGTAAAACTCACCATACAGTTTTTGTTTCTCCCAGCAGCTACATGGAAATACATCATGAAGTCAAAGGCTGTAATGTTTTGAAAGACAATCCTGGAGTTTTCCTAATCAGAACAATCCACTGGTGTACATTCTTTGAAATCTGAACCAAAGCTTTGCTTTCCTGACGAGTAGCACAGAATGACAATATCTACCCAATCTGCTTTAATCCTTTCCCACATCGTTTGCTGCACTGAATCTCCAACTTTATAAGGGCAAGTAAAAGCAACATTTCCTCCTGGCTTGGTAAACATGGGATTATTTTGTTTTTCAGACACTTCAAAAGCATCTGTTGAAAAACACAAAAGCCAGCAAAAACATGCTTATAATTCATTCAAGGGAAGTTTAGCATCCACAATTTCAGTACAGCAAATATTAATGAAATTGACTTGCAGCAGAATGATATTGAAATCATTTGAAATGCTGAAAAATATAATTTATACCTGTCTATGACTTTATTTTTGTGCACATTTAGACAAAACAGTTTTATGGAACTGTGAGTCTGTGATGACATTGCAAGAAGGCTGTTTCTGTAAACTTTGAGTACATGAATGTTCTATTAGTGTTTCAGCAAATATGCAGCAGCATAAATTATGGGGCCAATCTAATTAAACTTGGCGTAATCTTGTTCTTCTTTCACACTAGTTATAATAAGAAAATGGTTTGATGTGACCCTCAAGACATGCTTTAGTAAATGATGTTAAAAGACAGCCTAAGAACTGCAATTCCCTCATTCACAAAACTCATACCACCTAAATTAAAAAATATTCTAATCCATTCATACACTCTACTTGGGAAAAGTCTGTATGATCTGTCTGTCTGTGGTATGAAAGAAGACTTCCAACAAATTCAAGACTTCAGCCACATAGAAACCATAAATATTTCTTAAATAATTTTGACTGAAATCCCTGAGTTTGCTCTGAGTTATTTTTTTAGTAATATAATTTACTGTTTACTACTCAAGAAAATAAATGTTTAAAAGTCTGCAATAGAAAGATTGTCAATTCCTTTGACATTCAGAACCACTTGATTTCTAAAGTCAGCTTTTTAATGCCTGCATCTCATAAGCTAGGATGAGCACTGTCATCTTCCTGAAGACTTTAATGCTGGAGAAGATTAATGATCACACTGCTTTTCTTATACTGTAAAAGGATCAATCTTTCAAGCTCTTTAATGAGATTTTTTTAAGTAAAAAAAAGTCACTACAATATATTTTTAATGTGTTTGTCTCTATCTGTGGCAACAACTGGAAGGTAAGAAGGCTGCCTAGGAATAAGTGATTCCATTCATGTTCACAAGATAGAGACTCCATTGTGGGAGTCTGTAACTTCAGAGAGTATCTCAGGCTCTGTGAAAAGAGAGTGAAAAAGTCCAGCTTGCAATTTTTTGTCAATGGAATACAGCACAGAAAAATTACATTCCCTCTGCCTTTGGAGACCGGAAATGTGATTAAAATGTTGAAATGTAGAAAGACAAAAGGAACAGTGTCTAATGAGTTTACTTAAAATAATTAATGAAGATCTTGAAGATCCACGTAGACTGCAATCAAGGAGACTGAAGGTTAATGATAGGCAAGGACAGAAGAGAGATAAATTCACTAAATCAAACAGAAGGTAAAACACAGTGAAGCTAATTAACTCCTTACACAGCTTGCCAAAGACAGCTAAATTTCTATTACTGAAGTTGACTGCCAAGGCTGGATAATCATTTAAGTTATCATGCAAATTCCAGCAAGAAATTACTCATGGAAGTTTAAGTATTATTCAAATTAGACTGAATGACTACTATGATGGGACTCTACACTGACAAAATAGGTTCCTTGAAGTGTAGTCCCTCAAAATTCACTACATTAAATCAGGTAATTTTTTTACCTACCTTGCAGATATAGATCTGCAGGTTCATTCAGATTTGCCAGGGAAGAGGGGTAAATGAAAAAGTGATTGAAACTCATCCTCTCGTGGGAGCACCATATCCTTAGAGGTCAGATCCTTTCCTCAGACCACTAGCTTTCAGCAGCAGCCTGCTTTACAATAAGCCGCACATTCTTGCTGAAGAATAGGCCCTTCATTGTGCAGACTTTGCTCTGGTTTTCCATTGTGAGCAAGCCCTACTTCTGCTCATATTCCCCTCAGGAGCACTTCCTTCTCCCCATCTTCTCCTGGCTACATCCTTGCTGTCCTGATGGTTTCGTTACAATGCCACCCTGAACTCCAGGTGTTTCTCATACGTAAACATGCTTAATAGGGAATTTTGTATGTGATGTTGCTGCCTCCCACCTTCCAGAGCATTTCCACCTGACCCAAATGACAAGATCTTATAGCAACCAGCCTTCTTCCCTGCTACTTTGCCATATAATTGCTAGAAAATTGTACATTACTGGGAACAAAGAGATAAAACATTACTGGTCAGCTGGGAACAAAGAGATAAAACATTTTCCATCAAACAGATTAAAATTCACTCTGTCTTAAAATTTATTAGTTAACTCTCGTGTTATATTTGCCAAAAAATAAATCCCAGTTGCTTGATAATATATAATATGTAGTATACTATGACAGGTACATTACAAAGCTAAGGTGGCCTTGCAAATTCAGTGAAGAATTTCCATGTAGAAATCTCGTATAACTGTATAATTTGCATGTATACAAATAATAAATGTTATGTTAATAGTGAGAACAAGGTACAAACAGCCAAATTAAAATAGAAATAGTTTGGAGATTCTTAGCTGCTCTAAATTCTATCATAACCATTTTCAAAGACAGACATCAGGCCTTTTTGGTTTTTTCTTTGTTTGTTTGCATATAAATTTTATTTGAAAGACTGCAGCGACATTAATTTATTTTCACTCTTGATGAATAATGTAAATATCTCCCCTTATGACAATATGGTACCTTGAAAAATTTTCATGATTATATAAGGCACAAATAGTAGCAACTCAGGCCTACGTAGTTCTAATTAAATCTTCTAAGCACACTAAAGTGTTCCAGGCTTTTGTTTTAAGCAATTGTCCCATTTTATTTTGACAGCAGCATCAGCATAGTTCTTTCACCCTCCTTCTCCTCCGTTCAATCACTTGCTTTATTTAGCACCTTTCTAAACACAGTTTCTCAGCTTTCAGCCTGGTACGTGTGGGATGAAAACCTCCCGCTCCGAAAAACCTTTCTGCGGGAAGAAAAGCGCACCCACACACCTTCGCCCCTGCACACGCACCGCTCGAGGCAGCACGCCACGTGTGAGCACCTCAGAAACGCGAGGTAAAAACTTATCGCTGCATCTGATAAAAACAGACTCTGCCTTCCTGCTGCTCATGCCAGACACTGCCACTGCTGCCTGCTCTGTCCATGGTCACACCATCCTGCTTCCTGAACAGAAAGTAGGAGGAGGTGACAGCACTCGGGATAGGTCCATAGGCCTCTCTTAGTAAGGAAGCGCTCGTACGCTTCTTATCCTCCACCAGCATCTTCTGGCAGCATGTTGTCTCATCATATTTTGCAGTTGTACCTATGTCTATCTGATATTAGGTATTTAAAGGATTAAAACAATGCAAGGTTTCATATTTTTAAAATGTACATTCTTTCAACATTTTTCTTGGAAAGCAAATATCAGGAATATAGAGGTTTAAAAGAGTGCAAAGGAACTCTCCATGACTTAAAAGATCAAGCAACTGAACTAAAATTCTGCAGCAGGGAAATAGTTGAGGTTGAGAAAATCTTTTGAAGGAATAATAAAATAATAAAATAATGGTATAATTTCCTCCCATCCCCTCCCACCCTTGCTACAAGCACTTAGAAGTCAAAATAAATCTTATGTGAACCATTTATTGGTAGAGATTTTTAGACTTTCTCCTTTTTTTCCATGTCCATTTCATTTTTGTTTGTTTTGGTTTGGTTTAGTTTGGTTCAGCGTTTTGTTTTTGTTTGGTTTTTTGCTTGGTTGTTTTTTTTTGTTTGTTCTTTTGGCCTCCCATAGTATTAGTTTGTTATGCAGCTTGGTACCAGGTAAGAAAACAGAAGAAATCAATATATATTCAGTATTTTTTTCCAAAAGTATTCTTCCCACTTCTTTTTGTCCTTATTAAGTTATAAATTATATTCCTGTCTTACAGGCCAGTTGAAAAAATGGTTCATCATTAGAAATACATGCAGTAGCAGAAGCTTTTGCAGATTGGAAAATTACAGATCTTAAATAGTAATGACCTGTTAGTGATTTCCTTTAGAGTAAATTTGGAAGTGAATCTGTAATTCCTTTTATGCTCTGCTTTTCATCTGCTTCTGTTCATTCCATAAGTTAACTTGTATTTCCCCAAATAAAATATTATTCTGTCTGTCCTAGACAAAACTATCTCCTTAATCGTGAATAATTTAAAGCGGTCACCATAGACTTTCTATTTTCCCATGCAATGGCATCCTGTGATGATTTTCAAATTGCATTATCTCAAAATTTCATCCATCACATTTACAATGTGGGAAACAAAAAACAAAGTTACAAAACTCTTGGATCTGGATTTAACTACTGGGTGTCACAGCAGTTATGTTGGATAGTAGAGATAATACCATACTGTATTTAAATTGAATTTCCAAGTGGTGGCTGCAGTGGCATACAATTATGGAAGGGTAGCTGAGAAGATGAAGTATTTTTGGTTTATAGAGGTAGCAGAATACTTGCCCTCAAAAAAAAAAGTTTAACCTATTAAATTCCACTTGCGTCCTCTTAGTGTTTCCCTGTTTGTGTAGGCATAATTGCAATGGTCATTCTTGTGCCTTGATTTCTTGTTTTCAAGGTGTTTCCTGTCCATACAATTGCACACTTTTTGCTTGTCAGCCCAGTCCACTTCCTCGCTCATGTGGTTGTGATCTTGCTTTCCTATTGCAGCTCCCCTCACCAGTCCATTGTCAAGGATGCTTTTCTCCTCTGTGCTCAGGTAGATCCTGTCTCTTTCTAGCATTCCTTAATCAATAAAAGAGCCCATGGTGATGAAACGCAGCTTGCTGTTGGCACCAGCCATGCAACTCAGTCCTGGCCCATGGAAAGGTTCTTCTCTTCCCAGGACTTTTCCCTTCTTCAGCAGAATCAAGAAGACACACCTAAGCTGCCTCTGTCCTTGAACACTCCCTCTAGATGACTGTGTAGTCATGCCTGATGTGCTCCAGGTCTCTCCTGGGCTGATCTTTGGTGTACTGTGGAAAAGCAGCAGGACAAGCCTCAACAGTCTCACTGCAGCTCCCTAAAGTCTATCCTGGCAAGCAGCAAATCTCCCCAGAGAGCAGGAAGTGTCAGCAGATGAACGGACAAGACATGCAGGTCATCCCCAAACTATGACAAAACAGACAAAGGTAATAGCTATGGCAGCCATGTGACACATGTTCCTCAAAGCAGTGCTCAGATGGAACATATTAAACATGCCTTCTAATTTTATCTTACTTTGGGTACTGAATGTTACAATTTTTTCCTTAACATAGCACATTCCAATGTAAACAAAGTAACCAAGAGCACCTAATAGCATCATTATTCTTAGTAACTAACTGAACATTCAAAATGGTAAGAATTAAAAAGAAGAAAAGAGGAAAAAAAAGTAAAAAAACTCCCCAGAGATGAATAAAAGGATCTGGATGCTCTGACTGCTAGCCAAATAAAATTGAAAATGTTATCTCATTTTCTGTTTCCAAACGACAAATTTTCTCAAGTATGTCAACAGAAAGTTATACACAAGAGCCATTTTTCTGCTTCCTTTAGCAATGGTAAGACCTTAGGTGGAATATGACTTCATACTATTTATATTATTAAAATAAGTTTTTGCACAAATGGGAGAAAATTCAGATGAGAACAATAACTGATTAAGTTTAGAATCATGAACTGAGAAGAAAAGTTGAAAGAACTGTGTTTGTTTAGTGCAAAAGTATCACAGAAGCATAGAATCATAAATGTCTTGGGTAGGAAGGGACCTTAAAGACGGTTTAATTCCAATCCCCTTGCAGTAGGAAGAGACAACTTTCACTGCACCAAGTTGGTCAGAGCTCCATCCAGCCTGGCATTTAACATTTCCAGAGACGGGACATCCACAACTTCTCCAGGCAAAAGAATGAAGGATGAAGGCTGGTAACATGACCCTTTCTTTCTGTTTTTCTTTTAGAGAACTACAGTAAATAAAGTCATTATTAACCAAGAGACATCTAGTTTAGAAGTAATGGGAAGAAATCTCTTTGTAAGGCTGCTTATGTGCTGTAGGATGACCTCACAAGAGTATTATGCATGCATTTCCAACATAGGAATTTCTCAGATACATAAAGGATATGCTTCTCCTGCCTCAGAAGGCAGAAATGGATGAATGAATTTGGAACGTCTCTTCCAGTCTGAGTTTTCCACAATTCTATACCTCCTTTTGATCTAAGCTTTCCCTTCAGAAAGGAAGAGAAGATATCTCTTGTACTCCCAACAGGGCTGGTTTGCTTTCTTTCCTTTTAAGTGTTTTACACTGAGAGGGCATCCAATCTTTAGTTCATAATAAAAGATAAAAAGTAAGAAAAGCAGCATTTAACAGGTCAATAATCACGGCAGAAGTGTGAAAAAGGCATCTTCACTTGTCTCCATCCTCTTGCTTTCTAATTAGGTGCTGGCAATGTGGCTGATACTATGTAAGATACAGAGATAATTCTGGCTCTGGGGAGCTCAACATCTAAGAGTCAAAGAATGAAGGTCCCTCAGGATTAGTCCTTGCTTCCATGTGCTTTAAAAGTCTGATAATTTTTCACTGTAGACCTATGAATCACATTCTAAATTGAGACAGAGATAAATAGAAAGCAAGTTATTTCAGGTGAATAGGGACTTGAAAAAAAAAGCTATGCAACGTGCTGCTTTTGGCAGGCAGAAGAGCATTAATATAGAAGTAAGTGCTGAGTGGCATGGATATCATCACACTAGCCAAGAATAGAAAAGCTCTGTCTCTGCTATCACAGAAGAGGTTGATCACTCTATTTAAAATATGGGAGTACTTCATGGTACATCTGGCATTTAAATACTCTATTAATGAACTTCCATTCTTATTCTGAGTTCCTAGCAAAACATACCCCCTGAGAAAATGGTCCATTGTCCCTGATTCACAGGACCAACAATTTACCCACAAATTAAAAAAAAAAACAAACTAAAAAAAACCAAAAAAACCAAAACCCCAAACCCCACATTTCCCAATTAAAGAACAGAAACTAAAAAAAAAAAGGAGACCCCACCCCCTAGGCCCCCAAAACCAAGAAAAAACCCCAACGAATTATACAACTCTGAAAAATTCACACTACGGATATAAAAGTCACTACATCAAAATAATATTCTTACCATTCTACTCAGAGCACAGCACAGAAATTTTAAAGTCAAACTAACATTATTTTAACACCTAAATGAAATAAAATTCCTGAGAAAATAAATTTTCCAAATATATAGAAATTCTTGTTAAAATTAGTAGTTCTGAAAAGGCAAATATACAAACACAGGACAAAAATATTCCAGGTAATTATAACTTCATTTGTTTTTAAAGTAAATAAACATACAACACTCTTCTGCCATAAAGGCAAATTTTTAATTAAATAGTCTATATATCATATAATTCTTCACTGCTGAAGACTTTCAACTTTCTACCTAGATGCATAGCAAAGGCATGGTGCATAGTAAATCCAGATCAGTTTATGATCTCTCTAATTATGTTTATTAGATTTTATATTTTAAGTTAAATTTGCATTGTAAATTTGCTCATCGTCCATTTTAAGATTTCTGATTCAACTTCATCTGATTGAGTTCTGCATCACAAAGCTCTTCACAAATCGTTCAATCATTTCCGCTTCTGTTAAATTTGAAATAATCAACATTCTAATTACATTTCAATGAAAGCTTTAAAACTCTTAATTCGGGGACTACTGCATTTTGAAGCAAAGCAGCCCAGAGAGCTAACTATTAATAAGGCCAAGTGGTTTTGGAAGGATGTGTAAAGCACATGAAGCCAGATGAACTTATCAGTACTTCTGAATGCAGCATGAGTCAGAGGATAGTTTGTGGTTGTGTAGGAGGCATTAATACGGTGGTCTGGAAATGGGAAAATTATTGCGCTGAACAGCAGCTGACAAAGAAATTCTTCATAGTTTCAATAAGGGCAAGACAGAAAAGGGTAAGATTATCATTATGGGCGATGACAATAGAAAGTTCTTACCAAACAGTAATGGTACATCATGTATCATCACAGATATGAGAGTGCAATAGGAAGAAAGTTTGTGTAGTGTCTGTGCAGGGAGCTTAAAATATATCTGTTAAGTTCAACAGAGTCCTGGACCTGGAAGACATTTTGCAGGTAAATTATCACTAATTTATTTTGCCAGATTGGGAACAAGACCGGAATACATTTCAGACTTGAGAAGTCTTAAGTTCTAAATGTACAGATATTAATGGAAATCATATTTTAACCCAATATTTGTCTGTTGACCTTGTCTTAGCTTTTCTGATTATACACCCTCATTATAATACTCCATGGAGTCCAGTATGGCTGAAAAACAACAGACTTTAAAGCAGACATGCAGATGACATGACGAAACCTGAATTTTCTGGCCAGAATAATTCCTTAAATTCTTTTCCTGTAAATTGATACTTTATTCATAATTTTAAAAAAATCCCAGTGACAGATGAGTAACTTTTGTACTGATGGCTTTAACAGAACAGAAAAGAACCAAAGGACTAAAGACAGGTCTGGAAAAGGATGAAGTAAATAAATGTATCCATACTTCAGGTGGCCAAAGGTAAACAAATACCCAGACAAACCCAAGAAAAACACTGCACATCATATAAAGAAAAAAGGAATTTTCCCAATACTTCTTCCAACACCTTTATAAATTAAAGTCATTCAATTTTTCCTTTCGATCTACTAAAGAGTATAAACATATCCTTCCTCCATATACATTTCTTTGCTAAAGTTAATAGTTTAAAACAAAAGAAAGAAGGATTGCAGGAATTCCTGCTGCTGCTTTGGTGCTGTTAGATACATGGTTGGCAATTAGTGAAACATCACAGTTGTTTAATATGTTTTGAGTGGTCACCTGGGATGAAAACTATAAGATGCACCTCCATAGAGCCCTGTGCAATGGACTGTCCCAGTGCACTGCTCCTTCTCACTTTTCCATTTGAAATTAAGGTTTCAACACCTGCAGCTTCAAATACCTTTACTTCCAGTCAGCAAATGCATGAATTAACATCTTTTCAACGATCAAAAATTCCTGTGTGACATCTCCTATTCTAATTCTTCTATTAATATTGACTTCAATCTCTGCTCCTCACATTTTATACTGAACTTAAAATCAGTTTTCAGACATACATCCCTAAGCATTGTACATAAGAAATTACAGATCACTTTTAAACTGTTCATTAGAAATGATGGAATAAAGATACTGACTTCTTACATAATCGGTGTATCTTAGAAAATATGTAAAAATTTTTCTCTGAAAGTATGAGTTTTGTCTGCTTAGTGCAGGAGGATTTGTGACTCATAAAATGTGGGAACATTGAGGATAAAAAAAAAGTCCCTTGAATTCAGTTCTGAAAACTGTTGGATATATGCTCACTCTGCAGGAAGAAAAAAAAAAGAAGCCTCAGATTCACCCAGCTGGCAAGTATCTTCCTGTGGGATAACTAGAGTGTTCTTTACCCATACATTCATGTGTAAAAGAGGCAGCACGAACTCGCAAGTTCTTTGCAATTATGGTGCAGGATTTCAGCACTGCATCCACATGTAAGAATATCTTGCAGCTACATAACATGTGAGGTTTCTGATATGATATCCTGAATATTATTTCTTTTCTGTCAGTCTGTTTCAGTAATAGTTTCAATCACTGGCCATAAAGAAAGCATGGATAACATTGTGCAGTCTGCAAGAGTCCTCTCTCACCTATTTTCACAAATGCCATAGGAAACCTTCAGCCAAAATTCATAGCAAAAGGAACAATATATGTCTAATATTATATATTCTGATAAATCTCCAGGACTAAGTTAAGATCATATCTAGCTGAAAAAAAATAAATCAATTACTAGAATGATTGCATCAAAAATTTTATATAAGTCATGACTTATCATCAATTTCAGGGTCTTCCATCTACCAACAAGGAGGAGAGCACACCAAGAGAAGATCTCTGTAATGAGAGTTGTAGTCTCCTGTGTCTCCAAGGATCTCAGGTCCTCATGCCAGCTCAACAATCTTTTTTTTTTTCCCCCCCTCACTTTTGTCCTTGATTGAAAAAGAGCTGTGTTCACCCCACCCAGACCAAGGTGGAGTGAATTGCTGCTCTGTGACCAGAGACTGAGCCACAAGAAGAGTCCTAAACAGAGCTCCTCCAGTATAATTTTGACACCTCAGACACTATAAATCTGTTGTGGTCTCTTGTTCACTCAGTAGCATCTTTACCACATATGAAAGAGTGCAACCACCATGGACATTCTTTTTATAAAGACACCTTTACTGTAAAGGAAAATAAATAAAGGTATCGTCAAAATACTAAGAAAAACATGCTTAAAGTTTTTCAAATCCATGATTTCTTTCTTCTCTTTCTGTTTTTGTTTTGAAAAGCAAGTCATGATCCCCAACCATTTTTAACATCTTGATCTTGTAGTGTCAGGGTTTTGTTACCACTTGAGTTTCTGGATCTAGTGACACTGCTGTCACCTTTAGATACTCCTTTACTCACTAAGGATCAGCACTCAAGGATTCAAACTATGCAGATCAGAATCACACTAAATTTACTCACTTTGTATTCATACTTTTAAAAATTAAACAAAGCACATGGGAAAGCAGAACAGACTCACAACCTCTTTTGATTACCAGGAATGAAGCATTAGAGTAACTTTGAACAGATTGAGGCAGAAACATTCATTGTTTTGCAAGACAGCAAAAGTTTATCCAAGATACTTTATTCAAAATTATGTAAATACCAGCAGATATGATTGACATGTGAAGAACATTTCACATTTAGTCTAGTTAAGAAATCTCCATTATGAGCATAATGCCATATGGCATTATTTCCATTTATTTCTGCTATTTCCTTTCAATGGAAATTTTGAAAGTCAGTCATATATTCCACATTTATATTCTGCTGTCAGCTTTCATTGAAGTATGCACTGCAGGTTCCTCAATGGCATAGTTACCTGCTTAAGTTAGTGCAGGAATGTCTCTGTGTCCAACAGTAACAAGTCATTATAGATAAATCATGACAATTTTCAATGCCTTGGTGGAATAATTTAAATTATAAACCAGGCTTCAGTTTTGATTGACACAAAAACCTTAATAATACCTACTTAACTTCACTGTGCCAATTCACACAGCAAGCTTAAGTTTCATTTTGAATAAATGTGTCCACAAAGTTGCATGCTTTTACAGGTACACACTTCACAACTTGAGCTCAGCCAATCAATATTTAAAACTAAAAGCACAAATTACAAAGCATTAAACACTATGCAAATCACAAGAAAAAAATTAGTCTATTAAATTCTTGTTGATTAACTGAAGAAGAAATGGATTTTGCAGTGAGCTGTTTATTTGTCTGGGGTCTGTAGATAAATAAATGCTTTTAGAAAAGTAATGTCTATTGGGAATCAATAACTTATAAATCCTAACAAAAAACCTCACACTGTAATTGGAAAAAGGTTTAATTACCTATAAAATGATCATTCTAGTATGTTGGCCATATTTCTTTATTCTATCAGAAAAGATATATTAAAAAGAATTTAATATACCAGGTGCCAAACTATTTTTTATGTGAATCTTTTAGAAAAAGATCCATATACAGTAAAATATGAGACTAACACTCAGCTTTCTCAATACTCTTACCCTGGTGCAGAAAAAACCCTCCACTTTAATTTTAAAGTTTGGAAGAAAAAATATGTATCTGGTGTCAGCAACAAGCTAAAATACTGTCTACATGGCTGTGAATTTGAAGTTTACTGTTTATTTAATCACAGCAACGTCATCTAGGAGTTAAAATACTTGGTACTGACAAAGGCGCTGGTAAAGTAAGATAAAGCCTGACTGACAACAGTTCTACTATGACTACTTAATAAATAAATACATTCTCTAGAGTCTGGTTTTGATAAGATATTTAATTTGCAGTGTAGATTAAAGCTGTAATATTTAACTTTGCTGGCGATACAATTCATTCTCCTCAGATCAGATCATATTTATACATATCTACCAGGAGCTGAACATGATTGTTCTCAGAAATCTTGATTCTTTAAAAGGAAGAGGATTAATTTCTATTCAAAATTATTATCTACCTTTGTGGATGATTTAAATAGACATACTTGAAACATGAGGGTTTGCTGCTGATTAAGATTTCATTTTTAGTGCGCTCAAACCAAGAGAGAAATCCCACATGCTAAGAATACTGAACCTTACAGAATCATTTAAAAAATCTTGTCTTGGTACCAAATCCACTTTTTGTGTGGTTTACAGGGTACTCAAATCTATAAGGTGATTGTCTAATAGAGGTGTTGGACTGAAGAGGAACATCCCACAGGAAGGTGACTGCCTTGTTTCTTGCATCATTTCAGATTCACTCTAGCAGAGACATCCAGGAACAAACAGCTGGAATCAGTGCTGACTTGGCCAGAAAAAAGCCTAAATGAGCTTCCAGATCTCTACTGCATCTAACTTTCAGAACTATATAGAAAATGACCCCATTCAGAAGTCAGGTAGGATTGAATCAAATAAGAGATCTGTTTTGCCTCTCTTTCAAGTGCTAGGAACTGAAATTTCCTTTTGATCTTTTATTTCCGAGCTGGAAAATACCATCAAATGTTGAATGGCATCTATTTTCACTCTGGACAATGGGAAAGAGGAGTAGAATCTTTCTACATTGAGACTAACAAATCAACAAACCAGTAAGACCAACTGCTTATCTTTTGAAGGTAATTCCGTGATATGTACATAATGATTCTTCTAAGTTTTCAGTTGACCCATGCTGGATAGGCACGCATGGAAAATTATTAGAAGAGTGTTCTTTCTTCTCTTAGTCATAAGGCTGAAAGGGAAACCAAATGGGATGAGTGCTTAGAAAATTACAGAGTTTTTGGAAAGTACATGAACAGCTACACAGAAAGTACATAGGCATAGCTAGATCTTTTTCTCTCCTTCCCTTTTCCATTTTTAAAAAAAGGTTTATTTTAAAGAAAAAGTTGCAATGCCAGATGCTCCCTGAATTGGCATAGATTTCTGTCTTGCATATATATGAATTTTTTTTAAAATGAGATATTTGATGACCTGAGTAATTTCTATTAGTCTGACTGAGTATTTTCTATTACCTTTTTCAAAATTCTGCCTTAGTTATAATGGAGAAAACATTATTTATGGATGGAGACCATCATCTTCCAAAGTGCTCTTGATGATGGATAAGGACTTGTCCCTATTTTCAAAATAAATTCTTCTATTGTATTTGTCTTTGGTATGTATGCCATAGATTGGATGCAAGACAGCTGTATTTTCCTTATGAGTTACATTAAGTTTCATCCAGGATGTCTGGATTATCACAGCTTTTTTTTTTTGCATATATGCACTGCAGTTTCACTCTCTCAGTAAGCTTTGCAGATGAATCTGCAAACTATGCTTCCATGTTGGCTAAAGCACACACAGAAATTCAGTTTCAGTATTAACATAACTGAAAATTAAATTCATAGAGAAAACCAGAAACAACTTTGGTAACACTACAAGCAAAACACTGCAAAAAAAAAGCTTGCTGAAAAAACCCCCAAAACCTACAAATTATTATTACTTCTAATTTGTGAACGTCACTGAGCTGTTAAAATTTATCCAATCCTCACAGGAGAATTGTGATTTTATCTATTGTGATATGATAAAAAACTGAAAGATGTTATCTAGGAATAAGAAAGCAACCTTGCTTCCACAAAGCTGGAGGCCAATAATAAAAAGAATGGTGTGGTCCCTTTCAAAGAATACGAAATCAGTGACTACAGTGTGACATGATTTCATTCAATCTCTGCATATCTAGTGCCCCTCTAACAGGATATTTTCGCTTTTAGAATGAAAAACACCATGTGCTTTTTACTTTCACATTCTAAGAAACACCAAGTTGGAGGTCTCAGTGCAGTTGCATCAGAAATTTTCTAAATACCCACCAAAATCAATCTCAGAATAAAGTTTTCATCACCAGTGGATCTCTAGCAATATGTAAGGATACTGTAATAACTGATGAAGTAGGGATCTTCAGGGTTCATCACCAGAAGAAAATGGATTTTTCCATGCTACGTATTCAAAATGAACTGTTTATTTCAGACAGCACAGGGATTAAAAAATCTAAAGAGAAGACAACACAGTTTCTATAGGTGATAAGTCAGTGACTAGTTATAAAAAGGAACATCTTAAGGTCTGAGGATTTATTTGTGATAAAATGTCATGAGGTATTATTTTGGGATGAAAATTATGCAGCTTGAAAATCCTTGTTCAAAGGTGTAAGAATCCTGAGTATTCATGACTCATGTTGAAATTTGTCAAAACAAGCCTCACTCTTAAATTTTTAATGAATTTTTCTTGGGATAACTTCAAGCAGTTTTGCACATTGGCAAATCATATTTTTATGGAGCTGCTTGAAATTGGAACAATATGACTAATTTGAAGTCAAAAGTAAGCTTGAATCAATCCATTAAAATTCTCTAATGAATAAGTAAGTGTAATTTGAACAAAAGGTGAAAATAGAAGTTAATATTTCAGGTGAGTAATAGCCTGCACAAGCTTGCAAAGGACTCAGCATCAGCGCTGCTTAAAACACCTTCCACAATGCAGCAACCTGACTGGAAATCAGAATCTGCATATATTTATCTGTATAACACTAGGCATCTTTTAGGATAATAAAACATACAGTTCTTTTCCAACCTAAATGGTTCTAGGATTTTCAGTGTTTCCAATGACTCCATTTTGCCACTGTAATTCCACATTGTTACAGTTACACTTATTTCTACTTCACCTTACCAACAAATAGAATCCACTAAATGATGAATAAAGAAATTCTACTCTATACAACTTTTGAACTCAAAAAGCTGTCGTACCTGAATATACTTACTTTTAGAAACAAATAAAAGCTAATATACTTATATAAATGTATGATTTAGAAAAATGTCAAAATTTACAAAAAACTTATGAAGGTTACTCTTCTCAATCTCTTAAGCTGACATGATTCTTATGTTCCTTTTATCTACAACAACTTTCACAGAAATTTCAAGTATTTTAATAATTTTCTTCTCACGGAGAGTGACTCTGTGGGAAAGAAGAAATCTGAGTTTCAGTGCGAGATGTCAATAAACCTTGACATTTCTTTTTCTTTTTCTTTTTCTTTTTCTTTTTCTTTTTCTTTTTCTTTTTCTTTTTCTTTTTCTTTTTCTTTTTCTTTCCTTGCAATTTTTTTTTGCTTTTACAAGTGATTTCCTATTTTTTCCTGTGTCAGAAATCATGTTCACAGTTGTAGGTAAGTGAAATTGTGGCAGATACTGTATTCCTCTAAACAGGATTTGGTTTGTGTTTTATGAGGAAGTGGTATACTTTGAATTCACAGAAGTATATAATCACAGAACCAAACAATGGTTTGAGCTGGAAGGGACCTTAAAGACCATCTAGTTCCCACCTGCTTGCCATGGGCAGGGACACCTTCCACTAGACCAGGTTGCTCAGAGCCCCATCCAACCTGCCTTTGAATGTTTATAGGGATGGGACATCCACAACTTTTCAGGGAGAACTACTCCTGTGCCTCACCACACTCACAGATTCACCAGATATGTTACAAATATAAAAAAATTCTTAAAATATAGAAAAATATTTTATGGAAAATATTTTCTTAAAAGCCTGAGCTTAGATTTCCAAATTCTTTTTAACACAACTGCCTCCTCATTAAAATTGTTGTTGACTTTGTTTCTTCATTTGTGTATTGTTTTTATTCCAATTACTTCAATATTCTGGGAATTTCCTCAAGTACTGGAACTTCCCAGAACTGCAGGCTTTGAGGATTAAGAAAGTCTTATGACAGGACATAGTTTTTTTAAGCAGCTTCCTATTTTCTAAGAGTATGACTTACTTACATTTTAATTGAGCAATTGGAACTGTCATGGACAATCCAAAATCTGAATTCCCAAGGTACACCTAGATAGTCAGTAGTCCCTTTGATGCTCAGTATAAAAATCTAAATGGAAGAGAATTGGAGACTGAGCCTCGTTTTATTTGCATGACAAAGTTATCTTTTCAAACAGATCAAAAGATTAACTTACATTTAGCTTGTCTCAGGAAACGCAGAAGCATTACTGATAAGAAAAGCAGGATATGGAAAGCTCCAGATACTATACTGCATATTTTGCATTTGAAAGAATTTATGAGTCAAATTGGTCAGATTCCTAGATGCCCTGTGGCATTACAGCTTTTAAATCTGCTACACTGGAACTATATGGATGCCACATTTAAACCTTCAACCTTCTGGCTAGCATTTCTTATACTGCAGTTGCAGAAGCGGCAAAAAAAGAAAGTACATCTCTAACTTGAAATATTATTCTTTATGCAATAATACATGTGTATATAGTAGTTTACAGATGAGTAGTGTTCCACAAAATCTAAAGTGGAATGAAAAATATAAACATATGTTAATTTCTTTCCTATTGTTATTACAAATGCATTTTTTCGCACATCTGTTTTCTCAAACTAAAGCTAAGATAGATTAAGGATGTCTCCAAAATGAAGACATATTCCCTTAAATGAAAATTATTCTTCACTTATCTGTCTATATAGATAAATTGCAATTTTATTGCTCTGAATTTCTTGTTCATTTCTCTCCATCTGGCATTGAAAGAAAAACAGAAGTTAAGAAATAAATTTCTAACCCCTGATGATGACTAAGTATTGATGATATGTTGATGTCAAAGGACATTTATCTGCTCTTCAACAGACACAATTACTACAAATATCAATAATTCTTAGGCAGCTGGCCCCAAAGACAGTATCCCTCATCATACCTGCTAAAAAAATAGCCCCTAACCAGGGCATTGCTGGGGCTCCCCAGTAAAGGCTGTGATTGAAGTCCCCTCTGGACATCAGCACACATCCCCTAGAGAGACAAGGGCAACACGTTTGCAAGCTGTAGGCACTATGAAAGTTTATTCCACTCATACAATTTGGAAGCAGACACATAAAACATCATATTTTTACAGAAGATGTAACCTATGAACATAAATATCTACCATCTCCACACTACCCACCTGGGCAGTGGACATACCAGTGCAGGAAATGTAAGGAAAAGGCCAATGTGCAGCTCCCTCACAGCCTCTCCTCATTCCTCCCTTAACTCTAACCTTCTTTTCTCCCTATCCTACCCATACTGAAAGGCTGGAAAATCCATGTAACTCTGACCATTTGTGGATACAAGACTTGCAGCAGCAGCACCAGCACCAGCAACAGCAGCAGATCGCAGTCACTCCCTCACTTGAGCAGTTCTTTGATCTCTGCCTCTCCATTTCTCTGCCCATCCTTCCCAACAGCCTGGCTCTTCTTTTCCAGTTATCCCATTTTCTCTCCATGCCTTGAGTCCCAAAGTAAAGGGAAGGAACACTCACAAACAAGTTGCATTGAACTAAAGTAATTGGCTGAATGCCAATTACAGTTTGACAACAAAAGCAGCACAGTGGAATTTTCCAGCTTAATGTAAAACTGATGTGATTTAAAGAAAAAAAAAGAGAAACAGCAAAAAAGATAGTGCAGCAAACACAATGCAGATCTACAGCTTGGATTTTAATCATGAGTTGAACATACATCTTCAGAGACCCTGGGTGAGTAATTTCATTTCCTGGTGCATTAATTTCCCAAATTCCAATACATAGATAATATATAATGAATGCTGCTGTTTCAAAGCATGTCACAATAATCTCTGTAATGAGGTTTTTAATAGAAATTGCTATAAAACTGTGAAGAATAAGACACACATATAGGGTCAGCAAATATGTTAATACCCTTTTTAATGACTCATTAGTATTTAAGATTTAACAGATAGGCCTGTAGCAATAATGCAGAAAGAGTGGCAAATATTCTTGCAGACGGCTGTTACCACCAGAAAGAAAGGCCTTGAGTGTGGCAGTGCAGTGAAGCAGGAGACAGATGGAAGGGGAACCATCCCACCTACAACTCCGTTACCTGCAAATATGAGCAAGTGGAAAATGGCCAGGACAAAAAGGCTCCTTAGTTTCAATGACTTTTTAGTGAAGGCAATGAAGCAAGTGGACTGGGAGGAGGGAGGCTTTAGCAATTTCACACCTGCTTGGAGCACCCCTGTAGTTTAGCTCTAGCCATGAAGAAGCCAGGTTAATTAATCCAGAGAAAAAATTCAGTGATAAGGGATGCCCCTTTTTCTCTATGGATGAGGGTCCACCAGTAAGAAAAATGCCTCTTTTTCCATGCACCAATCTCTGTTTCTCTAAGTGGGATGGCTGAGTGGTACAGATGGATAAAGGCACAATAATTCAATTTGCTTTTCCTATTCTGCATCTAATTTAATTGAAAAATCAAGCACTCCAAACTGGATTAATCTATAGGCACGCCTTATTCAGTAACATAAGAGATAGGATTCTTCAATATGTATTCTTTAACTTCAAAAGAGAAGTTAAATGGACATTAAACATTCCTACAAACAGAAAGAAAATATTTGTAAATTAAATATAGTCACATTTTGGGGATATCTTGATAAAGATGATTCAGAGAGCGAAAAAATTGAATCTAAAAGACTTTTCCAAATGTAGAAAAGTAAAGAAAATATAATCTACCTGCTCAACTTCTCAATTTTTTTTTATTCTTAAACATACTGGCCTGCAAGAGGTAATGTTATATGAATCGTAGTTTTATGATAACATGTTTCAACACAAAAAAAAAAAAATTGCAAGAAGACATGAATTCAGGAATTTTCAATAAATGTCAATGTTTCTGCATTTTTGGAACTGGAAAATTACTTATATTTTTTGCTATTCATCCTAACATAACACTGAATACCTAAATGAGTCACTGTTGTGATTTAGGAATGTGTTCTCCAACTTACTGTTCTCATTCCCCCCTCCCCTGCATTGGTTTGGAGAGGAGAATTGGAGGCACAAGAGGTAAAGGTCATGGGTTGAGATGAGAACTGTTTACTGGAAACAGCAACGAGATAAAAAAACAAACAGTAGCAGTAACAAATTAATAGCAAAAGTGTACAAGAGAGGTGAGCAATTCACGTGAAAATGCTCACCACTACCTCCCCCTAGGTCTGAGGTAACACTCAGACAACAGCAGCACATTTCTCTTATCTCCAGTTCCTGGCACAGCAGTAAGTCACAGTCCGAGTTCCAGGTGAACCCAGAGGTATATTCAGGGGATGCAGGTTGGTGGGTGCAGATGCCATCAGTCCCTCGCAGCACTGGGAGGGCTGCTATGGAAGAGCTTACTCCATCTCAGCCAGACCCAATGCACCTGGAGATGGCTGAACATGCCTGCCTACAGGAAGTTGGGATTCCTTGATGCCCTTTGCTCGCATGCGCAGCTTTTGTTTTTCTTATTAAACTGTCTTATCTCAATCCACGAGTTTTCTAGCTTTTCTACCCTTCCAGTTCTCTCCCTGATCCCACTGACTGGGGAGTGAGCAAGTGGTTGTGTGGGGATGAGCTCTCAGATGGGGTTAAGCTGTGATACTGCAATGTCAAGGTTAGAGGGCACTAAGTAAAGAGAATTTTCACAGCTTTTTCAAGGAGATTATACGTGTGTAATGGGTGTCATCTGAACCTGTAAAAGATACATTTAGTGACAGATGGCTAATGGTGAGATGTACGAATTAATGTCTCATTTGAGCAGTGAAAGAAGCAGTAGTGCTGAGCAATTTCTGAACACCATGAAGCACTACTGCTACCAATTCTCAAGTGGAAGGTGTGTTGGTAGGAGATAAGAAAGTTTGTGGAATTTTCAAATTCAACGTGTAAGCGACATTCCTTTGATGTGTTCATGGCCAGAGTGTCTGCCCGTGAGGACTTGTCGAACTTGAGGGAAGTTCATGTGTCTGAGTGTGAAGGGGAAACCCTGAAAACAGCCATTCAGATTATTCCTCTGCAGTTATATAAGACAAAAGTGAAAAATAGGATGGAAAAGTGAAGATACTTGTGAAGACAATTTAAAAAGTCAAGTAGATCTACTTACAAAAGGGAGAGAAAACCCCAAAATATATACCAAGTAAAATATCCTTTCAGTTTACTTTGTTTATATTTTTATTTATATGATTGCTTTATGATAAAAATTGTCAGCATACATTTTTCTTCAATCTAAGCCTTTTCTGTTCAGTCATCTTGGCTGTAAATGTCTGCTATGGATTGGGTCAATAACGTATCAAAATTTATTTAGAAATATCTTATTAATTCTTCTATTTTTGTAATAGGAAGATAGTAGTGGATTTGTATTCAAAATCTTTTGATAAGTAGTCTATGTATTTCTATCCAGTAATAACATGAAAGAAAACATTTGAAATATATGAAAAAACCTAATTCACAAAATAAAGTAGTCAAGTACATTTGGTCTCAAAGTATTTAATATATTAATACTGCGTAGTTGACCATGTTTATTTCTTTCAGTTTTATTTTTGTATTCCTGCTGAAATCTCTGATTTTATTAGTTTGCAAAAAGTGATGCTTTTTGCAGAAACAGGGAAGTCTCATTTTAATGAAAGAAAAATCAAACCAGAAAGGCTTCAAGATTCTCACAAAAATCTGTTCTTGGGACAGGAAATGGAACTTTCTGTTTCAGAGTACAGCCATCCTCATACACCTATTATTTTTCCTGAATTATCCTTTTCCTAGTTCAACTCTTCTTTTTATTTCCATCATGCTGCTAAAAAAACCCTGTTAAAAGTCTGTTTAAGGAAATGAATGTTACTGGATTTTTTCTCTTTCTGGCAGAGGCTTACAGAGCTGTTTCCTAAACAATGCCCTCAAATACAGCCTGGATGTGAAAACTTCCTGCAGAGGCAGTTCACTTAAGGTTGAAGCTATCCTTAATTATCTGATGTTTCCAGCTCAGAAACTTCTCCAAGAAAAACCTCTAACTCTTATATGGCAAAGAAGCTTATGGGTTTTTAAACGGCCTTCAAAATCGAGGCAGAAAGTTTAAGAGAGCAAACAATGCATCTTTCCTGTATGTCATCCTTAACCCTTTTTTGTGGATGCATCCAGGACCTGACATGGGTTACCTTTCTACTAAAGTTATCTCATGCATCTTCCTTCTCTTAAGCTTTTTTTTGTGGACCTTTATTGGGAAAAAGCTTGGTAAACAGCAAAGTGACAGTTAATCATTGTCTGATAGCGCACATCTCTCCTACAAGAACAACTCGAGCAGACAACGCTATCTAAAATCTCCCCTCTGCCCACACAAACACGCACACAAAGAGAAAACTAAAAGCAAATAAGACCACCCCAAACACCAAAGGCCAAACATATCCTGGCAAATATCCTGGTTTCCAGACAAATGCCTTGGCAGAATGCATGGCCACTTCTTTCTTTTCTACTTTTTGATCTTGGACTGGCTTTAAATGTTGGAAGAGGTACAAAACCAACCACTCAAACTGCCCCTTGAAAGAAGCATTCTTCAGAACAAACAAGTGAACTCTTCCCCTAAAACTGTCCTGCTTAGAGATACTCAAAATAGAAAACAGAAAAACAATTGCTAGCAAACTTTTGAATGAATCATGAACTAAATGCTGCCCAGTCTAAACCTTGGAAGGGGTTTAAGAATGACACAGAAAGTATGTAAAAACAACTACATCCTATCAAATCTTTACATATGCAATGAAATCAAAAAAATAACCAAAACTTAAAGAAAAAATTAAAATTCTATTCTATTGTAATGAATTAAACTGGATGTTTTTGGCATTAGTTTGGACATTTTTTCACTCTTCCACCCCAAATACACTGCTAAATAACAATCCTCAAGTAAAATTCCCTTTCCTACTAAAATTCAGAACAGCTATTTCGTATGCATGTTATTGCTTTGCAGAAGTTCATTTGTTTAGACAAAGCCAAAAAAAACAGTAGAGCTTTTACAATAAAGGTATCATAGTCAACTGTGAATAAACGGAGCCAAGGAATATCTGCTGCAATCATTTGTTTTAGTAGCAGTAGCAGAATTGTGCCATAAACTCCTGCCTGATCCACTGCAACATATTACATCTGTTTTATGCTAATGTAGTTCCAAAGAAATCAATGATATTTATACTGACATAAAGCGATGGTGAGTCATATTCTCAATTAGTGTCTTCAGCTTGAGAAGGAATATCAGAGATTTTTCTTGATTTTCCAAAATTTAGCCTGTAATTTTGTTCACCGATTTCTAAGAAGTTGAAAGTCCAATTTACATCTATAGGGCTTCAGAACACCCCTTGAAAAGTCATCACAAGTTATTTTAGGGAGATATAACTTTTAGATTGAATTGTTGTGACTGCATAGATCTGTTCTTTCATTGGCATGTTCATAACAAGAGGCACTGATCTGTGACAGATTTTTTTAAAATTACATATATAATCCATAGGAATCATAAAATGCCTGTGAAGTAGCATATTTGCTCAAGAAATGCTTATCAACTATCCCAACATAACTAGCCTAACATATTGATGTTGCCATCAGTCAAATTATATTATTCTATTTTGATGGTTGAATTCAACACCCCTTAGTCAAAATCATGTGCAATGCCCCTGTCAGTTTAAATACGACATATATGACTTCTAGAGACTGAGCCCAACAAGGAGCAGCTGAGGCAGCTGGGGCTGGTTAGCCTGGAGAAAAGGAGGCTCAGGTGAGACTTTATTGCTCTCTACAACTGCCTGAAAGGAGGCTGTAGCCAGGTGGGGGTTGGCCCATTCTCCCAGGTAATAAGTGACAGGATGAGAGGACATAGCCTCAAACTACACCAGCGGAGGTTCAGGTTGGATGTCAGGAAAAATTTCTTCATGGAATAGCTTCTTAAGCATTGGAACAGACTGCCCAGGCAGGTGGTGGAGTCATCATCTCTGGAAATGTTCAAGAACTAGCTGGACGTGGCACTTACTGCCATGGTCTAATTGACAGGGTGGTGATCGGTCAGAGGTTGGACTTGATGATTGAGGTATTCTCCAGCCTAAATGATTCTCTGATTCTGTGATTTTGAATCACTAAAAGTGGGAAAATTGCAGATATTTCTTTTTGCACAATTTTGACTTTCTATTTTTAGTGGATTTTTTCATTATTTTTGTTAAAGTGAAAGAGATTTTTTTTAAAAGGTAGTGATCTGAATTGATGATGTGTGAGTGTTCAAAGGCTTACCAGAATAATCTGATGCATTAGGCAGACAGGAATTTCAATAAATAATCTGAGGTAAACCTTGCCAGAGTAGTTTTAAAGAGCTGGTTGTCTGCATTTAGGTTGATCAGAAGTAACCAGAGACCTTGGCTTAGCAGGCAGTTAATTCCTAAAGATCTAATGGGAGTGGGCTCTTCATGCACATGGTGGACTGTCACATCCACAAATTCAGGTTTTGGTTTATTCACACGAACATACTGGATCCAGATGTCCAAGATCCAAATTGCATTTTTCAGCTTACTTGCATCAGTGTTTGTATCCATTGCAAACTATATCTATATTGAAATGGGAAACGTGGCTATATAGAATTACTATTTTGTTTTATTATTTTTCAAAACATAAAATGAAGGATACACTGTATTGCTAAAGCTGTTATATCTGGATTCCTGGGATTGAAAGCTTTGTGTGCTGTTTTTTGTTGTTTCTGTTGTAGATAACAGTAAATTATATTTCCTGGACATTATTTCTCAGTCCCCATGGACTTTTTTTACCCAAGTGAATCAACTGAATTTTTTACCAAGCCTGAGATGAATATATATGTGTCCCCCTTTCCTTAAAGTAGAAATTCTATTGCTTCAAATATATACATATAAAATAATATACAGAAGATGACTGCTAAATGAATTCATCAAATGGTGAATAAATACTTCTGAGAACAAAGATACAATTTTCTGGCATTCTGATATTAGTCATTCTTTATACAGGACGAGTAGCATTAAAAGCATCTTAAATAGTTCTCAGTTTGCTTTTCTGAAAAGATTTTGACAGTATTAATTACTTCTGCTAACAGAAATTTCTGACACTTAGATGATCTTCTGCTGCATATGAAAAAGGCTGTCCTGGCTGGTGTACTGATATATGCAAGGAAAATCCCAGGAACTGAAATTAAATGAAACTAAACAAATCTTAACATTACCAAGTAAGAATTTCCAGTGACTTCACCAAAACATAGATTATACTTCTTCTGGTGGGGGAGGGAGGATTTCTGTATGAAGAAACGAACTCTTTTGGAATGCAGAAATAACATGCACTGATGGCAAGAGAGAACCAGCCTTGAGGAGCCAGCCTGGCTCACTGTGTCATTCATGTATGGGAAGGTGAACACATACATGGAAGTCACCTCTTTGTGGTACATTTGTAAGAGTGTCACTATTAATAATGTTACACTGGTATTAAAAAAACCCCACACCTTAACCTACTGTAACCATGTTGGCATAAAAAGATGCAGTGTTCAAGTGGTTGGCACAAAATTGCCATTCTTAGAAACATTCAACAAAAGTTTCTAGAACAGCAGCAATGGAACATCTCTTAAGTTGTTGCTAAACACAAAAAAAAAAATAAAGAAAAAAAAGAAAAAATAAAAAAGGAAAATAAAGACTAAACAATTGAAATTCAAACAAACTATGATGGCACAGCATGCTGCTGTTTTCACAAGTGTTTATAGCTATGGTCCTTTGAACTGATTTTCTACAGTACCAGACAATTTTAGCTGTTTTTATACTTCCTTTTCTCTCTTTGTCTCACTTCTTCCTTTCTATTTCTTTAAATGTTCAGTTTTAGTTAGATTCCAAACCCTTAGTTTAGCACTTATCACCTACCACTCCTTCCAAGGGGCCATTTTGTCTCTAACTGAAAATAAAGTTATTCCAGCATGTTGGAGAGAAAGCACAGAACATTTTTGAGAATCATATGAAAAAGTGCATAGACTGTTAAGGATATTTCTTCTAACACATTATGGCAAATACACTCCTAGCACAGGATAAGGAGATTTGTTTCCATTAAAAGGTATTTCAGTTCAGAAAGAGAATAAAATAATCCACCCCAAAGAGCTGTGTACTGGGTGATTACATTTTGACCTCAATTCCTGCTATATTCCCTAGTGACATACAATAACGTTTCCCCTGCCGGGACCTAGTCGAACACCACCTAAAATTAGATTTTTCTATTGATTTTTATGGTCATTTGCTTCTTAAAATCAGTTGTTGTAACTTAAAAAAAAAAAAAAAATCCATGCTCACTGTTTGTCATACTACATTTTGAAAAGCATATTGGAGAAATCCCACCACGTTAAACTGCATGTTTAACCACATAGAGACTCAGTAATACTCACAGAAGAATAGAAATCCTTATAATCCATTGCTGTGCTGCAATTTTTTTATCATCTTTTTTTTTTACAGGATGCAAACTTCCTGTTGCTAAGAAAGTTAGCTTTAAAAACAATATCTAAGGTCTTTTTGTGACTCCTCAATCATATTGCCCCATAAAACTGTAAAAATGTTCACTTTATTCAAAATGGAGAGGGAGGATTGCTGCCATTATATGATAAATGTAATAAATAGAAATAATACAATGGCAAATTATTGTCAACAAACACCCAAAGTGAGCAGAGATAATTTTTCTCCTATTAATCTCCTGAGACAGAGGCAGCCCCAGGCTGCACAGAACCCCAAAAGCTCCCCACAGGCTGCGCCAGCTGCTGGCAACCTCCTGCTGTATGGCTCCACTCCTCTTGTATTAATACACGTTTTTTCAGGGATGCCTAGCAAACCTTTAATTATTCCAGAATAATTTTGGACAATGCAAGATTTTTCACTCCAGAGAAGCAGTTATTAGGTCAGAAACCAGCAGGCAGGTGAATTTAATATTCCTTTTTAAAACTTATTTTTAATCCTGGAAACTGTACATCTCCCAGGCATGAAGTAACAACACCAGAGGTTCTAACAAACAGTCTCCTGAGCTGTGGACTAATGAGCAGCTGATGTCTTAATTTACACAAACAGATGAAAAATCACACCAAAACTTCCAGAAAAAAATGAAAATTCCAGTGACACTACTGCTACCTGCAGAAGCAGCTTGTGTTATCCCTTGAAACTTCACAGTTATTTTCCATTTAGGAAAAAACTTCGACACTGCAGAGCATTTGATCATATAGGCACTAAAGCCTGTTAGATCTACAGGACTCACGGAATCATGAAATTGTTAGGGTTGGAGGAGACCTCTGAAGGTCATGTAGTCCAACCACTGTTCACCAAACCTGAGATTCAGGAAGGCTCTGAAGTTCAGATAGAATAGTTTTAATTGGAAGCAACTAAAAGTTTTTATTCAGGCACTGTTACTCAACTGTGAAAGACCTCTTTCTAGAAAAATATCCTAATGGGGAAGAAAAACTCTGGCTGAGAAGGAGTGAGTCATTCTACAGCTGCCAGAGCAATGCGAGAAAGTACTTGGGCAAATCCGGTTACAGACTCCTAGAATGGAAACCAAGAAGAAAGACAATTTTCCTTGTCCTGATTTGGTGAAATCCACCCCAGAAGTGTAATCACTTTGAGCTTGTCTACAAGACTTTAAGCTTGTATTTGTGACAAGCACTACTCAGCTGATGCTTGTATGTTGATTGGTGTTGCCCCAGTTGAGAGTGCATCTTTCTCAACTCACCTAGATGTCAATACAGATGACAACTGTGCTCTCTCAAGAGTTATTTTTGGGTTCATTTGTTTTGTTAACTTTTTTTTTGTTCAGATAACTAACTGGTGTCTGAAGTCAGTGACAGCCTGTGATTCAGCATAACAGAAAATAAACTGAGGACCTATATCTTGGAGCTAAACTCAGTTAGCAGAAGTATCTAGATTGGGCAGAAAGTTCTTAATAACATGCATTTTATTACCCCCTGGATCTAAAACACAGACGCACGTGATCCTATAACTCTCAGAATGTTTAAGATACTGGGCCACAGGCTGAGGACATCCCCCCATCTCCTGTTCTGCTCTATCTCTGTGAAACTCTGCACTGACACTTAGGGTTAGGAAAGGATATTTTAGTGAGAGAAAGTATTTGGGTTTAAAAGCATCCCCTGCTGCTGATCTCATTTGTATTTCAGCTCCAGGTCGGTATTCTGAAGATATTGTCAATTAGGAAGCATTACTAAAACTGAGTTTTTAGAGAAAAATGTGCAATATTAGTGGAAATTTCCAAGTCACATGTGTGAACTAAATCATGTCATACCTACTGTATGTGAAGCACTGGGAATTACTATCCTGTGTTCTGCTCAGCAAAGACTTACATGTACATTGTAAATGCTAATTACTGGGATCTAAAAACATACAAATTTATATTATAGGCTTGTTGACAAACAATCAAGAAGCTGGAATGATGACATAACATCCAGATTGGCCATTCAAAGCAGGCCCACGCGTTTTGTTCATGAGGGATGAGGACATATGTGAACCTAAGTCTGTAGGTTTGCTGTAAATTCAACACAGACTGACACTCCATTTTGGATGCATGAAAGCAGGTGCTGTAAGAATTCTCTTCCAGTGAAAATGCAACCAGCTTTTCCTTTTTTTTCTGAGAAGTTTGTGGTGGCTGAGATAAGATTGGAGAAGTGGTGGGGAATGTTCCCTGAATACAAAACTTAGATGTAAAATCCCTACTGCTAAAAGTTCAGCACCTAAAATACCAGTTATAAAAATAAAATGTGCCCAAGAATAGCTGGAACTCAGGCCAGAGGACACACACTGACCCTCAATCATGGGGCCAAACCCTTACGGGTTACAATACAGGGAGACTAACCAGGTCTTAGGAATGCTCAGAGGCCACAAAGAATTCCTGAATGAGGTTAGGTAATCACAAAAACATGATGATGATGATGAGGTGATAAATGTAGAATGCATGTCTTCCACAGTACAGCCCAGAAGCCAAGAAAGAAGCCTACAAGGACTGCAGTGTTGTGAAATTGTATTTTCCACAACTCCTTTTCAATCCTAAAGCAATGGCAGCATGACTGCTATCTCAGCAGTGGAGCTGTAAATGATTACTTTAGGAGCCATCCTGGAGAGAGCTAAAGAAATCACTCTTTTTGCACAACCAGAAGAAACCTCAAGTGAACTGTGGAGTGCCCCCAAACTCCCCAGTGGGCAGCAATCGTTGTGTGGCTGCTAACCATTTTTTTCTCCCCTAGAAGACATTGAAACATTTCTCTGAAGGAAAAGCAGATTTGAGAAGCTGTCAGAACAGCTTCTACTTCACTGTGAAGGGAAATCCTTAAAAAAAGCTGGACTGAAGTCTCAGTGTGGAGAACTCTCCTCCCCAGTCTGGCCAGAACTGCTGCCACAAGCCCATAATTGCTGTAATTTGCAAGTCTGGTATGGAGGAGAATCAATGAAAAACATCATCCAGGGATGTGTAGCTGCTGAGTGAGGAGAATCCATAACTCCAAATTGCTGGAAGAGCAAAAAATAGTCCCTTTCTCATAAATGAAGTATTTTTCCTGGGGATTTTCAAGTAGGCTTGAAAACTTCTTACTCAAAGGTTTGAAAACTTCATCAGTAAGTCATGACTAAATGTCTCCATTTGCATGAACACACACAATCAAAACTAAATTATTTAAGCTTAATTTACAATTTTATACCACTTAAGTGAAAATTATTTCTGTGAAGGTTTTGAACATGCACCAGATGACACATCCATCTTAAAAAAAGAATCTGAAAGCCTCATTTTTGGCGGATTTTTTGCACTTACCTCTTTTGAATTTAGTAACTTCTTTCTTGATTACAAGCTTATCATAAAAGATAAAGCAACCAAGTAAGAGCATGATATATCTGCAGTTAGTGCAAATGGTAATTGAATTCTCCTGGATAAGGATTTTCAAGAGACTCCTAGCTTGCATGGCTGTGCCTTTTATTAGGGAAACTAGATAAAAGTTGAATATTACCTTCTAAGTTCTGTCGCTTATTCAGGAAATCCATCTCCACTTTAATTGCACTTTCCTCTGTAAGGCAAAAAAATATTTTACAGCTCTTGGAATTTGAAGGTATTTTAGGGTTTAATTTTCTTTGAAAACACAAACATGACAAATACTCCATCCTTCAAGATAGATGGATCTCCAAAATTTAGAAATTAACTGTGAACAAAGACTAAATATGTAGATCTTTTTTCATGAAAGCTATTGAGACTAAAGGTTGTTGTGAGGCTATTTATGGTAGTTCAAGTGCCAGTGAACTGGAAATATAAGGTCATTCACATTTTATAACTTACTTTGTTAACATGCAGGAAGGCAGGATGCAGCCACTCTATGTCCACAGTTTCAAGAGAAAATGTGATGGAAGGAAGTGCTGTCCTTTCAATAAATAAATAAACAAAGCCCTTTCCTTAATCTTGAGGGAGAAAAGCTTATTCACAATGTGAATATAGATTTTAGCCCTTAGAGCTTAAAAATTGTTTTGATTTTCCAGAATAGCAATACCAAACATAAGTATTTACTTATGACATTGCTACAATTGCTTCCCACAACTGTAAATTGTTGCAGAATACTGAGAAAATAGCTCATTTTGGGATAAACACAGCACTAAGGCTCACTGTAACAACAAATGTGTTAGCAATTTGCCCAGATTATTCAATATGAATAGTTTCTTCAAGAACAAGCCCAGCTTAGTAAAATAGAAATGTTTAATAGAAAACAATCCAGATCTTCTATGGCTTTATTATACTGCACTTGCACTTCATGAAGTCATGCAATTGCAGCCCTCATTCCCCTCATGAGATCCATGTATATTTCTATGCTTTGAATGAGCTCTTGCCATCCTCACAGGAGTGGTTACTTCCATTACAATTAATTTGGCATTGAGTGTTCTCATTTTTTGTCCCTCTGAAACAGAAAAAATGGCTATCAATCTGCATTTTGACTTAGTGACTGACTTATGGAAAGATCATTGGGGTAAGTATGCTGAAACATAAGTCTCTAAAGAGACTCAGCACTTGGCAGTCTGAGGGGAAGAGACCTCCCCATCAAGCCCAAGCCCAGTCAGCAAATACTGATTTACAGAGCTGTCTCCTGCCCTGCAGCTGAGTGTGCTGCAATAAATACCATGGGATGAGCACCACAGCATTTAACAACTGCTTTGCAAAATACAGTAATTACACAACATAGTAAGTGGAGAAGAATTAAGTTTTGGTGGTCCCTCCTTGCTCTTTGTTTGGTGGAGGGGTGGGAGATCAGTCAATAATTACATTTCTAGTAATGACTTCAACCCAGCCACAAGCATCACACTTATGGTCAGCTGAATTATAGCAAGTCACATATAATTCAAAAGCACTGCTAAACAAATAAACCAAAATCCACTTTGTCAGCAGAAAATACTTTCATCACCTGGTTAAGAAGAGAAGACTAATTACAGGTAGACACGGCCTTGCTATAATTCTTAGAGATGTTGTTATTTTCTTTGAATTAGCTCACTTCTATCTGACTCTGACATAAAATTAAAGCTTTATGTGTTGAGGGTAATTAAAACACCCTGTTAAATACTCCAGAAGCATGGCCTGAAAATCTGTTGTGCTCAGACACTAATGTATTTTTCTCTCTAACTCTTTCAGCATAGAATACTGAAAACCTTAGAACTATACTTACACAGTAGCACTTCAAAGACAACACAGGCCAGATAACATGGGGATGGTGAGGGGAAAATTTTCCCCAAGCAAAAGATTCAGTCTTTGAATACCAACAGATTTTGACTCAAATATTCTCTACATTGTTGTAATGTAACTAAAGTGGATGCACACACCCCATATCCTGAATAAACTGCAACGTTAACATAACTGTCACTTCTAATACCAGCAATTGAAGGCTCTTTTTCAGTTCTTAGCATCTTAAAAAACATGCAGCAATTTGAACTGAAATCTTCAAAACTACAACATGCACATTGATGTTCTGCATCTATTATGTGCAAAAAACCACAGTTGCCAGCGTTTTCAGTTTTTGAATCTGAGCAGACACTGTGCACACCTGCAATCTTAAAAACTCCACTTCACTCACAGCAAATGCTGATCTCAGTTAAAAATCCCTTTATTAAGAACAATCCAAACCAGAAATTCTAATACTTTACAATAACAATTTCAATGCATAATTTAAGAAAATTACTAATTTTTCAACTCTTTTTCTCCTGTACATTCCTTCTTCTGTGTACATACTTTACATAGTAGCATAATTATAATTTCCCATTGGGATTACAGTACAAATAGTTTGAACCAGATATAGTGTAATTTCTTTGGTTCAAAGTGATGAACTCCTTCCTCAAAGGCTTCATAAATTTCTTCCACAGCAGATATGCTGCTGCCACAGACCTGCAAATCAGAAATGCTTTCTTCAAATTTCAGGCTCTCATTAAACAAGCTGTTCAATTTCAACATGAGAAGTCAACTGATGACCATTAACAATCAAGAAGCTGCACTATATTCTCTAAGCATTTTACATGGTAGGCATGTAGTTCATTTTCCTCTGGCTGGGGAGAACCTGAAAGGAAAAAAAAAAACAAGATTTGAATTTCTAGGTGATTCTTAATAAAAAATTACTTTTCCAGAGATTGCATCAAATGCCTTGCAAGAATTCATGCTGCTTTATGACCTTAAGCTCTGTATTAATCAGTAGCAAATCAAATACTAATACTTTATGTTGCAAAGTCTGTTTTGGTTTTTTATTTCTGCATGGATAAGACAAAGTAGGAAATGTGAAATAACAATAGGCATGTTGAAAAATTCCCCCACATGTACTCAGAAGAACAATCGACCATTTTAGCCCAGTTATCAGCTAAGTGATCAAAGCTTTCAAGCACAGTTGAGAGCTTTAATGCAGGAATAATTACTAATGACAATACTGATGATATATTACACAACTATAAACTGTATAAATTAGAGTTGCATAAAATCTTTTATACTCCTTATTTTGATATGCAAAAATCAATAGTTCAGTCTGGGACTTCATCTTCTATAGCAGTACACAAATAAATGGGGATTAATGTTATGAGGTGCTACTCTGTAAAAGGTACATATTTCTACCTTGTTGATTCAACATGGTATTTTGAAAAGTCCCTGACCAGTGGTAGTTATGTTATAAGGAACAATACAAACTCATCTACTTACTAATATATTATCAGTATATGAAAGGTTGTACTGTTTTGTTTAATGATTGACTTAGTAAAGGCTGAGTTTGAAACAGCAGTACATTCACAGAATGAATGAATTTGGGTGACAGCACAGGAAAAATTAACATGAGATATTCTATCAGAATTATATCTCCTTCTTATTAGGACATCAGCAATGGTGAATGTAGATAAGAAGTTTATGGCAAATCTGTAATGCAAATACTAGGGAAACCTGGATATTATAAGCCACTCAATCAATAAACCTGTTTGAGTACATCCATAGAACAATTTTAATTAGTAGGAAAGCTCATTAGCTTAAAATGAGACATTATCATGTCCTTTCAACAGCAGACTAACTTGATGTGACTAACAACCAATAAACCCATTATTAGCTACTGAAGTTCCAGCTACAGACCAGTGTTTGAACATCTTTCATACTGAATGTTCTTCAGCTGAACCTATTGTATTGAAAGCCACTCAAACAAGAGTTATGTTCAGTTACTTGAGCAAAAATCTCAAGCTTTCATAATGTCACTAACCCATGCCACAATATTTTAATGTAGGAACAATGCTCTGTTCTGATCCCTTCTCTATGTGGCTCAACACTCTGAGGCTGAGCATGGTTAGGTAAAGTCAATGCTAAAAGAATGATTTTTCTTATCACTAAATTTAAGATTTAAAGATTCACAGAATTGTCCTGTGAAAAGGATTTTTACTGCAAGCGTGATCAGACCTATGCTTCAAAACTAACCTTGGCAATTACCTGAAGTCTTTACCTAAGGCATTTTTTTCCATCTGTATTTATAAGATGCCTAACCAAAAGCCAAATTGCTAATTGTGATTTTAGGGACAAAAGTATCCTTTCAAAAACTTGTATCACAACAAAAACTTACTGTAATGATGTAAATTGAAATACTTTAATGACAGAAAAAGTAAGAATTGACATTAGGTAGAAGTATGACTTACTTTTCTTCACTAAAGAATAAGCCTCATCTATTCTTCTCCTTATGGATGGATTCTTCAAAGTCACTTTTGCCTGTAGCACACAAACACACAAAACACAATGAGCTTTCTTGGCCACATGATTATACCTTAACTGCAAAGTTAAAAAAATTACAATAATTCATCAGAACATGAGAAACAGGAATTTTTAGAATTAATATGACCGTATCATCATATAGGCTGCATTTATGTAAGTAGTCACAAATTACAAAGGACAACATGCTTCTATGCCATGTTGTTTAATCTCCCAGCCTCAGCAGCAACTCATTTAAAATAAAACAAAATGACTACTGTAAACTTTATTATTATTTACTTAGAGATTACTGTATTGTTTACAGCATAAAAGTATAACATTACAGTTTTCTCACAGATTTCTTAAATACTAACCTTCTGATAGTTGTGAAGCAAAGCCCAAAGCGAAGCTGCTCCTATCCTCTGAACAGCAGGACTGTTACTTTCCAAACAGGCAGACAGTACTGCGATTGCTTGATCTAATGAGACAAATAAAAAAAAAAATGAAACCAAATGCATCTAGAAAATATAATCAAGAGGAATGTAAATATATTTGCATGCCTCAGTAGATTGATGCTTGGAGTATACTTATTTTTATGACAAGTACTGGTATGGCAGAGGAATTACAGAAACTTTATTATCGATTAAATTTCAATATGCTCATAAAATCAGCACAGTACATTGAAAGAAGCGTTAAAAACAATATAGCAAAACAAAACCAAGTAATGCTAAAAAGTTAAGCCACCAGTAATAAAACATGAACATTATGTATAGCTATCAGCTACGCTTAGGGACTGAGTAAGCTGCGAAACTGTTTTATAACTCCCAACAGCCACAATTAGAGCCACATCAGGATGGATATTAAGATGTTTCTATTTCCCTTCATACTTATTATGCAGATGATTTGCAACCAATGAGAAATATTTGCTACCCCACTGTAGGTGCCTTAATTTTCTAGCATTGCTCTGAAGCCAAACTCTTCAACTTTGCTTATTCACCTCACAACAAAAATTCATAGATTATGTAACTGAATAATGTATATTTAATAAAGGCAGTAAATCCACACCTTAGGAAAAATAAAATGCATGGACACAATGGAAAACCTGCTGAAAACTTAAAACAATGACAGAAGCACTCCCTCTGCGATTAAATGAGGGAAAGAAACATGCCTTCTACAAACAACCAAGAAAAAAGTTCTGAACACATTGTTATATTAAATATATATGCCATGACATAATTTTGTCACTATTGTAAACATTTTCTGTACATGACAAGACATAAAATAGTTTTGTCTGAACATTCATGATTTGCACAAACTAAGAAAGCTTTCTCCAACTGCAAGGTAGGAACTTCAGTTATTTCAAACTGACTGATACGAAGAATCCTTCAATCCTCCCTGAAAAACTGGCTGTTTGAGAAAACTGCAAAAATCCTTTCATTCATAATGTGTTATATCCAAATGATCTGCCTAACAATGAATCTTGATTTTCTTTTGAGAACTATTTATTTGCTTTTCCTTTTATTATGTATTATTATAATTGTCTCTCTACCAAAATATGTATTCTGCAATTACTTCTAAAAAATTAATTTTTAGAAAATGCGCTTCTGTAAAACACAACATTGAGTTCTTGATCTAACCCAAACTGCCATGAAAATATAGTCTTCTGGAAGCCATGATATTCTCAGAGAAGAACATTTTGCATACCCTTCAGACACTTACCATTACCTAATACCTTTGGTTTATTAGCTGGACTAAAACATATGTTATGTAGAATAAGTAGTGCTAGATGTTGGCTGCTCTTGTGCTTGTATTTACACATTTCAATGATCTGGTCTAAAAATCCATTTATCTTCATGACCATCTGTTGTCCATCTTCTCCAAAAGATATGTTCAGTAGCAGCTTTAGCCAGAGAGTAGACACGTTACCAGAATTTTTATTACTTCCTTTTGGCAATGAAAGAGATAAGAAGTTCTGCAGGAAGTTACTCTGTCAGAAGGGAGAAAAAGGGTATTTATAATTTACAGTAATCTATTATTAGCCAAGTATTTTTGAAAAGAATTATGTATGAAAAAGAATACATGCATGGTTAAAAAGTTAATATGGTAACATACATTTTCTTCTATAATAATTTATGCAGTGTAGATGCTATAGACATTTTAAGTGAATCAATGCACTACTTAGATAATGTATTCTTAATTCCTTACTTATTACTGCATGCTATTAACAAATGTTAAAGGTTATCATAGAATGTCTGGAGTTGGAAGTGACTCATAAGAACCTACAGCACCACTCCTCCCTTCACTGACAGCCAGAGGAATGTCCTCTATTTTTGTGAGCTTTGAAGAAAGAGAACTGTGCATTGATACGACATACACTATCTCAGGGTGTGCCTCCACTTTAAGGAGATTCTGAGAAGATGAAAATCTATTCCCCTGCTGCAAGAGGGAGGTGTTCTAACACAAATTCCTCTAATGAAAAAGTCCTTGACTACATATTCCCAGCCTCACTGAATCTTGACAACATACACAAGCATCTGGTTGAAAACAAGCAACCCAGCATACAAATTCATTTTGGTTTTCTTCATGTGAATATAATATTGGTAATTTAATTATTACAGAGGGAAATGGTTATTCAGCATTCCTAACACTTATGAAAGCAAAGCCCAAGAGAGAGAAGGAAGTACTGTCACACTAGAGTGAAACTCTAAAGAGTCTAAAAGCAAAAACATTTCACAGAATACAACAGCTACTACAGAAGAGATCTCAAACTCTTTGTTTCTGTCAAAAAGTTTGAGTATTAGCCACTTTCCAATGGTATGATCATGCTTTACATAATTAGCATCACAAAAAGATCAATTTCTCCCTGCATTTCTAACAGGTAATTAGGTCCAGGAACAGAACACTGTTAACGGAGATCAAAAGAAATTTTTGCAATTAATAAATTACTACAAAAGATGCTAGAAACAAACACACTTTTTATAATTTCTGTTGTGTTACCTCATCTTATCACGTCACTACGATAGTTGGCTTTCTACATGGTCTGCCTTCTTAAGGTTTGAATTTATTTAAATGATCAAAGTTTAAGGGAAACAGATTTTTCAAAGCACATTTGGTAAAACAGAGTAAGGATCATTCTATATACAAAATACTAAAAGGAAAAGAAATTACATATATTTGTATAATATGAATAGATTTTTATTTATTATATATTTATATATATTTATCTATTTTATCCAATTACTGCTTTTTTCCTAAAACTTTTACAAAAGTTATGTTTCCCACAGTATACCTAATGATTTACACAACATTTAATTTCTTGTTCATTCACATGCAGTTTGTTCTGCAGCATACTCACTCTCATGATCCACTAATGATTGCTATCAATACATATGGGTATTAAAAATGTTACAACCCAGTGAAACAGAGAGGTTACAAAAAGCTCTAGCAAAAATTGTCCAGACTATAACTGAATTACACTCTGCTCTTAGGGAACAGTAACACAACTAACTGAGAAAACACAATGGATTTGACTCCCACAGAAGCATTTCTATATGATCACAGGACATTCCATACTAAAATATGAGGGTTTATTAAAAAAGAAACTGCATCCATTGCTAAATACAGGTTACCATTTACTTACCTTCTGAATAATGCCTTTACAGTCATGAGACAGAGCGAGGTTAGATATTAGACAAAAGACCACCTGCTGAACTGGGCTGTTATCATTTGACACATGGGAAGCCAATTTCAGGATGTAATGCATTAATGAATTGCCAGCTGCACTTCGTGCAGATGGAAGTGATGATTGTCCACCACTGGCCCAACAAAGTGAAGCACAGCCTTAAAGCAATGAGACATTTATCATATTAGAAATGCTGATATGTATTTAAAAGGAAAATCTATAGAAACAACAGTGCAACTGATCAAACATTGAGATGGAATTTTTCAAAAGATTTGTTAGGTATCTTTTCTTTGAACCCCAACGAAGTCAATCAGACATGCTTTGAATAGAAATGTCCCTGAATGTGGCACTTTACTGGAATAGGCATCTACTGTTCTGTTGTTCTAGAATGTAAGAGGCGATTCTGCCCCTAAATAGAAGTCATTGCTCCATCTCAGAAAGTCTCCTTAAAAACCAGAACATATATCTAATTATACAATTATTTGGCAGTTGAATCTGAAGGGATCCTCTGAAACTGGTTCAGAAAAGGAGGTCTCTGTATAATTTGAATGGATTAATATAAGTTCCTTAGAACATTTTTCTGAGAAATGTTAAGTGCTGTCTGCAGCTGTCATTACATTGTACAACAGAAGAATGCACAATCCTATGCTACAGAGCTACAAGTTTGAATTAATACAGCAGCAAGGAACAACTATATTACCAATCTAATATAGATAAATGCCTTCTGCAGAAATACAGATTACATCTTTTTTTAAGTGACATTGGCCATCAACAAAAACAGTTAATTTCTTACATGGCAAAAGTAAACAAAAAAGAGACAATGTTTAACTGTAACAAATATTTACATGCATTTCTCTGACTACACTGAGGAGGACTGGTTAACCAGTTCAGAGTAGGTAAATTTGGGACACCTCATAAGCCAGTTGCTCAGAACAGAAAGAAAAAAACATGATTGATCAGAGAGCACTTGCTCCTATCAGCAGGGAAAATAAAAATGAAGCCTAGAGTCACTTCGGCTTGATTTCTTGTACATGGACAGGACACTACATTTTTATTTTATACTCTGTAGCTGACTAATACATGTCTTTCTTTGGCCCATATTAAAAAAAAATCTTAATGAAAAAAAGCAATTGCAAGCTCATTTAAGATCTGGAGACAATAACTTAAAAAAGAGTCATACTTTAACCATGTTAACTCTTTTATATCTTGACAGGAAGAAAGGAACAGAAACTTTTGTGTCTCTTCAAGTTACTTGCAGATCATTATATATGATTTGCTAAAACTAACTAAATAAATAAATCCAGGATATGGAAAGAGAAAAATTCATGCTAGAAATAAGTTCAGGCTTCTAGTAGTGGGGATAATTATCAATGGAAATAAAAGGTTTGCTCAAATGAAAAGGAGATTCCTTATGAAAAATATACAAACACAAGCTACTGAGTCCAAGGCATAAATAAATTGAAGAAATTTAATGCAAAGTTGAATTTGATTGACTATTGCAAAACCAGAATGTTTTCAATAAGGACTGAAGTACAACCCATATAAAGCACTGATACATTGTTCTCTATTAAAGAACTCCTAAAATAGTACTTCCATAATATACTACTCAGCTTGGCAGGACATTCAGCATAATCTTCAAACATTAATGGTTTGAATTTAATGCTATTTAATCCTTTAGTACAATTGCACTTTTGCTAAATCAAACAGCTTGAAAACAGATCTGAACAAAAGTCTTGAATGTATTAAAATCAAAACTCTTGATAAAGTTTGATGGACCAGTGTTTCTACACTTTCCTCTTATGGTAGCAATAAACATTCTTTTCCCTTTATGATGGTTTTCTGTCTTAATTATTCTGCTAAAATATTTTCATGTATTCCACCATATAATGACTTTCATACCTGCTGGATAGTTTGCAGTGTAGACACAAAGCAAATGCAGAGCTATTTGCATTGAGGAATCATCTGCTAAAAACCACGGCCACAGAGAATGCAGAACAGGAACAAGATGAGCTTTGAGTGCTGCCATCTACAATAACATGAGGAAGAATTTCAAGTTATATAAATCCTTTGAAAATGAAATATAGAATGAGAAAACCACATTTTTATCTTATGGTTTAAAAGACTGTTCAGAGAACTGACACCATCCTTTCAACCACCAATGAATTTAACTCTACGCCAGTCAAAAACAGCACATATCTTAATTACTGAAAGACATGCAAACGAAAGTAAAGATTTATTCATTCCAACTGTTCTTGTTAGAGAGCTCTCTAAAGTTTTATTCAACTCCTTCTAAAGTAATTACTGGAACTCAAAAAGCACGGAAATACAAGAATGCGGTTGTATACAGAAAAAATGATAGAGATCTTCAGTTATCAACAGCAACCTCCTTGAATCCTCCAAGCAATTCTTTCTGCAGATCCTGATCAAAATAAGAAAAACATTCCACAATAATCTTAGCTGAGATTATGGCCCAACCAAGTTATGGGGACTTCTGGGACAATCAGATGGCTTATTTAGCCCCAAGTGTTCTGCATTCAAATAGGATGTACCTGGAAAAGGGGTACTCCTGGAAGGTCAGGAAATCTTGTAGTTCCACCAATGTGTTTGCTAAATGTAGCCCAAGTTGTATAAATTGCAAAAGTAACACAATGACAAGAAAAATTAAACTGTGAAAGTGGAAATAAATGTGTGAATGGTATCAGCAATAGGAAAGAGGAAGAGCAGTGATCAGAAGGAAAGAACACAGAAAAAAGTGAAAACAAGTAATGTAGTATTTTTCCCATGGAAAAAAACAAGTAGGCAGAATGCAAGTTGAAAAGAAATTGAAAAGAACAGAGAAAAAGACAAGAATATAATGAAACAAAGACATTGAAGATTTTAAGAAAAAAAAAAGACATTATAAAAAAATGGATATGAAAAAATATGTGTTTTGGAGGATTAGTACAATTTAACTCAGATAAAGAAAAATAAATAGCAAATTATCATTTAGATTTTGGGTTTTGTTTGGTTTTGCTTGTTTGGTTGGAGTGGTTTTGGGGTTTTCTTGTCTTTCAGAAAGGCAACAGACGTAAAGAGAGGAAACAACTTTCTAAGATCTGAAATGCATCTCTATGTGCCTTTCTGGTGGCTGCAAACTTTTCTCCACATTCATTTTTCCTGTTATATGCTTTGAAAATTAGAATTATTGACTTACTCAAAGCAGAAGTGTATATAAAAGATAACAGCCATCTGAAACCACTGCGAGATGATGTTTCCATAAGAACACTAAGTTCCTAATAGATGTGTGAAATATTCTTAGAAAGTGGGAATAATAAGGAAATATGAAGTATTTCTTGACATTAATACCAAACTTAAATTTAGCCAGCTTGAAAATAGCTCCAAAGTAGAAAAAAAAAAATTATCTTCATTCAGTAACTAAATGTGCTCATATTCTTCAGTATAAGAATACTTACTTTGCATTCTTCATTCTGAAAGAGGCAGTTTCTAAGGAGCTGCATAGAACACCTTAACTCCTTGATAAGGTTATCCTCCTATCCAGAGAAAAATAATTGAAGATCATCAGCGTAAGACCAGAATGAATTTTGTACAAGGAGGAAAGATATTTCAAAAAAGTGCAAATCTAAGGTATCAACGTTTAGGTCACATCTCCTCAGCAGTTTTCTTCTGATTTCAGGTAGAATCCATCTCAGCTAGCTTCAAGCACGTATACTAAAGACATTTATAACCAGTAACTTATTATCCTTATCTCTCTTTATAACCCACAGATACTATTTCTAGGGGCACCAATCTGACCACATGCAGAAATCTGTAATGTTGAGCTCCATTTCTCTTACAACTAATAAAGAACGGGTGGGAACTTCCTCAGTATTTGTTCCATCCTAAAGCACACACCTAAAACAAGTCAAATGAATCACTCCCTAGAAGCATTTGTTTTACTTCCTTGGATAAAAACAAGGTTAAATTAGCTCTCTTTCAGACCCTGAGATGAGCTCAGTTGGAGCACAGTGCTGATAATGTCAAGGTTGTGGGTTTGACCTCTATATAGACTGTTCACTTAAGAACTGGATTTGATGATCCTTGGGAGTTCCTTCCAACTCAGAATATTCTGTGATCTCTACAGCTGGTCAGGCCAATCCATCCTTATATCCCCAGGATCTTAATTTCCTATACTTAATAATATATATGGAAGCTATAAATAACTTCCAACCTGATAAGAATATTACAAAAATAAACACAGATCTTTGGACAGTGAGGTGCTACACTGAGGTTCAAGTTAAAAGTGAACAAAAAAAATCTATCTTCATGAGAGAGCTGTGACACTTCAAGGCAGTGATGGCTGACCTAACTCCTCTAAGGGTGACACACTAAACCACTTCTGAAAGATTACCAAATTCCAACAAGCTTGTTCACCACAGGGTACTACTTGTGTCTTATCAAGCATAAAGGAACAAAAATGTAAAATAGGATTCATACTTGATCTCAGACAAGGTGAAGAAACAATGCATGCTTATAAATCATAATGTGCTTATATATCATAAATCATATATTTGATAATATTTAGAGATGAAGTGACAGTCTACTGCAAAGAGGTTAATGAAAGCCAGGTTAGTAGATGAGGAAGAAACATACAAGTCATTATCACATTATTTTATAACTGGTTTGTCTCACTTCCAGTCAAATAAAATGCTAAGACAAGACTCTTAAGAATTCTTTGAGGGAGTTCTGTATGTATTAATTTAGTTAATAAGTAAAATGCATTAAAATGCCACAATCTATAACTCATACTTAATGTATAAGCTTCTAGGAGGTTTAAAAAAAGTTATAGATTGCATTGATAGCACTGTTTGTATTTATTTATTTTAGGATATATTGATTTTTACTACAATACTATTTTGACAGGATTTTTTTGAGAGCTTGGCTACTTGTACATGCTTTTCATGCTCTTTATTAGCATCACACTAATTATTGCAAAAGAAAAGGAATATCAAGTAAAACACCTCAGTGAACCTGAGAATGAAGCTAGGTCAAACAGATTTTTCCCAATGATTAAGAGTCAGAAAAAGGAAAAAAGAAAAGAAGCTGTGATGACTTTCCTTTGAGAGTTGTGCCCTGAAGTGGGTGAAGGGGCAGTTTTGTGAATGATCAGCTAAATCTACCATGAGAGCAACGTCTCAGTGTCCCCCACATGAAATGTCATTATGTACCACACATGATGAACAGCACACTTACATATCATGCAGCAACAGAGGGTCCCAGCTCAGCAGGGAAATCTGCCACAAAGTCTTTTCCAAATCTTTCAAAGAATTTTCAATGAAATAGTTTTTCTGAACTTTCTCAGAGACTCCTTTCCTCCAATTTCCTTCAAGATTTAAATTTCCCCTCTACCCAAAACCTACAAAGAACCAGCTAATTTCAACCTTACAGGACATATCTAGGGCAGGACACCTTCCAGCCTCCAACACTTGTAAAGGGAAAAAGAATGTGTTTAGGAGATCTCAAGAAAAAATATGATAGCCTTCAAATGTCAGAATCGAACTCAAATTTTTTTTTAACAGGTTCAGTGGTACAAAACACAGTTCCATACTCTACAAATCAAGGCTAATGTCTGTATCAAAACCTCAGACAAAATACTATTTAGGTGAAGCAATGCAGAAATACCCTACAGGAAGGTGTTTTCTGCAATTTCTGCTTTATGTGGGAGTGGACAAGATATCAAACTTGACAGCAGATGTTACAGCCTGTATTTTATTAATTCTCTGAGATGAAAGTGGCAGAGAACAAGCAGATTGCAACAAAAATCTTATTAAACTGTTGTATGATGGTAAGAAATAACTTATATCTAAATGTGGTAAAGAAGAGTTGGGTGACATGAGGGTCTGGAAGAACTATGAGGTTGGAAAAAAAAGGCTAAATAAATAAACTGTGAATGGAGAGAAGCTACTGGGAATGCAGGCAGTGGAAGGACCCCAAGTATGAGATTAAAAAAACCCAAAACTGACAAGAAGTTAAAAAAACAGGGACAATTGAGTCTGATGACAAGAAACTGTGATGTCCAGATCAAGTTTGAAGAAGAAAAAATAAAACTGAAAGCCAGATAATAGGAGAGTAAAAAAGCTATGATTTACATGCGTAAGCAGAATGGAACAAATTTTGGGATGAGAGGGAGATTGACTGATACAAGAATAGACAAAACCAAAATAGCTAGTACTGGTTGAAAGACACTGAAAAAAACAACTTAAGAAAAATAAAAAACATTATTATGGAAACAAGATGGAAAAAATCAGCTGGATTAGATAGGGCCATAAAGTCAAGACTGAAAGTCCAACTAAGTTTGAAAACAATACTCTGATATTGCTATAAAATAAGTAGCATAAATTACAAGCACAACAGATTACAAAAGGATGAGATGTGTTTGTGAGTAGATGTCTGAAAGTGAATTTTGAACTTTCAATCAGCCTGCTATTTGCTGCTTTCAGCCAGGGTGGACTAGTTGCTAATTCTGATAACCTGGAATAAAAGTGGGAAGTCCTGAATCCTCCAACTAATGAAAAGACATGAGACAAAACCAGTAATTCAGAGGCTGATCATGTGTTGTACTTTGCATGTAGACTATTGAGTTTAAGCAAACAGAAGCTTGGAGTTCTGGAAAGAAAAGTTAGTGAAAAAAAAAATTCCTAAAAAGAGATGTTCCCTGACAGAAAGAAATGGGCCCAAAAAGAAAATGTGAAGATCCTGGCTGGAGGAACAATCTGGCAAATGGGAGAAGATCCTGAGGATCAGAGAGATGCATGGAAAAAACGTCAGGACATGCCCAGGGGCTTTGTCCACTGAACACCCAAGACTGAGCAGCTGCAAAGTATGAACTGATGAGATTTTCTGCCTGACATTCCTGAAGTAGCACTCATCTCTATGTTGGAAAAGGTAGTTGAGACCCAGTGAGACCTTTGGGTGGAAGAGTATATGAGGTAATTAAGTTGGTAAAAGCTCTAAAATCCCTGAATCTAATAGAAGCTCCAGTATCTGGATCCACTACAAGTTGTCATTTACTTTGTCTCATCCATGACAGATACAAGCAATATCTGCCTCAAGAAAACAAACAAACAAGAAAAGAAAGCTGGGAAGTCTTATCCTATCAGTGCTCTGTTTTTTATAGCTACCTTTTTTCTCTGTCCTTTCCCAGGCTTTAGGGAATCCAAATTCAGCTGTGCGTGAATGTGCTTCATGTTTTCTATACAGCTGTCTATCAGGTCAGCTGGAAGACAAAAACCAGTAGTATTTATAATTACATTCACAATCAAAAATATTTTATTAAAAAAACAAAGTATCTTTCTGACAGTGATCTTGTTGCTATCTTCTTGCTATCAGGAAGTAACAAATACCTTCTGAAATAAAGTGCATCTATTTGAATGCTCTCAAGAAGCAAGAATACATTTGAGTCCTCTTGCAACAAAGTCCCATGAGAGGAATTCCCAAAGGAAGGACTGGTAAGACTGAGAAGGGAAGATGATTTGGGTAGAGAGGATAACAACTCATAATTCTTCAGGATATCTTCAATGATGCTGCTTAGATGCGTGAAACCAAGAGATTAAGGCATCCATTTATTTTACCCAATCTTTCCCTAACAACAGCAGATTTGCTGCATCTGTGGTGATAAAAAGGAAGGCAACCATTCAGGAGACTTAAAAGTGCCACATGTTGAGTTAGGCTCTTTCCTTTGGATCTAGAGTCTTTAAGTCACTATAAGATGATCGAGTGACTACGAAAGTGGGTAAGGTAAGAGCTATAGATATCATCTGTCTGGACTTCTGTAAGGATTTTGCTGTGGTCCTCGACAACATCCTTCCAAATTGGAGAGTTATCTAATTGCCAGGTGGATTGGATGGTGGATGAGGAATTGGTTAGATGGTCACACCTAGAGGGTAGCAGAAAAGCAGCACAGAAAAGACCTGTTGGAGCAAGTCTAGAGGCAGATCACAATAATCCTGAGAGAGATCCAATACAATTATGAGGACAAACTGAGAGAGTTGGGATTGTTCAGTACGGAGAAGGGAATGCTCCAGGAAGACTTGGTTGCAGCCTTCCACTTAAAAGAAGCTTAAGAAAGATGGGGACAAACTTTTTAGTAGGGCCTGTTGCAATACGACAAGGCTTAACCATTTTAAACTAAAGGAGGACAAATTTAGACTAGATATGAGGAAGAAATTTTTACAATGAGGATGGTGAAACACTGGAACAGGTTGACCAGAGAGGTGGTGGATTCCCCACCACTGGAAACAGGTTGGATAGGGCTCTGAGTAACCTGATAGAGTTGAAGTTGTTGATTATTGCAAGGGGTTTGGCCTAGATGGCCTTTCAAGGCCTTTTCCAATGCACCCTATGATTCCATGATAATGGGATAATTCAAGTTGGAAGAGATGGCCTCCAGAGGTCATACACACCCAAACCTTCTGCTCAAAGCAGAGCAAGCTCTAAGCAGGCAAGGTTTGCCTGCAGCTTTATCCTGCTGGGTCTTGACAGTGTCCAAAGACAGAGACAGAACACTATGTCTAGCACTGCTTTACTGCCTTCAAAGGGCAAATGTTTATTTACAGGCAGTTTCTCTCATGTTTCAATTTATGCCCATTCTTTCCATCCTCCTACACCATGTACTGCTGTAACAAACCTGTCTCCAACTTCTTCAAAATCTCATAGGTCCTCCCAAAACCTTCTTTTCTCCAGGCTGAACGTAAGTCAGCTCCCTCAACTTCTTCTCTAACAAGTGAACACAACCACCATGATGGCCCTCTGGTGAACTTGCTCCAGTTTGTTGACATTTGTTGCACTGCACCAAAACTGGATGCACTATTCAGATTTAGTCTAACAAGTGGTAAGTAGAGAAAAGAATCTTTTCCTCTTGATCTAATGGCTCTGTTACTGTGTTCAGGCCAGGGTGCTGTTAGTCCTCTCACATTCAGCTTGCTACCTACCAGGCCCTTTTCACCTCTCCAGTCAGCCGCAAGGGCTTGTACCTTTTGAGGCGCAGAACTTTGCATTTTTAACTTAAAGTAGCCCTTAAGAGCTGAACAGGGGATGCTAGAGCTACAGGTATCTTTAAAACCCCAGAAGTCCTCTTCCTCTTTTCTAAGGCCTGTGCTGCACAACAGCAAGGATGACTTGAAAGCTGTCCTAGCACAAAATGATGCACTTCCTGCAGTGGAAGTGCCTTCATAGGAAGGGGGAACTTAGATGATCTAGAAAGTCATCAAGAGAAGAACCCTAACTGAAGGAAGGGCTGAGTACAGAACCAATACACTGGGAAAGAGCAGAAAGAGTAAGACTTGAAGTTGAGTCTTCTACCACTATAAGGATTAGACTCTGAGCAAATCTGTCTATGCTATTTACTTTAGTGTAGTGTAAGGTTTAAAAAGTGGAAAAGACAACTGATATAAGTTACAGGAAAGCACCCAAAGACAAAGTGCACTTGGATGGATCAAAAGGTGTAAAACACATGGTACATGAGAAATGCAAATTCACCACTCTCCCTTGTGTTCTAGAGGGCACAATAAGCCTTTGATTAGAAGTTGGTTTACTACTGTGAAGTGAAGAAAGTCCTACTTACACTGTAAAATGGGACCACAGAAACAGAGTCAGGGAAGAACAAAGCTGAGAAAAAGAAGTCTCCTCTTGTCCAGGTACAGCCAGAACTGAAAACACAGGGCATACTTTCACCCACAAAACTACTGGAAGATACTGCCAGTGAAAAATCTCCAGTTTCCAATGGATAAATATGCCATTAGTGGTGAAAAGCTAAGGTCTCCTCTTACTCCAACATAGAGCTGTGACACAGGGTTTTAAACTGGCTACAACACAATATTTCATTTGAAGCTGAAAACTTTATTAATAAGATATCCTAGTGAAAATCTGAAACAAGCCCTACCACTGAAACCTCGGTCTTCTGCTTTGGAAAAAATAAATTACAATCTAAAGGTAATATGTAAAACATCTGCAAGTATTTAATTCATAAATAATTTAATATACATTTTGAAATACTCACCTTCCAAAGCACATTTCTGTGCATTTTTACTGACAGCTAACAGAGACAACAGTGCATTTGTAGCAATTTCTTTCAGCACATCTTTTGAAGATTTTCTTTCACAGACCTGCAAAAATGCAATTTCATTACTGAAATGAAAAAGTGACCATATTAAAAGTAGTATTCATAGCTATAAATAGGTTGTCAGAGTCTATATTTTCATATGGATGATTTATCCCTGTATTTCTAGATAGCGTTCTCCCTCTCGATGTTCATATTTCTAGTCAGTCTGCATTGAAGTGTTGCAGTTCTTTTTGTAACTAATTTTTTTTTAGATTAAATCTTTCTTCTTTTGTTCCAAAGCCTACTCCTCTTACTCTTTTCTTAACATTCTACTTTTCTTAGGCCTATATTACAAATCCTGGCATTCCATATTTTTCCTAATATTCAGGAATAGGCTTGGTATTGCAGACTACTCACTGACATGCCTTTAGTGCAATCTCACTTTCCTTCTACCCAATGATGATGAAGAGATTAAATACAGTGAAATTCCTTAAAAAAAATCACTGATAATTATTTTAGATGCTCTTACTAACCAATGAAAAACGGTAGCTAGTCTTAGTTTTGTGAGGCCTTTGTGAGCATCACATTTCTAATAACCTAAGTATAAGCTCTGTGTTTTCAAAGGAATATTTATTTGGAGTCATGTAACAAGACAGCTGAAAGACAAGGAGCAGTCTGTGCTTCATATATTATCCACTAGAGAATTTTACCTATCTAGCAATTTTTCCCTAAAACATCATGCCAGTTCTGACATCCAAGAAAACATAAAACAGCATCCATTGCAGTAAGAAAAATATAGGAAAATAAGAACAGTTTCTGGATCATAGTAAAAAGAAAAACATATTTTGAAATTAGCCAAAAATACATCTTAAGAAAATCTTAACACTTTAGACAGAAATCTCATGAGTACCTATCCATAGGATCTCATAGATTTTAATTCTACATACACCACATATTAATGGACTAACAATCTTTTCAAATTTTCATATGTAATAAAATATCAGTGTATGCTCTAAGGTCATCATTTATCGAAGTGTTCACCGAAACCAGGGGTGAAAAGGTCAAAAAATAAAGAATAGTAAGCTAATAAATAGAAAAATCCCAACACCTCATTGATAAGGACAACTGACACTAAATCAAAGCACTGAAGCATGGCCTGGATTCTGTGTTTATAACAAAAAAGAACTTTGCATTTAGACTACAACTGTTTTTATTAGATCTGATGTGAAATATCAACTCTAACAGCAACACAAGACTGTTTGAAGAAAATTAACTGGTTTTCTGTCCTGATAGGTGATGATTTCTTTTCAAATTAAAAACTTAGATGTTTGAGTACTTAAAAGCTTAAAGCTTAAACTAATTGACATAAGCCAGGAAAGAAAAAATTGTTGAGTTCCAGCAATTCTAGGCAAAATAGCCTAAGATGTAGGTTTTGTTACTTATCCACTCAAAGGCTTTTGCCCTATTAAATTGCTAGATGTTTTTACTTTTTCTTAATATTCATTAATATTTTAGTAATAAAAACCATATTTGCCTATCAGCTTCTTGGGTATTTTCCTGTATGATGCGGCAGACTAGAAATGATCCAATAATTAAGGTGAGTTGTCTTATGCCTGTATCTTTTTCAAAACTTTTAATTTCATCTTACTATTTTCTAAATTTTATCTTGAACACTAGCAAAATTTTGTTCTTTCTTGAAGCATGCTCTTTTATGCCTTTTATTCTTACTCTGCCATCAAGAACTGCAGATTATAATAAAAAAAGAAAATTTATGTCAAGCATAGGGAGCACAAGTAATTAAGAATTAATTAATGATTAACTACTAGTTGAATGGAAAAAAATAACTCTAGAAATTTATAATGCCTTTTGCCAAAAGATTCTATAGTTTTAAACAATCACAGGAGTATTAAAATAAGAATGGACACTTAACTCTTTTGTTAAATTATTCTGCATAAAAAATTCAATATCTTCCATAAATCCACAGCAAATCTGGCTATGTTAGTCCACACCTACTATAAGTTAGTTGAAGGGGAAATCACAGTCTTTCTAAAATATTGTAAGCTTCATATCTAGGAAAGAATACGTTAGAGCCAAAATTTGAGAGTTTACGTATAGATTATGATTTCCTTCCTAATTTTATTTCTGATCTAAAGCACATGTACAGAAGGATTATCATTTACATACATAAAACAACCAAAGCATTTCAGAGTCAGTATGTGCACTTACTAGATTTCTTATATGTGATAATGAATTCCAACTTGAGACCTGGTCTACTAATATTCACACCTGCACACTGGGCACTAAATTAGCATTTGCCACTGTATATATCAGGTATTCTGTAGATTTTACATATTTAGGATGATTAATGGAGATGACTGCTTGTTTGAAAAGTCTCCCATCCTTCTCTATGTTAGCCAATTATTTGCTTGACTGCTTCTCTTTAAGAGTAGGACTTCCTCCAGAAGAAGTAAATATTTTGGGTTGTTTTTTCATTTTTAATGGTGTTTTTGTTTAGGTGTTTGTTGTTTTATAGGTTCCATTACATCTTATGGTCTCATTCCACTATTCTCTCAATGACCACTGTGAGGGGGTGTAAATAAATACATTTACTTTGATCCAAAAAACTGAAGCTGTTTCTTTCCTAATTCTGTTACCCTTTTGGGGGTATCATAGCAGCTCTGTAAGGACCCAGAGAGCATAGGCTATCTTTTGAACTCTTTTATGAACAAAATGTAATGTCTGTCTACATCTCTGAACAGTTAAAAAGCATGTTAAAAGCTGATATCTCTTACAATACTCAAACTATGTCTAATTTCCTTTCATTGACCTGACTGCAGTTAAATCTTCATTGTATTAACTTTTTCTGCTCTCACCATAAGAACTGTCCCTTCTTGCTGGCACAAACTGATAAGCAGTTACATACACTTCTATTATGAAAATAAAGGAATGTTACAACATGTCTTTATCAGACATACTCTCATGCAATCAAACGTTTAGTACCAGAGCCAAGGAGTTTTGTTTCAGGCACATGTGCAAACATTAATACAAAAACCTAACAGGATATTAGCAAACTATGGGATTTGAACAAAGTGCCCCTGTTTTGCTTGAGTCCCTGAAAATCGTGTCCTCACAGAAAAACACTGTGCACTAAAATTATCTGAAATTAGTTGCCAAAGACATAGAGAATTCTGGTTTCAGTGGCCTGTCGAGTGACCGAGAAAGACCCTTTTGGGAAGCTTTTCCTCCCTGAAAGACAGCAGGTTCTCAGTGGACAAAATACCATACCCCAATAGATACGACAGAGCCACAGTGCTGCAACGGAGCAGCAAAGGAACACAGTGTTTGCACACATACCAGGACAAGTCTTGGTGAGAGTAAGGTTATTCTACAAGAATTCAGCATCCATAGGAAGAGAGGAAATGAGTGCTAACAGAGCATTCTTTTGGTCACACCATCCAATATTTGACCAATAAATGTCAAAAAAACCATGCTTTACTTAGCAAAATAGTACTAAGACACTTATTAAAAAAATAGTTATGACTTCAGAACAATAGAAAACATAAGTTACATTTTATATAATGTGCATCACTCAGAAAAAAAAACTACATTTCTAATCATAGATCACTGTGATTTTTACAGTGACAAACTCCACATAAATTAAAGAAAGAAAGTAAGCATATAGATAAAAGAACTAAGCTGTGAGGGAAAACAAATAAGATACAAATCTCACATACAATTTGGCTTACTACTACCAACTTGTAAATAAGGGAAAGATTAAATATAAAGGAGATAAAAGAATCAAAAATGCATCCTGCAATCACATTGCTGAATTTTAAATACCTGAATAATTAATGCAGTAAGTTGAGTTACTGGTGCCTGGCACACTTCAGTGTGATCCAGAAGAAAGCTAATAGTTGGATTCTGACATACAGTCTGTTTATCCTCGAGCTGTTTTCTTCCTTCCTCATTCAAAAGGACAGAGAGGAACTGTAAACTAGCCACATATAAAGCAGGATATGTGGTAGACAGATGAATACAATCAGAAATGGTATCTAAAAGGTTAAACAAAAAAAAAATTACATTACATTATGAATAAAGCTCAAGTATACTTTAGAACACAGAAAGACTTATCAAAGAAAGCATGTGAACCTGGAAGCATTACACTGTGCACTGCCCAAGGAATTCTACAAATTCTGTGCATCTTATAAGTCTTCAAAAAAATCTAAGAAAGAAACTTTTGAGTTTTATAAGGAATTGAATTAATTAATTGCTCTGCATTCATTTCACTATAAAACAAAAAAGCAATCTCCGTTTCACTCAAATCACTCATTTGTCCAGTAATTTTTTGAACTCTCCTTGTTTTATCAACCGCTTACATTCTAAAATCAACAGTATCCATTAGCTGCTTTATTTGCAATTGGATTTGGATTCACTAGATCTCTTAACATGCACAAGCTTGTCCATACTATGTTCATACTTCAGTATTGAAGCACATCACAGAATCTTGCCTAATTATGCAAGTAACTAATGTAAGAATAATTAAAATACGATAAACAAATCCCTTATAATAATCTTGGATTTCTATGTCTCTCATCTCCCCTCAGAACTTTGCTTTTCTTTTATGCGAGATATTTAAAAAGAAAGAAGGGAAAAAAATGAAGTGCTAATGGATCATTTCACAAATGCCACATTTGGTTAAGGTTTACAACTAAAATCATTCATCCATACATGTGAAGAAAACAAAACAAGTCAGTCAAGCTCTAGACACAATGGTTTTCATTCTGGATATCTCATTAGCAATTAATAGCATCTAAAGAGGAATGACTCTCTTTTCTATTTGTTTATTAGTTGCTAGGAAAAAAACCATCCAGGAATAGTCATTACCAATTATTGCTGAACAGTGATTTGCAAGGACTGCTGTCACAGATGGAAAAGATATCTGGCCACTTTTCCACAGTAATGTAGCTAGAAAGCTGAAAGAGTCTACCCATGTTTCACAAAGTACAGATGTTAACTTGGTATCTGCAAAGATAACACAGAAAAAAAAAAATCAAACTGTTTACAGAAGTGCATAAACCTGGAAAGCTGATCCTGACCACACCTGTCCATTCACATCAAGGTGGTACCTAAAAGAAGCCCTGCCTCTTGTCTGGTAATAAAGGAAAAAAAGTACTTCATTACCTAAGCCATCTTTGGGACGTATGGTGAGAATCCTGAAGGTATTCCCCAAGACAGGTTCCAAAAGTTCATCTTGGCTTACAAGATGAGAGTCCACCAATAAACATGATTTTAGAAGCCTGGACACAGATGACAAGTATTGAAGTAGTAACAAGACCTGTTAAATATTTGCAAAAAGATATGAAATAAAGCCATATATTTGCACCTTCCACATTATTTTAAATTTACTCACATTACATGAACGGATTCATAATTTTGAATTAATATACACTTAAAATAAATAAGACATGAATTTAAAATGTTTCTCTTAATTTTTACTGTAGAAGATGAAACAGAATCCCTAGTCTGGAAACACGTGTGCAATTAATTTTCTAGTAACAAAGCAGAAGCTCCCTGTGAGAAGGTCATGACTCTTGCTACATGTACAGCAGCATACTCATTGGAAGGTCACAAAGAAAAACATAGAAATGGTCATTAATACTGAGGAATACATGTATCTTCCTTAAACCAGAAGCTGACATATTTACTTATTTATTTGCATAAGTTTTCTGCAGAAACCTATTTCTTTAATTAGAGGAGTAATTTTCTTCAAAGTAAATCTGAATGTAGAGCAGCAGAAGCTATGAAAAGGCTCTGTGTCATGAAATAGCATGTTCTATATATCGTATATACAGAGTTAAATTTGATGAAAAGGTAGTTCTATCAGCAATAACCCTATATGGTTTACATTCATCAAAATTAGTTGAGAACTATGTAAGTGTCTGCAGGATCAGACAAAGTAAAGCAGCTGGGTTTGTTACAGACAGTAAATATCCAATGTGTCAGTAACTGTATCTGGCTCATACTTCAGTAACACACAAAAAAATTCTATTACATCATTTCTTCAATGGCTAAATTTAACTTATACTTTCAAAGACAATTCATTTTCAGTTTTCTCATTCTAATTACAGTCCTAAGACAGAAATTAATTCTTCTATGTTGAATAAAATGATTTATTTTCACTTAAGCTTTGTCAAAAGCACAAAGATTCATATGAATGTAGCCTATAGCAGTGTGCCTGGACTATGTTAATGAATACAAATTATGCTAACATAATTAAATTCATAACTTCAAAAATTAGGAAGTAACAAATGCTTCTCTAACCTGAGCTTTTACATGTTCTATATGACATCGATGACCCAACGGAGCTTTCAGTTCCAAGATGCATCTTTCAACCAGATTAGCACTTACAAGACTAAAACAAAATATATTGGTTAGAAATATAGTTAAATAATTAAACGTTCTATTAACGTCACATTCGATAGAAGAGGATAACCTAAATAAACAGAGTAAAAATAAAATAAGATGCACTTACTTCTTAACTCCACTATTTTAAGAAAGCCTAGTGCAATGGCAACTGTAGTAGCAGCATGTTGTTTCAAAATAGCTAGACTAATATAAATTCCAATAGCTGTTACTACACTGGCAAAAATCAATTTTTTCTATTTGATTTCTTATTTTCTTTCCTTTATAAGAATAAACAGCTCCCCAATAATATAAGCTGTATTCACACCAGGGTTGTTGGGGTTTTATGTTTGTTTGTCTGTATTTCGTTTTTTCCATTAACTGCACTATGAAGAGCAGCTACAAATGCTCTTGAAAACTTTTACCAAAAAATAAACTAATTTTTCATGCTGGACTTCAGGACTTCCAAAAATTTTTTTATAGAGAAAAGAATTTGCTACAATGGAAATGGAAATATGGCATAAAATCTGAAGACTTCTTCAAAGTGGTTCTTCCTTTTAAAAGGAAGTAAAACATGAGAATCTATTATTCAAATTTGGAAAGTTATATTTACTCTCTTTTAGTGTGAGAATCCTTGGCTCATCTTCAAAATATTTCATACAATTCAAAGAAGAAAATCACAAAATGAGTTGAAATGATCTGCCATTCCAAATACCTGACAAAACCCCAAAACATCATGAGAGGAACACAGTAGTCCTGTATAAGACATACACCACAAACGGAATCACCAATATGACTACCTATTCCGTGAAAAAAAAATTAATAATTCTGATTCTTTTCTTTAATTGATTGTATTTTTTTATTAAAAAAACCCCAATTTTGAACATTTCAGGAGCAAGAAGTGATCAGTATGTTTAACAGTTAAAGTAAGAAACATAGGTAGATCTCATAGGAAGATTTTTTAAACATCTATAGTTACACCTTGTTTGTAGTTCCACAGTTATCGATCTCGTACCTGCTGAGAGTTGTTAGCAAATGTGTTTGTTGAAGAGCAATTCCAGTATCTTTTGGCAAAACAACCAGCAGATTGTGCAGAAGGCTGCAAACAGCTGACAAAAGGGCAGGCGTGACCACAGCACGCTGTTTAGACAGGGCAGCAGACATGGGAGGATCATGTTGACTTGGAGATTCTGTTATGGTTGTATCACTTTGACCTAGAGTGTGTTGAATAAAAAAAAAACCCAGAACAACCCAAAGATTAAATTACAGCAGTTACATAAACCAAGTTTATTTGCATTTTTCATAAAACATCCAAATCCTCTCTATATTTAAACTGTCTATTCAGGAATGAATGGAAAAAAAAATAAAGGATGAAATCAGATACAGGAAATAGTTCTGAAATAAAATGCTCCCTCTACCAGGCATTAAATAAAGATAAGCAACAAATCTGGAAAGACACAAATTCTCAGTCCTGTCTTTAAAAGAAAAATATTTTTATTAGTCCACAGCTCTCTCTACATACGTGATTAGAAATAGATTTTTTATATTATACTAGTTTTTATCTAAAGTATATAAAGAGAATGATAAATACATCTTTGTGTATGTGTGGGCATACACACTCCTGTGGGCATGTATGTATATGACAGCTTAGCATGACTGATGTGTGGAAAGCATGACTAGATGCCAGTAAGAAAACCTAAGTCTTCAGTTACATTTCAAGCAGTACCACTTCCACTTGCTTCTTCCAAATTTCATATTAAAAGAAGTGTTAAATGTTTGCCTTCTAAAACAACCACTAGAAGCATCAATTGCTCCAGCAACGTGCAAGCAGTACAACGTACAGTGTGGACAAATGCTGAAATACGGGTGGGTGAATGCACTGCATTTAGCACCAGGTACACAACTCAAGCCTGACGTACCTTGTGCCGTAAGCCGGTCAACTACAGTTTCTGGAATAAAACTGGCTGAACTTGGAACTGCTGCCTGAAGCTCAGCAACACTCCCCAGTGATGGTGATGCAGACAGAATCTAGAAAGCCGTAAAAAGGAAATTAGTTGATTCCAGCTTTTACAGACTAGTCTTTTATTTATATTCTGTTTGGGATGGGGAAACAACCCATAATAACCAACAAAATCAAATACGATGTAAATATTACTGTTCAAAATCAATTTGATTAGATTTTGTCCACTGTGTGTGTGTATATATATGATAAAAAACCCAATAACTGAAACTATTAAGAGATGGGCAATATGAACAGTCTGATACATTTCAGTTAAAAACTGATCAATGCCCATGTTACTGGAAATTCCTTCTCTTCATCCTTCTTTTTCACCCATGTAATTGACTCAACCTACATTTGGATAAAGATAGAAAGACATTACCGAAGCATTTAAACTCAAATTTTTCACGGACTATTTGCTCTACTGAGAATATCAGCACTTGCCCCTTTGTACCAGAACACACTCAGATAAAAATATCACAAGTGCCTTTGTCATCAGTCAAAGTTGACGCTCCTGAGTCTTTGGGTACTTCTCTTAACCTTAATCCTGTGATCCTTAAATGTATTCATTTCATAGTGAAGATATGAGATGTCTAAATGACAGCAGATAACTTTACTGACATAATACCATACTCCTCCTACCAATTTTGCATTACTTACATTATGAATTTTGTGTGTTTTCAAAAATTCCTGATGCTCTTGCTATTGTGTTTAAAACCACAAGCCTGAGATCAGAAGACCCAGATAAATGATGTGCTTTTGTGACACAACAAGACTTGTAACCTGTTTCAGAGCATAGGACAAGTATCTATCATGTCAAGTCACTCTTTCACTTCTGGTTTTTATTTTCTAGATGGAAAATTCACATCAGACAATTTTCTTCAAGAGTGTCATTATACAAAACAAAGAATACAGAATGTTGGCGAGCCCAGCAAAATCCCAACAGAGTTGTAACTGGAAGAAGGGTGTTATTAGAATTTTCCTTGCAGTGAGCTTTCTAATGAAGACTGAAATATCTCAAAGGTTTGGATTTTTTTTTAAGTTTTATTAGAATAACAGCTGGAATGTATTTTTACCCAAGGAAATGTTAGAAGTGACTTAACAGATGAAAAAGGTGCAGGGAAGGAAATCATAGATCACTCTGTTCCTAGCTATTGTATCCTTGCAACCTCCACGCTGTAACTTCCTTTTCTCCCGCATTTTCCTCTGGTGTCCCACTATTGTTCCACCTACAATCATGAGTCTTTCTTCTTAAGCCTGCTCAGCTGTTCCTCAAGAAAAGTCAGACGATTATTGTAACACATAAAACAAACTACAGTAAGATCTGGGGGTGTGTCCAAACCACAGGATTCACATAGAGCTTGGATCCCATAAACACTAGGACAACGCTTGGCTAAATTATTTTCTTATTAGCAAAATGCACTATCAAGCTGTACTGAGTGATTGACATTCAAATTCTATTTTGATCGCACAACTAAAAACCATATTTGCCAATTAAAATAAGTTACTTGAAGTTCTATGCCTGCTAATTTAAATAATTTGCAAAATCCATTATTTATATTAAACAAATCCATCTTGACGCATGGCAAATTCTGCATTTATTCAGCACTATATGTCAATTCCAAGCAATCTAATAGGTGAGAAAAACCATAACACTTTTTTCCTCAAATAGTACAAACACAAAATGCAACTTCTAACAGTCCATATCGTTCTTCTGAAACAAGTAAAACCCTTAAAATACTTTAAGTACACTGAAAATCATCTTATAGGTATTATTATGAATTATAAAATCTTTCACATATTAGTAAACAGTATTAGCTACCTCATACAGCTGCTCTTTATCTTATATAACTCTCTAAATACTTTGGACAAGAAAATAAAAACAAGTTCTCAGATATGTTAAAAAATAAATATAAAAAAATCAGCAAAAGCTTTATCTGGTTAGAAAAATATCAACTTCCTGCACTGATAGAACATTTATTGATATTTGCTTTTCACTGGGAAATAGGCTAAACCCCAAAATTTTCTGCTGTCATAACAGAAAACATACGGTAACAATGAAGAATGAAGTTGTTTCCACACTGCTCTGCCTCCCAGGCAAAAAAAAAAATTACTACTTTCGTAAATCACCTTTGATAAGGATGAACTGGAAGTCTGGGGCACAATATTTAGTAAAGGATATTTACTACTGCCACCATGTTGTTCCTGGGAGCAATGAAGCATTGTGCTGCTTAACAGTGAAACTTTGGAAGGGGGTGTAATAGGGGAAAAGATTCTGTGTGTGTGGAGAGGGAGATGACAACTGCAGATTAGAAATAAGTCAGACGAGTACAAAAATTGTCAGAGTGGAAACACAGGAGAAATGTGAGGGTTTTGCCATTTATCTGCTAGATAGGAATAAAAGGTCTTTTCTTAACCTCTACTACAAAAATCCCCCTGGCATTGCTTTAATAGGCTTGCAGTGATTAATTCTATTCAGTTCCCTTTTCAAAGGTTTAAATCACTTAACTGTATAGCAGCACTCTGGTAACCACAGTTCCAGAAAATAAAGCACAGATTTTTATAAAAAATAGCAAGAAGATTTCATAGGAAAGAACGGCCATGACTTAAAGCTGTTTGGGAGATGTCTGTAGATCTTTAGCCCACATCATTTTTAGCTCAAGTTTTTAAACAACTGCTCATTTTGCTAAGATGTCCTGGACACAGAACAGCCCTAGCATATTTATGCAGTGTAAAGCAAGTTGGTATCTCCATGCAAATTGATCTGTGTATCATATGTACTAAACACAAACTAAACGTTGGTTAAAACAAGGGTAAGGATTTGTCTTCTCTAATGATAACCTGTGTTAACATTTAAACTATTTATTCTATAAAAGACCAAGATTATTAATCATCTCAGAACTGGCCTTTTTGCAGTATCCACATTCCAGTTCACAGAAAACAAAAGAAATTTGACAAAAACCTGTAATCCACTGGGATCTTAAAGACACAAAGTACAGTGCACACAACACAGTACAGACAATCCAGTTCTGATGTCTTTTTCTATTACATTGAATCATTGATTTCATCCCCACATGAATATTCTTTATAACGTGAACTATATTTTACTTATGGTCTCTTGCAAAATTTGAGTCTCTTTAATTTTCTCAATTTTTCTTTCTGAAAATTTGGGGAACGTAATTGGAGATGGAGGAAAAAAGACGAAGCAGAAAAGTAATTCAGTTGCAACTTTCAGTTATCATTATGTGAAATCAGCTCATGATAACAGACAGCTCAAATAAAGTACTGGTTACATGAAATCTGGAAGCAGAGAAAACTAATAGAATGTTAGGTATAGGAATCAATATGGACCTACCTAGATCAACTTTTTTTTTTTAATGTTATTAAAAAGAGAAGAGTTTTCAACAGAAACAATTCTACTTGGTTTGATTGCTTGTTCTCAAGTATTTGTGGGTGTTTTCACCAAATCTGTGCCTCACACCTAAAATACATTTCTCCCTTCAGCAAGACCTGCAGATTCCTTTCCTTCTGTGACGGGGAAAGCCCGCCATCTCGTGGGCTTGGAGTAACAATATCTTCCTGGCACCATCAACATCCAACATTTAGCAACAAACTTCTACAAATTCTTTGTAATCACTTCAAAGATATATTTCTTTACTCATACATCAAAACAGAAATTGGGCCGAACTGTGACCCAGAAATTTGAAGTTATGTAGGAATAAATTACAAATGCCTGAGATTTCAGGACAAGTTTGAATTTTCAGAAGTATTTTCTAACTTAACTAAGCACACACTTCTGGTAACTGCCCTTTGAAACAGTTTGCAATCAGCCTCCACTAAAGTTATGCTCATCCATCTTTTTTCTCCTAATAAATAGTGGCATTGGAATATCAGACCTCTAAATCTTGCAGCTTGGAAATTTTCAATATGTCATGTCAGCACTGTAAGAAACTTAGTTAAAAAAAACCTAACTTCCAGAAATGCCAATTAAAGGCTTAGTGTGACATCTTTGTATGTGTCAGGGAAAGAAGGAAAACAAAACAAAACACAAACTTCTATAAAACTCCCATGGTTAGCTGTAAGAGCCTAATCTTAGCAAGTATGAAGTCTACAATATGTGGAAGACTGATATAAATGAGTGTAGCTTAGTATTACACTGTACTTTCCACTGTTAATAATTAGTTGTCTATTGAATGGAATAGTAGAGCTAAGTCTTTGTGTTAAACTATGATGCCAGTTTACATATATAAATATGATACATTAATTTGATCTAGCAGATTCCAAATTCTTTTTTCTTTTTTTCTTTTCTTTTTTAAACTATTGAAGCTGAAGAAATTTAATGTAATGAACATCTCCAGTTCTTCATAAAAACTCAAACACAATTTTAAGTAGATTAGACACCCAGCCCCGGTAAGAATTGCTGTGGTTTAATTTTGTCTTCAAGTAACATGAACAAAAAAAGATGGAATTTGTTCAACTTTCATTCCTCTGAGTAAGTGGCACTCAATTTATTCAGTAAAAAGTGATCTGGGAACAACTGCTTTTAAAAAATCTGAGATTCTTATGTAAATGTTTTTTAAGAAGCAATCATGATTGCATGTACTTCCTAATTTACATGCACTTTCATTTACTTTAATCTTCAAATTTGAATATTTGTGTTTAAAATAACCCTAAGGGACTGGGGGGAGTGTTGTTCTTCATTAATGAAAATCAAAATAATTAATAAAATTTCTGAAAATGAGAAATCGGTTCACAACTAAAGAGCACTTTTTTCCTCAATTATCAAAAACATGCAAGATAACATTATCAGTACTAGACAGCAATAAATTTATAACAGAGAATCAAAAGAGCAAGGAAATTATACTTGTGTAATACTTTGAGACAAAACTTCAATACTGTTTTTTCTGGTTTTATTTTTACTGTGTTCCACAGCAAAAATGAGCATAGAAATTTTAGTCAATAAAAAAATATAAGATTTTGTGATTTATCAGCCTTTATCATATCAATACATGCAACTGTTTAAGAGAAAAGAAACTTCAAAACAGTGATATTCTGGCTTCAGTAATAGATTAGATAGTCCTAAACCAGGAAAAAAACAAATGAAAAATTTTTGAATATGAGACTAAAAAATGGATTTCAGTGCAACATGTAAGAGTTTTCTTGGCTCTATACCGCGCCCTTGAAAAACACATGATTTTTATCAGGTAGCTAATGAATGTTATAAAAGCTTCCTCCACAGCCTGAAATGATATTGCAAATTTACTCTGGAACTGAAAGAATGTCTTTTAATTTTTCCACCTTTGCATTTGCCATCATGAAAGACAGCACATGTGTACAGCTTTTCATTGCCGTAGTCATCCTAGGCAGAAACAAATTTTTCAAGTAGCTTTCAGCTGCTTTCTGTTTTCCATGTGTGTTTTTGGATCCTGCAAACACTTGTGTCACTTTTAAATTCTACAAAAGCATTTTCCGAATCCAGAGTTTATTATGGCACAGAATACCCAATGTAATTATGTGGCTTGGATTGATCCAGTTCAGTAACTGTGTTGTGTAAATACACAACACACTGAACGGACAATTTGGATAAAAGCAACAGAAGTGACAACCAAAATGGAGATGACTGCATTTTGTCAATAAAGCCAATTACAGAGCAATCTCTAGAGAATATGTCCTGCTGTGGGAAGCTATAGTACTGCCTTAATGCATTTAGCTAGTCAAGGCAAGCTACCTTACTTATTTTTGCTCAGGTTAAGATTCACCAAAGGGTTTTATCAGCATATTAAAGCTACATTGGAGTAAATTTCAGCTTAATTTCACAGCTAATTTCTGATTGATTTCAGGTTTTGTGTTTTGCTGGAGTTTTTTTTAACAATTTTAAGAGTACTAATTTTCCTGAAAGCAGTTCACAAACAGCTTTATACTTAAAATGAATAGACTACTCTGCAAGTTACCATAGTTTCAGATGTTGAGTGAGAATGTGAGGATTTGCTCTGACTAGGTGGAGCCTTCCAAAGATTGAGAGAATCATCAAAATCTGTAGGGCAACAAAAATAAGAATCAAAATTACTGTAAGATCAGCAGAGAGTATAACAAGCTTTTTAAAGGATTGTTTCAGTGAAAAAGCAGCCAACCATAGGTATCCTTTTGAAGATCTCAGAACACAAGCTTTTACACATTGTATCTATGAAATCTTACACATCATATTCCCTGAATAAACAGGAATAAAAAAAATTCAGTGCAACATGAAGTAGTCTAGAAAAAGCTACACTTCGCTCAAACTGCAGTTGCATAGCCTGTAATCATTTCAAATAGCTCAGACTTAGTTTTAGTTAAAATGCAAGAGGACAGAAGTATTGAAGTACTATATTAGGGTCTCAAAGAACACACATAATAAACAGATGTCACTGTCTTCAAAAAACTTCAAATTCACATTCCAAGAGAAGTAGTTTCAAGAGGATCCATATTCATAAATATAACAAAGGCAGAATTAGTTTGTAAATCTGTTTCAGAATAAAAAGTGCCAAAAATTTTATAGCACAAATCTGTCATTAATACTTTTGAAGCTGTCATATATTTAGAAAAGGAAATAACAAAGAATAAAGCTAGACTACACAGTTTGTGAGTGCAAGCCCCACAAAAGTAGACTTCCTATATGTATCCTCACTAATTACTCAACTGAACTAACTATTTTATTTTTAAAATAACATTGCAGACGTGTTTTTTACATTCCTGAAAAATGTGAGAAAACTACACAGGGAAAAACCCAACAGGGTTTAGGTGCTGTTCTCCCCCTTTTTAAAGAAACAAAAAAATTATTTCTTATTCCTGAAATACTGTATTTTCTGGCTTTGCTTTGTAATGACTGATAAAATGTATCTCAATTGCTCAGTGAATAGTTGTACCATTCCACATTTTGAGTTACTCTTAGATACGGTATTGCATCAGCTAACAGAACTACTAGAAGTCACAAACAAAGAGGATCATGGGAGCAGTAAAATATGTTGGATTGAAAAACTACACCTATAGATAAAAAAAAGCAGACACTGAAGAAATTGAGGATTTTTATAGCTGGAATCTTGTGTAGTGCTGAAGTATTTCTCTCAGTGAGTTAACCAAGAATGCTTCTTTTCCTTGGGTCTGTCATAAAATCGTAACTTAGCTGGGGAAGTAACATTCCCCTTCTGTTCATGCCTCTGGAACAGGTTTAACAAATGCAGAAACCAGCAGGATGCTCGGCCTGAAATGTGCAAAACAACTCAAACAACACTTTATTTTGCAAAACTATAAGTGGTGAACTGAGAGGAGGTGTAATGCTGCTTTGGGTGTTGAATTATATTGAACCAGTCTGACTCATCAACCCCAAAAGTTAAACATCCTGATAGTGTGTTGAAGGATACTTTACCGTATCTGCCACTTCTTATCTAAAAATCCTAAGGCCCAGGTGACCTGAGACATATGACTGACAGTCAATCACTTTAAATTCTGGAAGTCCAGTCCCACTTTCAAACAGCAGATTTTTCTAAAATACCCCTTGGAGTGCATGTGTGGAGGTTCCTCCCTGGAGTGGGGATGCCTCTCAAGGTCACTCCAAGCTGAGCAAAAGAGATTTGTGCAGAGTCATTGGTATGGGTGAGTAATATCAATCTCTACTTAATAATTGTCACTTCTTGGCCAGCTTTAATATAGTTGCTTTAATATAATTGCTTTGGTATAATACATTATACTATATTAGCAGTTTTAGCTTCTATACTGTGTAGTAAATAATTCTGATTACCATCTTTTTGTCTAGTCATTTTTCATAGTAAGTCATTCATTTTTATATAAATATATCTGGTTTGCCATCCTTAATCACACAGGATAAAGTCAGACAAAGGTTCAAACACCTCTGTAATCCCTTAGATTTAAACCACTGAAAAATCCTGGGTCTAGGATTGAATCCAGCTGCAGCCAGGCTCCTCTCTGAGAAGGCATTTGGAGAGCAAGGGGTCCTTCCTGCACCTTGTGACTCAGTGGGAGGGCTTCTCTAATAAACTTTGTCTGAAGTTCTTACTCCACCCATGACACAGATTTAAAAAGAACGATTTAAATCAGCAGCCTTAAAAGATGGAAATACCAAAACTCAGACCCACAAAAAAGGTAAGAAAAAAAAAACAAAACCAAAAACAACCTCATTAATTTTCTGCCCCATGAAAGTTTTTACTAACTGATCTCTGAAAAATCCCCTAGCTTTCCAAACTTATGATCAGATATATATTTAGACAAGGAAGTGTGTTCCCACAACGCATCATAGTGAGCCTTAGAAATATTGTTCACTAAATGATTAGTCGATATAAAAGTTAGATCTGAGATATTCCAAGGGTATATAGGTTAAAAATAAACAAATAAATCCAATCTGAGTATTACATTTCATCAGTCTGTGAATTAAATGATATCTGAATGTCTTAGAATGCAACTTAATTCAGATTATTAGAGTCCATTCCTACTCATATAACCTTGAAGCTGAACACATTAACAATCAGGAATCTTAAAAATAGTTCATATTCTTTTTCCCAAATTTTCCTTGTATGAAAGTTGACTGGATGTCATAAAGTGGGAATCGTTAAAAGTATTTTATCCCCAATATTTTGCAAGAAAATTTACTGCAGAACCAGTTACGTCTTTTCCATTTTCAACTTTTTGAAGATGTAAATAACAGCCCAGAACTTTTTCTGTGCTGTGTTAAACTAGCGACTTATCACTTAAATCCTCACAGCAATATTTTGACTTCACAACATATTTAAGTGCAAGGTTTATCTATTTTCCATTCCCTTTTTATGAAGAATTATTGGAAGTAAGTTACTCAAAACTACAATTTACTTAAGTAGGTTTCAAATACCAGAAGATGACATCAACATCACTTACCAGTTATACCACCTTTTTCTATGTTGAGCTTGTCTTCCTTGGAAGAATTCAAATCAAACATGTAACATCCTAGGTAACAGTGTTTCACCATCTGATCCACATGTTCATAGAACTGGCAGTGATCCAAAAGGGCTTTGAGCGCAGGTATTCCAGTCTGAGAGAGGCCAGATTCTTCATCATGTACACAAGGACCCTGAAGACATGAAATTCAGACATCATTACTTTAAAGAAAAGTTTTACATAGAATAAACTGCCAGAAAACCCCACGATAACTAAGGCTAATGCTGTGTATGTGTGTGTACACCGGTTTACGGGCTGTAACTAATAAATTCCAAAAATGAAATGCAGATTTTAACGTTGAGCTAAATCATGATATTTTACAAAAGCTGTCATGACTTAGCAAAATCAATCAGCTATTTATCTCCTGAGAAGTGTGCTAACAGTTAAGTAGAAACTTATGAAAAGCTGTAAATGAACGGCTTCAAGACAGTAAAGGTATCAGTAGTATTATATTCTAGTCATATTTCAAATAAATAGTTTAAGCTGACTGCCTTTGTTAAATGTTTCTTCAGTATTTTCCATGTCAACACAAAAAACCAAAAAGTTTTATTAAGCTACACATAATCTAGTTTAGACTGACTATAAAAATTGGAAGTGCAAAGAAGGCAGAAGAACTCAAAAAAAATTCAAACCAATTACATTCAGAAAGGCAGTTTTAGAGGGCATCCTGTTCAAAAATAAACTAGTTAAAATTATGGAAAGAAAAACTTTCAGTGCTAATTAGAAACTTTCTTTGGCAGTCAGGAGAGAGATGGATCTGAAAATGAGTAATTTGAAAACACTATTTATACCCAAGATGCTCCCCCCCAACCCCTTCATTTACACTGAATACAAGTTTACTTCCCAATAAAACAAAACAAAATCCCAAACTAGATACAGTAGAAGCAGTAAAACTATTTTGTATTACAAGATAAGTTATCACCAAAATTTTAGATGGTTACTCTCATTCTTTTTGGTTTCTGTAATACAGAAACTATTTTCACTATTTGCCTTTTCCACCAACTAGTGGAGAACGAGATACTTACAAGATGAACAGTTTGAGGCAGAATGTAGGATTTCAAGTAAACTATTTATGATGAGTTATAAAACTCATACACCGTCAGCAATGACTGAGACCGTATTGACTATGGCAACTGCAAGCTTAGGAAATACTGATAAATTTAGTCCTAATTTTACTACCCAGGATTCTCTTTGCCAGCTTCCAAAGCCATGCCAGATACTTTGTTGTACAATGGGGGGCCTTGAAAGAGTTACTCATCAATTACAATTGACAGAGTGCTCTGACTTCAACAATCTTTATACAACACACTCTGCTGCACTCTTAGAGTACTTTACACAGGTTGACTTTACTCATGACAGAAGAGCAGCGTAGGAAATTTTTTAAGTGACACACATAGCAAAACAAAATATTATAAAGTAGATCAACTAGACAACAGTAACACTAGAGACATTCTCATGAACATACTGGCCTACAAACTCTATTTATATTTCCTTTCCAAGCCTAAGGGATAAAATGGTAACGTTCTAATTTGGCTATGGCACAGTATTCCCACTATTCACCAAGATCCATTTAAGAGCCCTCCTTTTCTTCCTGGCATTAAAGGAAACAGACAAATCATCTTATTCAGTGCAAGGGAAAAAAGTTACCATGAAATATAAAATTTGATCCTGGTGGTATCTCACAGTTTTGCTTGCTGTTTTATTTTGAACAGTTTTAATTTACCAGTAACCATAAAGTGTTATTTGATAATACCTTTCAGCAAGAACACTTATTAAGTGATGAGAAATTTACATTAAATTGTAGTTCTTAATAAGAATCATGTTGACTCAAAGCTTCTTTTAATTGCACTGAAATTCATCCAGAATGTGCAACTGGATTCAACATTTGTTACTTCACCATAGTCATTGAAATTTTTTTAAAAAGACTAAAAAGCAACTTTTAATAGTCTATATTGACACGTTACAATGGCTGCCCTTTTGTAACCCCATACTATTACTAATTTAAACAATTAGTATTTATATTGATAAATTAGACTGAAACAAGGGCTAGATTTGCAAAATTGCTTCCACATCTTCCTTTATGATCGTATGTGAAGAAAAGATGAGACATTTTGTAAAATTCAACTGCAAGAAATAGCATAATTGATTTTGGGTGCAGCTGAATCATAGATAACTTATCCTAATAAAACAGCTGGAATGCCTTTCAGCACTAACTTGATCTTTTTCAGAAAGGAACAGATTAAAAATTATATTGTTGCATCTGCAATTTTTTTCAAAAACTAATACACTGTTCCCATATAGGTACAATCTCACAGGTTGAAAGGAGCAAGATACACATTAAAAACAAATATCAAGGTCACAAAAATTTTAAAAATTGCAAGCAAAGATCTAAATATCCTGATGTACAATGAACCAGACTTGCTGAGAGTAAAATAAAATTACTGACTTGAGCAGAACTGGAAAAATCTCCAGGAGATCTTATTAGTTTGATAAATATCTGATGAGAGAAGGTAATGGGAGACAGACTCTTCTCACTGGTATCCAGTGACACAAGAAAAGGCATTGAGCAAAAACTAAAATACTATTTTCTATTCTATTTAAATATAAGAAAAAACTTTCTATTGAAGGTAGTCAAACATTAGAACAAGTTGCCCAGAGAGACTGTGGAGTCTCCATTCTTTGAGAAACTCAGAATCCAACTGGAACCATCCCTGAGCAATGTGGTCTAGAGTTCACCTTGCTTTGAGCAAGTGGTTGTCTTCAAGCAGCATTTAAACTGACCTAAGTGACAAACTGCTTCACCTTTCTTTCAAAACATTTTATTAACTTTGCATTTGCAGAAATTCCTCTTCCTCATGCCCCTCAAATCATGTTTTACCTGCATTCCAAGTGTGGGTGAAATAAATTATCAACTTCTATCCTAAAACATTAACGATTTACCATATAAGTAAGCAAGTTTCCTAGGAATCCAAAGATACTACATTCATGAAAAGCAACATATATGTAATCTAAGTTTGGTTGCTTTATTGAGCTTGCCAGAAGTTTGAGAGAAGTTTGTCTATTCATCTATTTTTCTTTCCAAAACATAACTTGAGACTTGTAATTTTTTAAGTTTAAACTTTATAGGTATTCTGACACATTTTTATATCAAATGATATCTCTCTGCAACACTATGACTTTTGACATCAAAAGTAATAGTTACTCACTTGCCAAATACAATCTTTTGTGTCTTCTGTAGAGATTGGAATCACAAGTAGATTTTGTAGAATAAAAGCAGCCTGAAAGAAAAATTAAAGCATCAAAAATGCCATCTAGCCACCACAGTTCAAAAAATCACATCAGATTGAATAGTACACCCTACATATTATTCCTGCCTGCTTTAGATATATGCTGAAATACACAGATATCTCATGTTCACGTTGGGAAAAGAAAATTAGAAGGATACAACTTCAAAGCCCTCAAACTTCACTTAAAAGAAATGTCATTAGAGCATGGCACAAGAGCAGGCTGGTATAAAAAAAGACAAGGAACAGATGGGATAGAAATCATAAGGAAACAAATATATTTGTTTATAAAATACTTTCATCACTGTTACAGTACAGTCAATCCTACAGAATAAGCATTACAAGTACAGGGAGTACTAGGAAAAAAAATTCCTGAACAGAAAAACCTAGATAATTGTTTATGACCACTCTATTGTCCTTATGTTTTGAGGTTTTTAATTTATTATTTGGGGTTTTTATTTATTATAAAATAATTGGGACAATGGGGTGAACACATTAGGACAGAGACAGATTTCAAACATTTTCCTTTATAAATATATGGCATGTTTGTTTTTCTAATTTATATTAAACACACTTCACATGTCTGTGCATGGATTGAAATTCTTTTTTAATATGTTTTTTCAATCTTTTGTCAATGACATGAATCTTAAGAGAGTATAATTAAGAGACAAAAATTTGGAATTAAATCAAATAATGAAGGACACATTATCAAAGGCATTTTGAGATATAATTCCAAATATTACTTTGGAAAATAAAATTAGTTAAGCAGTAGAACTGGGGAAAAAACAAGTCACTGAGTGTCAGATTTATTTCTTATTAACTGGAACAGAAGGAAAACCTTACAACTAGAGCCATAAAAAATTGCAAATAAAGTGCACAGAGTTAAATTCATCAATATATTTTGTGTTGTTCTACCACAGTACAGACTTTCAGTTCCCACTAGTAAACCTTAGTGCCTAGACAAATTAGATTACTTCATGCCTGCAATGAACAGATATTTACTGCAGATCAGGTGATGAGTTTCTACCAAAGCATTCACAAACTTTACAAAGCAGTGACTAAAACTGGGCTTATAACTTATGCTTTAGCAACCTATTTATCTAACTGAGTAAGCCGTAGCAGATTTTGAGTTCACTTGTATTGTTTATATCATTTCTGCTTTGAAATAAATAATCTGTATTTGTTCCTTCTTATACAATTCCTATATAAGCAGCTAAATATTTATATTAATCAGGTAGTGATTAACTTACAAAGCAGCAGGTGTTGTGTAGCATCAGATAATAGACAAATACAATAAAAATACATTTTTTTTCTTCATACTCAAAAAGAACTTGACAATCTACAACAGACGAAGGACACAAGAAACATACCTCCCTGCGCACCATGCTACATTCACATTGATCCAGAAGGATGTTTATCACTGTTCCCCACAGGCCTCCTGAAATATTCTGGCAGCTTTCTGCTAAAGCAATACATCCTATTTCAAGAGATGTAAGAGCTGATCCTATTCCAAGTGCTGTAAATCTGACCTAGTATATATAAGCACAAGAAAAAGTGTTATTTCTTACAGTAATTAGCAATACTTTTTTTCTTTTATTATTAAGTTGTATCAACTAAATCTGGAGCTTAAGGGAATAATTTGAAAAGTAACAATCTTTTTTCCTATATTTCTCTTGCTCCCTACTCATAACCACAACTAAGTGAAAAAACAAAATTATTTTAAGTATTCAAAAATAAGCAAGATAGTCTTCAATATTCTTCATATTTCACCACTTGAAAATAGGTCCATTTAGCAAACTCATATAATTTAACATATTCACATTAAATACATTTGCACTGAAATTTTAGTTCATGTAAATGTTTCTGCTTTACAGCTAAGTTACAGCTATGACAAGGAAAACTGCCCATGAATCATGATAGTGAGTGACTAATGAAAGTAGAGAAGACAGAAGATATAAGGAAGGATTTCTTAGATGATGTTTATATGGAAACACTCTCTCTGCTGCATAATTAGTGCTATTTAGGATATAGTCAGTAACATTTTAAATAATTCAAAACAGCAGTTCCAATATTAAATACAGTAATGAATCAAAAATTTTCAAATGCTTAAGGGTCAAAATAAGATGAAGTTAATACCACAGTAACAAACCTCAGGATCTCTATCTACCCATAAAGGAACCAGCCATGCCAGACCTAGATGAGATGGAACTTGTTCTTCGCTATTATCATATGGCAAAGACCAAAGAGATATCCAATCCTGATTAGCAAACAGAAAACAAATTAAAAAATTATTTTATAAATCTTTCAATCCATGCCAGTGTACTAACAGAGTGAGCTACCAACTACTACAAAACACTTATGTGTAACATTAATTGCACAGAGGAAGGATAATCTATTTCTCTTTCCATAAGGATTTGACACTACATCACATGATTGTAAACAACAGCTGGGTTTTAAAATTTCTTTGAGACTAAAAATTATTAGCACAGTCTGAACAATAACACTGTTGTAAACACAGATTATGACTTAGAAACACAAGAAAATAAAACTTATCATTGTGCTACTATACATGTTACTCTATACAATGATACTAAAAAAACCAGTTCGAGTCCACTCCTTCATCCGCACATTTATGATCTAAGTCTTTGGAGGCTGCTGTCTCCCTGCAGTGTACCTAAAACTCTGTCCCCTCCCCTTCTGGTACCTAATACCTTGAAAAAGGAGTAGAGAACTGAAGAAAGAGAATCCTGGAATTTGGAAAAGCAGGTATACTGCAATTTCTAGTTACATGTGTGCTTGACCATAATAAAAGATTTTAATTTGTGAAAATATCACAGACATTAGTAAGACTGGATTTTAATTCTCTAAAATAATACTTAATTGTTGAATTTGCTTCAACTGCTTCAGGATAAAGGCTATTTTTACTAAACTGACACAAATCTAGTTCTCAAACATGTACATGAAAACAAAGCACAATATGAATTTTGCTAGTATGTAATTATAACTCCTTTTATCTGGCAATCTTTTTTCCATGTATGTACATATTCTTTCATATATATACATATATATACACACACAACTGTGAAAGCCCAAGGCACATGAATGTTTAAACATGGGTTAGAAAGCCTATTGTCTGTGAGGCTGAAAAAATAATGATGCTATAAATTCTTAAATGTATTCATCCTATAGAAAATCCCAATTCTTCATTTTTTTATAAAAATGAAATGATAATTATTCTGAAAGAAGGCCTTTCAAAATCCACAGAATTATTTACAAAACGATTTCAGTATGGCTGGAACTGATTCTTCAGTGTTTTTGTATACTATACTCTATCCTGTATATGTATCTAAGATTATAGACCAAATGAGATCAATGTGGGGTTTTTTTGTCTTCTGTGCTTCCAGATGGAAGGAAGGAAGAGTAAGCAGTGGCGTGGTTTTAGCAGGACTACTCAGATGGCCAGTACCATTCCTAAACCATGAGAGAAAGTTATCTTAAAGCAAGATTTTTAAGCAGTTAAAATCTCTCTGTGCATAGCCCTCACCAGTGACGAGATAAGGACAAGTGTCATGCACTCACCGTATCCTTGGCTTGAGCCATCATTTCGTGAGACAAGTGAAGCAAGCAAAGCACTGTGCTTTTTGTAACACCTTTTCCCATGAAGGACATGGCATTTCCCCCCCACTCAACATAAAACGATGAGATGACCTAAGAGTGGGGGTACAAGTTCATAAAAGCTTTACTGCAAACAGTACACAAACAGAGTACAAACTGTCTTTCCTAAATCATAATTTAAACTCATGGAAGGGTGATCTATTTCTAACTGAACTGTAAGAATTTCTTTATTTCTGAGTCATTGGGTCATGTGATGGTTTCCTATACATTTAAACTTCTGAACATCTGTGTTTTTTTATTTTTTTTATTCAGATGAAGAATACAATCAAGCTTAATAGTAAGCTCTAAGTTGAACAGAAACCTGAAAGTTTCTTTTCATGGACCTGAAAGTTCATTTATGGTACCCAGGGTTTTTTTGCTTTATCTGGAATTTAAAAAAAAATTTCTTTTCAAAATTCAGTGTTCAAGAGAAAGTGTGATTTCTATATTTTATTGTGATTTGAATCAGTTTATCAGATTTCTATATCAAATACTAATAAACAGAAATAAAAGTCACTGGATCATAACATAAAATAAACTAGCTGACCAAATATGTAACCATGTCTATTAAAAGGCACACTCCTTTCAACAAAATATGCCCCAAAATACTTTTTAAAAAATAATAATCTTAGAAGAGACACTTCTAGATTTACTTTTCTCCACAAATCATGGTGATTTAAACCTCTGCATTTTTGCTGTTGTTCTTCCTTTCAGTGTCCCGGCCTACAGAAGTTTTTTTAATACTCACTTTCTCCATTCCTCTCCAAAAGAAATCTACATTTACTTTCATATTTAGGCCAAGTAAAACTGCCTAACTCCTCTGAACACCAGTTTATTTATCACAAGTTGATTTCTATAATATTTTTTTTTTCCAGTAATAATCTTTCTTTTGCATGACAACACCTATAACCTTGGTGCCATTTTTAGTCTAGACTTCAAGTGACAGAGCTCATCTAATCAAATAGGTCTAAAATGCTTATTTCTTTCTACTTAAGAAATCTTGGCAAGTTAGGACCCCTAAAACACTATATCTTTTCTTCATCAGATGTATTGGTATTTGAAACTAAGACCTTCTACAAGTGTATTACTAAATATGTGTTAAACAAACTAAGTCAGAAGGATGCTTTTTCTTTTGAGAAGATTGGAGATTTCAAAGATAATCATTTTACGAGCAAAAGCACGTCCACGGACTTCGCAAACACATAAGAGCACTGAAAATAAGAATTAAATTTTGTCTTTCCAATAACTGCAGCATCTTGAATTACATCTTTTCTGCTTTCTCTGTGTTAACAACCTACTCAACTAGCTAATCTTCTCCCAGACCACCTTTCATATGTGGATTTTGCCTGGGGGAAGTTATCTTGGATTTTTTCTCTTGGAGTTTCAGTTATTAAAAACATCACATATATTTTTTATCTTGCTTAAAACTACAGTCACTCTGTATTACCTCTTAAACCAATGATGAAAGCACATGCAATACAACCAATCTTCACAACTAAAGACACATCATTCAAACCTAGTCTCCATATCATTCCTATTTACTTAGCAAGAAAAAGCATCTTTCCCACACCTATTGCTAGTGATGAAAGTACATTATAAAAAGTACAGTGTCATTAGTTACACAATTCTTTACCAGCAATCAAACCAGGAGATACACAAGAAGATAAGTTACCCACCTCAAGAAGACCTGTTAAGTATTTCTTACAAATTGTGACAGGGTCAACTGCAGCAGAATAGGTACTCCAGCCTGGAAGTGCAGTAACATGAACCATTCCTTGTAATGTTCTCTCCAGTGAAGGAAGTCCGTAAAAATGTGGTGCATCTGTTAGCCTTAAGCACTGAAGCAGCTTCAGAGCCAGCTCTGTTCTGAATGAGCCAGCAAGTTCCAAGCCCTCTCTGGTTTAATGGTAAAAAACAAGAGATGAACCCTCACTATGAAGCTGTTACAAAGAATCGTTTTGAAAAAGGCCAATGCCTCATTCTTCTTACTGTTCGCCTGTGAGGCTCAGCATCTCAGTTACTTAATATTGCATTATGCAAACAGCAACATGAAATTACATTTGACATTTCTAGCTTCACCCAGGTTCTGAAAACACAATATTGCATCTGATTACAAAAAGGTTGCTTAACTAAAAAAAGACAAATGAGATATTTGTTCTTAACTCATTATTAAGGAGCATGCTAAATAAACAGCAGAGATTGAGGACAATGGATGACACAACAAGAAAAGCTGCAAAGCTCAGTAGTTCCAGAATTACACAGAATCTAGAACAGTCTAAGCTGGAAGGGACCAACAAGGACTATCAAGTCCAACTCTTACATGCATGGCCTGTTATACTTATGTTTGTTCTGGTTCAAGAAACAAGTTGAAAAATATTTCCTGCAAAATACAGTCAATCTAGAATTAGGTAGATAAAAAAAAATAAAGGACTGTGAGATACATAACTAGCAGGGATTTCTATAATAAGCCCCTTTTCCCACGGTCAAAATTTTTAGAAAATAACCAAGTGGAAATAATGAAAAAGGTAAGATCATTAACAATCAAATATTATCTTAAACTGCAATTTCAGTAGCTCTTAGGATATATTTGAATGGAGAGATTTAGTGTGGGAAAGGTTTTATGAGAAATTTGAAGAACAAATAATGTAAATTATTTTCTGTGTTAGCTCAATTGACAGAAAAAGGCTGGAGCTTCATGCTAAAAGCAGCTGTCCCAAATAGGCTAAAAAGGAGTTAAATGAAAACAAACATTTATTGCTATTTCAAATATTTCAGTGTTTTACTTTGCTATAAATACATGCAGTGAAAAAGAAATAGCCTGCCTTCTCCACAGAATCAATTTAATAATCCATTTGCTAAGTGATCACTAGCACATTCTCTCTCAAGTTTCCAGGTTCATTTCCTAATTTTACTGTGAAAAGGAATATCTAATGTTGATTTTCATTTCGAGAGCGCATATTCAATTTTCATGGTTCGGAGCAATCGAGTCATGATGTAATGATACTCAAATTCTGACCAAAACTCAGCAGCAATAGGTGATATGCTGCCCGGCGCATTTGCACGGTACCTGTCAGTCACCGACGCGGAACAAACTAACAGCGTGTTAAAAAGACGAATGAGTTCTTTATCCAGTCGCTGCCTGACAGCAGCCTGTGTTTCATCCATTTCATCCTGCACTTGGGATTCTGGTCGCACCAGGAGGCCCATAAGGGATTTTGGCTGCTAAAAGAAAAGAATAAAAATACAGTCACATAATGCATTGTTTAAATCCTGTTTTAATGCCTTCGTTAAAAGGCATTTTTCCATTGAAAATTTGCAAATCACACTCATTATAAACCAGAAGTTCCATGATTACTCAACTAAGAAGTAACTGCAAAAAGCACAGTGAAAAATTCCTATAATTACCAATAACTTGAATCTTGAATCTACTAAATGCCATAAAAGAATCTCCTGTTAAGGCCTTTAAAATCTCTGGTGTAAAGAAGACAGTGTATTTTGAAGCATGAAAGAAAACTCAGAGTAATACAGATATAACCTCAAGTAAAAAACAGATCACAAAAAACCAGAAAACATATAGTAATAAAATTAGTTTGGGTTGCATCTTGGACGTCTCAGCTGCTTGAAAGAATTCATATCAAATGGCTTTAAGATTTTATATTAATATATTGAGTGGGCCACGCTTAAAAAAATGTATAGACTTCCCAGGTAGCGATATAAATTGAAGTATCTGGAGTCTATAAGTAATTAAAATTAAGTCTACTAGCATTTTTCCACAAATGCTTAGATTGTATTTGCAAATGGGAAAACACAAGTGCATGCAGCCTGCATTTAACCTAGGACACCCTTTGTAATACAATGGATGCTCTTGCATGTTGCATAGGTTATACATTTACAGCTATGTAGCTAAGCACACTCTCATGCAGCCCTGAAAGTATGCACACGTGTACAAGTACAGTTATGTGGTCAATCAAATCATGTAAGTATATAAAACAACCCCATTCTTACATTTTTAAGCAATGATTTCAAGATCCACTTTAGATGGTCTGAGTCCAGATTTGATTTTTGCTCTTTAAGTAATTTGTTTAAAAATCTTAGGACATCTACCAAAAGCTTTTCATCCTCCACAGAAGCTGGAAGCACTTGTAGAAACCTGCAATACAAATATAAGCTTTCATAATTGTAGCACTTAAAAAGAACATTTAAAATCTCAGGCTAATAGGACTGGGGTCACCTGCAAATGTTAAATTACACGGAGTAAATATGTATATTACACATATACCAAATATGGCACTGAATCAACTTATGATACATACAATATGCTGTTAACATTATTATTATGAAAAATAATTATGCATATTTAAAATGTATTTGCATACGGTAAACATGGGGTTCTGTTTAGTAAACTGTAGAGAAATCTGAGCAGGGTCACACATAGGAAATAAAAAGTTAATTATCTATTAAATACTAGCATTTGATAATAATAGGAAAGCTTACCAATGCATTTCAAATAGCCCTTATTTTAAACATAGAATTTAAAATATTTGATGGTTTTGTGTATGTAAATTGGAAGATCACATAATCTTTGAGACTGAAAGGGACTTGCAGGGGTCACCTGGTCATGCCACCCTACTTATGAAGGGACACATGCAGCTGGTTGCTCAGGACTGGGTCCAGAAAGCTTCGGAGTAACTCCAAGGACAGAGATGCTACAACCTCTCTGGGCAATCTGTGTCTGTGTCTGGTCACCTTCACGGTAAAAACTGTTTCCTGACATTCACAGGGATCCTCTTGTGTTTCTGTGAGAAGCAGTTCATGGCCACTACTTCTCTCACTGGACACCACTGGAATCAGCCTAGCCCCAGCTTCATCACTGGTACTCATATACACTGATAAGATCCTCACTCTGAGTACTCTTTCCTCCACATGTGTCAGTCCCAGCTCTCTCATCCTTCACTCAAATGAAAGATATTCCTGTCTATTTGTCATCTTTGTGATGCTTCTTGGATTCTCTCCAGTATGTGCGCTCTATATGATTCTCCCTTCTACTGGCATGTCCAAAACAGGACCCAGAGCTCCAGACCAGTGCTGAATAGAACAGAAGGATCACCTGCCTCAGCTTGCTGCCAACACTTCTCCTAAAGCAGCCCAGGATAACATTTGCCTTTTTTACTGCAAGGACAAACTGCTGGTTCATTTTCACCCTGGTGTCCCACCAGGACCCCCAGGTCCTTTTCTGCAAAGTTGCTTTCCACCTTGGTTCATCCCAGTGAAGGACTGTGCACTTCCCCTTTTTGAACTGCCTAAGGTTCCTGTCAGCCCAGATATAGAGATATAGATATATAATATATAGAGGCATAGGTATGTGTGTGTGTATATATATATCAGAATCAGAGATGCACTGACAATCAAGTCCATACATTTAAAATACGAAAATGTTACCACTCTAGTACAACAATCTTTAATGGATTCTTGTAGTCAATATGCTTACCTGTTCATTGCTTTCTGCCAAACAAAGCTTTGCAAAGTGGTTCCACAAGGCCCAGAACTGCACTTTAATGCAAGTCTGTCGCTCAGGACATAGAAGCTAAGCCTAGTGAGAGCAGTTCTAACATCCCTGTGGGATGCTGCCTGAATGATCAAACTAAGACAATCCTGCAGTCCATAGTTTGTGTGAGTTATTTTCAATATAAGAATGTCTTCTGAGGAAAGTTTTAGAGAGTCTAAAAATCTGAAAAGGCATAAGAGAAAAATTATTAACAGTCAGTATCCTTACAAACTGTTTCAGACAGTGTTGACTTCTTCCCCTTTCTGCTTAATTGAGAAGATAAAACAAAGTGCCATAAAACATGATTTTTGTTAGCCAATTCTTTCATCGCTAACCCTTCAAAAAAACCAAACCAAACAAAAAACTAAAACAAAACCAAAAACACCACTGCATGTACATCATAAGGTGTTTTGAGTTCTTGGGAAAAATGATACCTAAATACTAAGTCTTAGTATTACCATTAAGAAGAATATTTATTTGGATTTTAAACCTTCATGAAAACCAAGAAAAAGTCATGCAACTTTATAGCTGACGACTACATAGTAGGAAAAAGAGTCAGCTCCCTAAGAAACCACAACAACTATAAAGAAAAGCAGCTACAGTGCCCGTTTTAAATTGTTTGGAATTAGCCTGACCATCAGTAAAAGTTGGATCAAGCTCTAGACTTCACGTATAAATGCAATTCAGGTAAAACATTAGCTGTGACAACATACCTTCATTCTCTTGGAATGTGATCCTTTACATTTAAATGACAGCATTCTCAAACAAGTAACAGCTTGAACTGCTGTTTGAAGTTGAAAACCTATTTAAACTTCATGAAACACTACTTTAATTGAGATATATTGGTAGTTAAAATGAAAGATAAAATGGCTCACATTTCTGCTTCCTTCTCATAATTTATCAGCTGCAGTAGGTTTTCAATCCCATGGTACCATGACAGATTCCAAGCTGTCTTGAGCATATCTGACACAGGTTTCATAGCCAAACACTCAGAAGACAAAGGCACCACAACAGTATTAGGGCTAACTACATGATGAGCAGTGATCCTGGTTGGGAGATGATACCTAAAAATACACAAATAACAAGACCAATTTTTGAAAGTGGTTGGTGAGAGTTTTTTTTGCTTGCTCATTTTTAAATTACATGCTCTATTACAACCAGCCTGTAAGTATGCAAATAAAGTTTTCAAAACACTTTTACAGAAAACAAAGACTTGGAGAAAAAACTCTCTATTTAAAAATGCTGATTTCATCATCATAAAAATGCTTTGGTCAAGGTTTCCCTATCTTCTGCCACTTCCATACTTCAGGAAGGACAGCAAACGGAAATCAGCATAACTGTAAAACAATCAAAATCAATGACCCAATGAAGCAGCCAGCCAGTACCCACACGTACCTCCTAACAACAGCAACAGGTAAACTGAAGGCAGGTACCTCAGTATTATTACTGGCTGTGCAGTCAGCCCTGCAAGAGATTATGTCATAGTTGTTATGCTCTGCAGTAAGATTTGATTTTCTCCTAATGCTACACATGTTATTTCCTTATTATTTGGCTATAGATGTATTTCTCCCTCTAGCTAGATCTTCACTAACCCATTGATGAATAATTTGTATTAATAAACAATATCTTCATGATTATGCAATATTAAGGTATTTCTTAATTCACACACACATGGAATACTTAATGCAGATATACTGTACATTAAAAACCCTGCATACTTGTTTCCTTTTTTCTGTTAGAGAAAAACCAAATGTAAGTATTTTCAGTATATTTCATGAAAACTCTAAAAGAGTATTTTTCATGCATATACAGATTTTAAATAAGGAAATATCATAAACTGAGGTCTGTTGCTTTAAAGAAAACTGCTACACTTAAAAGCCAAACTAAATAGAAGAATTCTAATTAAGTTAAAAAAGCATGCCTACAGCTAGCTATTTGATTTGTGCAGTTTCTATCCCTGGAAAAGATGGATTACAGACCACTCAAAGTTTTTTGAAAAATAAACTTAAAATTAACAGCAAGGTATTCATAGTGCAAAAATATGCCATGTAGGCCTCCAGAGCATGTATCCCAATTATCAAAACAATCTGGACTACAAATATGCCATTTTAGATCTATAAAAGTTTGGGGCATAACTTGTCTGGAGATATATAAAAATTATTTCTATTAAAATTTGTCTAGAGAATATGCTATTAAATAAGTTGATTTTCATACCATGTTTCTGTTCTTGCTACTTCATCAAACAATAGAAGACAAAGCAATATTGTAGTTTCAGTTAAAACAGCACGATCACTTTGGAGGATCAGGGAAACTAAATAACAAAGATTTTAAAAATACGTTAGGAAAAACTGATACCTTATAATACATAGAAGGACACTAAATAAAAGCAACTGCTTTCCACAGTTTTCCTGCCAACATCTTCAACACATGCTAGAACATGGGTAAAACTACCATACAATGATTTAATTTCTAAATAACAGAATCTGAGGTGACGCAAAATTCTTAAGAAGGTATTTGGTTAAACATCTAACCATCTTTTAACAGGGGTACTACAGTGGAAATACAGTCTTTACCTCTGAACAGCAAAAGCAGTAAAGAAGGTTGCTGTGTTAGGGACAGGCGAACAACGGGGTCAGCACACACAATTTTGCGTAGGAGTGTCAGACACGGTACCACTATGGATTCCATAAGCTGCAGGAACAGAGAAAAAGATTAAAAAAAGATAACTATCAGTATAATTTATTAGGATGCACTTAACACAGACTGTCCCACTATTAAGAAATATATTCCATTATTTGTAAAAGAGAAGTCTAGAACTTCCTTAGACAAGTACATTTAAGCCAGACGACAACTGCATATTAATAAAAAAAAAGTTATTTACTTGTTGATTTATTTTATTATTAATTGATGATAATTTTCTTGGTCTCTGGCTTCATAATAGAAGTATAACATCTGCTTTCAAATTATACAATTTTAAGAAGGATATATGTAAGCTGAAGAATTTAAAAAAAACACCAAGTATTTACAACCATCTAAGTTTATTAATTTTAAAAAAATGTAAATAGTTTATTATATCACATTAATTTTCTGGGTCTCAGCCTGTCAGATCACGAGAATGGAAAGCAGTTTGCTAAAAGTTAAAGCATCAGTGAATGGCCAAAAATACAACCAAAGTCACAGCTCCTAAGAATGAGAAGAGAGTATTTTTTTCACAGAATCATTCCTTTGCCTCTGAGTTTCTGCCTTTAAAATTTGTTTTGTAAACAGCATCAACAAATACATTTTATTTTCATTCCACATGAACAAAAGCCCTATTTATTTAGTATGGAAAGAATCTTTTGCACAGTTATATATAAAGCCTTATTTAGATGCTGATTTTTATTTCTACTACTTCTTTTATTTTCTTTTCTCAGTGGCCACTTTTCTAAGAACATGTAAGATTTTTTGCTGCTTTTTCTTTGCTATTGATTTTATGATGAAATTAAAAAAAAAAATCATTCAAAAGGAGAATCAAGAATCTGGACTAGATTCCCTCAGGATAGTGTCCTAATGTCACAGGCCCTAGAGAGCTGTTGCCTGAGCCCTTCCTGGATTAAATTAAACTTTATAAAGGGCTAAAAATATTATTTTGAAGTTCATCCTAGACTCTTACTTGATTATGAAGAATCTGCTTAGGGCAAAATATTTCCCATGCTTGTCCTTCTGTATTATTGAGCAATACCTACTCACTACCCAAACTAAAACAACAGTTGCATTACTCTCTCTCTCTAAAGAAATACTATAAAACTGACATTAAAAAAAACCTCAACATTCAAAAACCTGAGGAAACCAGTATTTCAATTTCTTCAACTGTTATTAGAACAGTTTACTGAAGTACTTCTATACAAGCTATAGTAAATTGGACAAGACATGTTTTAATGCTATAGAGATAATATTGTCTTAGATACTGATAATCTGGGGGAAAAACCAGCCATTTCTGAGAAAGAATGTCATTTTCCTTAGTTTGACAAAAAAAAAAAAAAAAACGCAATCCTGTTAAGTAGAAAGCTGCTCTTTTCTCCAGAACATTTCTGGGAAAAAAGTCATTACTACACAAAAATTCTCATGGTTTCTTAAAAAACCTCAAGCTTTTGACTGCTTGAATGCAGTAACAATACTACCCAAGAAAGCCAAAAAACTTTATCCACTGAAGTTACATTGAGCACCTCCTAGCCTAAATATGGTTGCATGAAATGATTTCAAAGAATGGATTCGAGAAAAAAAATCAAGCATCAGATAACCCATCTATTACAAAAATGGAAAGCTCCATAATCCACAACAAGAGACCCTCCCTGGTAAAGTGATCTTCTACTGGTCAGAAAATTATTTATACCTGAAATTCAATCTGACATGTTTACAGTAACATGTCATACAATTATATCTCATTTTTAATTATAATCTGCTTCAGAATTTAAGTTTAGAGACCATTATACATAACATAACATTTTGCTTTTAATGGCCATTAAAATTTTTTTGTACTCTACTGAGAAAACTTTGAGGGAAGTTATGGTACATTCCAGAACCTCATCATACACATTCCTCTGGCTAAATCTTATAGGCAGGGAAACCAATCTTCTCTCATTAAGAGAATCTTAGCATTATCAAATCTGGAACAAAATACATATAGCAATTATGACTGTTATTAACCACCTGTATTCATTGCAGCATTAGTGCACAAAGACCAGTGCTGCAAGCACAGAAAAAGGCAGACTCTACTACGGTCATGCTGTGCAGTGCTTGCAGAAGAACCTCTAACAATACTTTTACCTTGCCATCCACATGTACACACTCATTAAGGTAGGCCAATATCTTTTCTATCACACCCAACTTTTTCACAATGTCATGCATTTTGGTATCTGTAGGAAAAGCAAAAGATAGTAACAATGACTGGTTCTACACAGATTTAATATTATACAATATTAATATTAAATCTTTTTGGAGGATTACTGACTCTTGCTGGCTAGAATAAGTTTCTAATATTGCCAATCAATCAATAGAAGTACAGATCTCTAGCAAGGCAAGCCTCCTCAAAGTATTTTTATCTGACTATAGTATCCTCTTGAACACTAGATTCTTAAATATATTACATAAATTCCCAAAAGAATTTTTTTCATGCTGAAGAACTACAGTAATCCCAGTGCATCTCAATTTTAGTCAAACAAACAAGTCACTTCTAATACTTGAAAAGACTTTAACAGTTTAATATGGATTGAAAATGGTATTTACTTAATCACCATCAGTGTATTTTCCACTGATATCACCCTTTCGAATATCTGGGTTAAGAATTTTCCACAACATAAACAACAAAAAGGTATGTCATTTGAATTTGTTGGGTTGGTTGTTTTGTAATAACTAAATAGTGATCTTTCATATGAAGTTTGTCCTGACAAAGCTGCATTTTTCCCTCACAATTTTATCCTATGCTTTGTTTCATTTTGCAACATCTGAAAACTTTTGCACTCATAACTAAATGTATTTTATGAGACAAGTAGATACATTTCCTCCTTTTTGTGGTAGTTTTTCTGACATTATTTTTAATATTATCTAAGATTTCACCTTTCCATGGCAAAGAACTTATGTTCTCTCATTAGAATTCAAATTCCTTGAAGAAAACATTATTGAATCAGAGTTTGAGTGTACAGAGTAAAAACATCAAGGTTTGAAACTCTACAGTTATTCATCAAGTGAAATAATGCTCTAAGATTGCTTACTTGCATTGTAATTCAATCACATCTCCTTTTTACCAAAACCCATAAAATAAAGATTACAAAGAGTACTCTTAGCACAAACATACAGACAACCTAACAAAACTTCAAGCTCACAAATGACCAGCACATGAATACAAATTTTCTGAAGAATTTTACCTTCTAAAATAACAACCAGCTGCTCAGCTGCAGACTTCCGTAAAACTATGTCAACAGCATCAGAAGTCAAGATATTGCACAGCTTTTCAACAGTTTCTGCCTGAAAGTAAAACAATATTAGATTTGCAACCAGTATGCTGTCATGAAACAAGGTAACCAGGCAAATTTCCTAACAGGAAGCTGAAAACAAAAATATGTTAATTCCTTATTAGAATGTATTTGATTAGAGCCTACGTACAAGTAAGAGGAATGGATTAGGTAATAATCTTTTTGCAACAAATCTTTAATAATGTATGTGGAATATGAAAACCAAACAGTTTTGAGTGCATTACAACTGCAGACTTCTAACAAATAGTGCCTAATTTATGTAGGACCACGGAAATCTTAGCACTATACAGAAATGCTAGAACACACTTTTAAGTCTGTAAAGGGGACTGACTTTTTATTGGCAATAGGGTCAAGCATCGAAGCACTTGCTTATCAAACTGTTAATCTGAAAGTATTGAGGAGAAGGAAGAAAGGAGAATGGAGAAGACAAAGAAAAAAAAGGACCCTTTGAGTCATACAATCATGATTTGCTTTACACTTTGCAACAGCAGCAATGTTAAGTAAACAAAAGTTTAAGTTTGCAATCTGTTGTAAAACATTTCATATTAAAAATTATTTGTGCCTGATTTAGTAAAAATCTTTTCTGTGGGGGAAAAAAATATGAGAAAAAAGATCAGACTCTATCCATGAAATTGTTATGAACAGAGCAGGTCTGTGTTTTCTGCACTAAATCTTTTTTGCAGAGAGGAAAAAAAGGAAGGATTTTTTCTTAGTGTTGAAAAAGGTAGCATAAGAACTACTGTTTCAGTGCACACAGAAATCAACAGATTTCTTTCTATCAAGCAAGGCAATTTGTATGAAATATTCTGAAAGTGGAAACTTCAGAGACTGGACACATAGAAGAGCAAAATTTAGGCAGAGTTTACTAACCTTAATTATTGAGTTCATTTTATCATCCAATTTTAGCTCCACAGCTCCTTCTATAACAAATAAGTTGGAAACGCTGGAAAGGACATTACCATCCAGACACGGGCGTTTCAGGTTTGTCCCTTCTTCATTGAGAAGATGGAATGCTAAATGTTTAGCTGCTACAGAACGAACCCTAAATGAACAAATACTTAAAATAAATATATATTATATATTTCCCTCACACTAGAAAATATATATATTGGAAATATATATTTCCCTCATACTGGAAAATTTGAGCCGTATAGTTAGAAATTAACTAGTTTTAAAAGTTAATATGGAAGTACCAAATTCAGAACTGATTAATCAACCTTTCAAATCAAGACACAGCATAACGTTTAGGAGAAGACATTGTTGTCATCAACATGAGGAGATGTGCTGAAATGCTACAGAGCATTACTTACAGCTGCTTTTTTGAGAAGAGAAGGCGCAGAGCAGCCTGTAGTCTGGGAGTTCTCGAGAGAATGCCCTCTCCTTTGTCAGAGGTTGTTTCACTCAAAGAGAGGATGTATTTACCTAAAGTATCTTTTGTGTCAGCATAACCCTAAGTGAAACAAACATCAAACAAAAATTTCCAAAATTATAAAAATCCACTAACTAACTTAGTAACTAATTCCTTTTTAGAGGCTAAGGGAGGGTGTGGAAGGAGTAACATAAAAAAAACCAAAAAACAACTATGCTGATATTTTTAAAAGAAACATTCAAATTCTGCAGATTAATATTCCTCTGTGAAAAAAAAATTAAAAATTAATAAATGATCCTGTACATAAATAAAAGTAAAATTTCTTTACATGGCCCAGAGGTGCTTTGACCCAAAGCTTCACCCTTCATCTGTTAACATGATTCTGCTCTGTAAGGCTAGTTTCCATTTCAATGAATAAAATTTAGTCCCCACAAGAAAATTACTTTAAAACATTAAATTGTATCTATTTTCCGATCTTCATAGAAGCATTTTCATACACAGACAAAAGGGAATCAGTTATGTCAAGTAATGATACTGCAAACATTTTAAAAGTAGAGCAAAATACCATGCATTTTATACACATCTGGTAAACACATATTTCGGGTGCACCCTACTCTGGTATCTATTGTACAAAGCCACTACAGGCTACAGAATAGAGGGAAATTCTACTCACAAAAATTTCTCACAAGTTTAGCCTGCATCTCATATTTAAATCCCTAACTATTTAATCTTGAATGTCAATCGTATGTAAGATGTATATGCAGGTAACACAAAAAAGCTCTAATCACTGGTTGAGAAAGCTCTGAAATAACCCTTCTTGCAACTCTTTCACGTTCTCAACGTATTTCCTCTACATATTTTTCTTTCTGAGCCATCTATTTCATGGCCCATCTTATTTGCAATTTCTCCCCATTTTTGCCTTGATTTTTGTGCAACTTGCATACAGACTAAAGTTATATAAGCTGCTTTTTCAACTTACAGCAATACTGAGGTGCAGGCAATGAATGAACACAGTGAGGAAACAAGTAAGTTGATATAATCCAAGAGAGATATTTTTGGAGAAAATGAAGACAAAACATATACTTGAATTTATCAGCTAAGAGAGAAATAAGGCAAAGAAACAGAGAGCAGGCAAATGCAGCAAAATATCTAATCTGGAAGACTATGGGTAGACCACAAAAATAAAATTTCAAGTACTAGTAAACAAACAGTATAGAGCAATTAGGCTGAAAATCCAATTGAGAAAGGCAAAAGTTCCATTTAGATCAAGCTGAAAGTAAAAATAATGAAAATTAAATTTGTACATATAGCTTAAGGAATACTTCTAAAATATTGAAGAGAAATTCACCAAAAATCAAATATCTAAATACACGAAAAATATAGCTTATTCTGACTGCTATATATATTTTGAGTGTGTATTTGATCAGAAAACTATTATCACAGAGGAGCAATAGTTTTCAAATTTAAGACGTGGGGGACATTCTAGTAATTATTAACATATTTTAAAAAGCATGAATGTTTTAATCTGTACTTGTATTACCCCCTCATATCCTCCAACCTTTTAGGCTCCAGTCAGTACTGGCTCATTTGTACTACAACATTTCAAATTTCATGCACAAGTAATACCAGGCTAAATGCTACAAATTCAATGTACTGACAAACTTTCATTGATATTAGGACACCTATAGAACATTTCTCCATTAGACATCTGATAGAACAAATCTGTAGGTATGCTACTGTTAATCTATTTTCCATCTGCTACATCTATTTGTTATTTAACCTGATACACATGATTTCATACATTAAATTCAGATCAAAGCACTTAGAAATACCTGTAAAACAGGAATGACAGGACAGAGGGCCTCAATGAACTTGTTCCAAGTCAACACTTCCATCATTAACTGTCCTTGCAACAGATGTATCAGAATGGCCTTGGCTGTAGAATTCACCTGCTCAATACCAAAAAAAAAAAAATATTCAAACCACTAAGGCAAGCACCAATGTGTCTAAGTCAGTTTGTCAGTTCTGTAACTGGAAATGTTACACAGAAATGTCTCAAAGACAAAATACTGTTACTGCAGAATGCTACATTTAAATTGTCAGTTACAATAAATATTAAGTTGTTAGAAAAGCCTCCAAGAGAACATACAAATAGTTCTGCCTAAACAGCGCTCAGTCATTTTCTCCTTAGAACTCTGGTTTGTCTTTTCTGAAATAAAATAAATCATTACTTAAACTTCTACACCTATTGGTCCCTCTATCTTGCAGGTAAAAGAAATTGTTTCTTTTCTTTCCGGACCTTGCCTTTCTGAGGCATTTTATTCCCAATCTATGATATGCTTCTGAAGATACAGAAAGTCAAGAGACTTAAAGCATGTTATGTGGCCATTTCACTTTCCTGAGGCAAAGAGTCAAACTAGGAAGGCTACCAAACATTTCAAACTGTATCACAGTTCATCTGAAGCTCTCTATCAAAACCAAAAAAGCTATATGATACAGCACTTACACTGCATTAATGTATCTAGTACATAATCTACATAATATGCAATATTAGAGTATTTATAAGCTAAAAATATTACTGCAATGGGAACATAGGAAAAAACATCCCAGCTTATCAGAATTAACTCTTCCTTACATAGTGTGAAAACACCTACCTGCAGCAGCTAAAACCCTGCATTTCATGCCAGAGCTAAAAATCCTCTCACCCCAGGCAACAAGGACAGCCTTTAATAATATGACTCTAGTCTATCTTTAGAGAAAGACGGGCTTTATAGAATCATATGGCAAATATCAAGCCTAGCCTTGAAATACATGGTTCTTCTCAACTTTCTTCCTCAATGTCACATGCCTAAAAGATTAAACTGATGCTTTATGAACACTTAAGTAGCAGTTACACAGCAAGAAGAAATTTAAATAGTTGGATCAATATTCACTATCTATTTTGTCAGAAATATAATAAAAATGCATTATAAGGTAGAGCAAAAAATGTGACAAATTTGCAAATAGGTACTCTGATTTTTTAAATTCAGCATCAACTGAAATCTATTTCTTTTGCTTGACCAATGACTGTGGGTGCTGACAAACTCAACAGCGACAAATGACTAACAGAGAAAACTGTCAGTCTTTTTAATAACATATCCAATGGAGTAGCCAAACCATATGCTTTCCTTGCAAAAGATGAATTACATACAAAGCATAAATATATAGCACATTCTCAAAGATATTTTACTTTTCTCTTTAAAATGATCACATTGAACAAGATTACTTTTAAATGGAATTGTGCATAGTACTGCATTAAACAAAATCTCATTCCAGAAGAGAAGGTAAAAATATATAAATATTTTGTAAGTCAACATTCTTTCTGACTGTAGGGATGTTATAGGTCAGCTATAAAGGAATTGTTATGAAGAATATAAGTAACTTTATTCTCCTCTCACAACTCCCTCCTTAGCTCTATAGGCTAGGAAATAGTGGACATATGTTAAGCAGTCATGCATATAAATAAATCCAATGGAAATGTGGTCCTATTCTTTAACAGTATAGAACACTACTATAATACTCTGGCAACTATATTTCAACACAGATGTTTGTGGTGGTGAAGTAGAATTTTATAGCTAAGACTTCCATATTTAAAGTGTCTTTTTGTTCCTTGGCCATTTCAGAGGTTACTCCACTTTTACAAAACTTGAGACTTCAAAGTTCCTCTTTCCCATAAATGTGAAGCACCATACATACTTTTTCATCACACGCACATTTTACTAGGGCTGAATATTACAGGAAAAAAGTAAAAAACTATTTCATTTTTCATTGGTCTTTATTACAGTTAATAGCATCCTAGACACATAATATTGTCTCTGAATTCATTGTATAAAAAAATCCTTCCATTTACTACAACCTCACTATTTGCATAGATTTTCTGTATGCTAGAAATCATATTTAGTCAAAACTTCAGGTAAGCATTAGACCACTATGGAGAACATCAACACCTACTCTGAGTGCACTCCAATTTACAAATGCAGCTAGTAAACACAGTACCTCATTCTTATCTTCTTGAAGGCCGAATGTACAGATTTCATATAACACTTTGGGGTGTAGAAGAAAATGTACTCCCTGGCAGATTGAAGGCACGGGCTTCGGAACATTATGAATCCCTAAACAGTCCTTCCGTAAAAATAAAGTTAGTTAGTTTAAAAATTCAAGACAGTCTCCACTGTTTTATGGACAGCCTGAAGTTGTCATGCAGTAAAAGATTTTCTCCATGCACTCTGGAAGACTGAGTTCTGAAAGCTAAACATGACAGCCCTGGAAGAAACAATCTGTTTGGATCACTGACTGAAAACTCCTGTAAGTACACAGGACTAAGAAAATAATTTTGGTTTTATTTTGAATAATTGCAAAAATAAATTTGAAAACCTGTATATGTTGTTTGGCATTACATTAAAATTATTAAATAAGACAATGTTTGGCATTAAATTAAAATAAGAAAAACCTAAAACAGGTTAGTGAAAATCTCGCAAAAAGAGACAAGTGTCATTCAGTGGAGAAAGGGATTTTTTTCAGAGAGACTAGCAAGAGCACATTTACACATTAGTGGATTGTGCGACAAGGACACTCAGTACAGATTATGCTCATTATAGAAAATAAAAGTTTCAATCAAGTATTATATCAAAATACAAAAATTTTTCTTATTTTGTGAGGCAGTATTACTGAATACCTAAAATGACCCGATAAACATGACATTGCCATTCCAGAATAGAGTACAGCCATACTTTTAGGAAGTTCATGCTCTTTATCCCTTGGGCTATCACTACAAAAAACTAAGGGCATGGCAAAACACCCATATAAAAAAAAAAAAAAGACACACACAACATGGCTCCAAAACAGGGAAAAAACCCCAAAGAAAACAAAACAATAAACAACATTAGGAGTACATAAAAGGATTTACATGTTCTTTATATCATTTTTAAGTGCAGTACCTGAAGTCTAACCTAACCAAGTAGATTTAATACTAAGCAACAATACATAGCAAACTGCAGGCCCAGGCCTACACTGATTTTTCAGCATATAACATGGTAAACTGAACTGGTATTAAATATGCCTCTAATGACAAAACATATAACATGCTTATTGAGGGCAACACCAAGGGTGTTAAGGAAGCATTAAGTCAAACCTTAACCACTTCCAAACAGCAGCGATAGGCCTCAGCTTTTATATTCAACAAAGGATGAGACAATAGATGGAGAAGCAACTTCTGACCCTCCGCCTGAAGAAATGAGTTGGCCTCGGCAGACTTCCAACTAAAATGAAAAATAGTTACTTTATACTAATTTATTTTACAGTACCCAAAGATGCCTAGAAAAATTTTCTTGTTAAATTTCAGGATAATGTCTGAAAAATACTTCCTGCAATGGTGTACAATCTGAAAAACAGTAAAAAGTTCAGAGATCACAACATATTTGCCAAAATCATAGTATCAATCTTTGTGTTTGTATATGTTTATTCTTTTAAACATCTAGGTAATCAAAGACTATAGTTTTCCAAAACTCTCTCATCAAAATTAACAAACACTGATGTTCATCTGAAAACATAAAATTCTACTGAGCTTCAGCAGACACCTTTGATCATACATATGATTATAAAAACACCTGTGCTTTTAGAATGCTTTCATTATAGAGGCTAAAGTCCATCTCACTATCATGAAGTGAATTGATGTTAGTTAAAAAATTTAATTTCCTATTGCCTAAAACCGTAACCAAACAATAATTAATTCTAAAAGCATTTGAACATTGAAAAACATTTTGACATTTCATAATTTAAAATTACTTACTAGACAGCTCTTAAATGCAGTCTCTTTTGAAAAAAAATCCCTAAAGTCAAGTTCTGAATCAGTATAAAATTAAATTTTTGTTGTTCAAGAACTTTTCCAGGCACCATAAGGTAACTTATTCTCTAACTAGAGACATGGAAAAACTGAAAAAGCACGAAAAATATGCTGTTTAATAAAGGAGATGCCATATTATAATATAAAGCATCTACAATAGAGTAAGTCCTTTAGGATTTCTGAAAGTGAAATAAAAGTAAGTTATAAAAATACACTCAGGGCAAAGGATTTTCAATAAGTCTGAAAGACAAGTCAAAGTGTTTAAGATTGTTTGCTTATAAATCACATACTTAACATGCAAAATCATAAAAACTTGTACATAGAATATAACAATAAGTTTTTAGCAAATGAAATTTAGATTTCAAGAAATCCACCACAGAATGGCACAAATCAGTTAGAAGAGACTGTTCAATGACTAAAAGAAAATAATTGTTCCTACAGAGAATAAAGAAGTGAGCTCCTATTTGAGAAACCTTAACCACAAAAAAAAAAAAAAATCATGTTTTCTCAAGCAGAGTTTTAAATAGTAAGGTACTCACATATTTGAGCATATGTGAATGCATTCTTGAAGCAAGGGAAAGTGTAGGTGGAAGGGTAGACTACTCAAAGCCTGATCTGCCAATTCTAGTAATTCAGAAAGATTCTTGTTCCCCTGTGAAGTAAAATGAAGAGAAAGAATGAAACTAACAAAATTAGTAAATTAAAAGTATCCAATATTACTGCATAATCTTTCCAAATTTATCATAATTGAATACTAAGTAGGTTTTTGTTCAGTCATTCACAAAGAAGTTTAAAATCAACTAATTCAATACATTTCAACAAAAAAAAATTTAGAACCTATTCTGAGGAGCTGAAAGCACTTCAGCTGCTGAGTCCAAATAAACTTCTATTAAACTCAGTAGGAAAAATGTATGCCTAACATTTCACAGCATGAACACTATAATACTATTCAAATTACCATTTTTTCATCAACATGAATTTTATGTGAGAGGAGTATAATAAAAGATTTAACTATTAAACTTTTAACGTATCACTATTAAAGAATCAGTTAGATTTTTTTTTTTAATTTAAGTACTTATGTCTTCATCGTATTTGGTTACTAAATACATTAAACATGAGCCATTTAAATTTGATGCAGTTAACTTCATTGTAAAGAGGATTTTATGAGGAAAGTATTGCTTCTGTTATTTTCAGAACCTGCCTAGGCAAAAAATAGATTAACTCTGATTTAAGACAGCACTGTATTTATATTCTGTATATCATTCATTTATATTAGTATCAATGGAACCAATATTGTGCAAAATTGCTTATCCATTTGGATAATGGAGAAGAATATTTCAGTACTGTGCTAGAATCTCTTAACTAATAAAGCAGTTGTCTTCATAACAAAGTGAAACACAAATCTAAGCCAGTCAAGTAGTTGTTTATTAAAGCTGCAATTGCCAAAGTACTTGGGATTTAACATTTTCTGAATGACATATTTAACTCCTGGACAACACACATACACTCACACTACATATTTTAATAGATATAAAATAAATAGTGTATTATATAAATATATAAATATGCTTTATGTATAAAAATATATATTTATATACATGTATATGTTTGTATAAATTAGCATGTATAAGTTTGTATAAATACGTTTGTATAATTTGCTGCTTCTCATTTCTTTGCCCATAAGAGGTCCTGTGCCTACTCCTAATTTCCATTTGTTTATTTCTTTGTTTTTACTTCAGATAAGATTTTTTACCAACATCATGACTAGTATTAATGAAAACAAATATAAATTAACTACACCTTGCATCATACAGAATACTCATACTTGGGGATCTTCCTCTGCTATGCTGGACTTTTTTAACTTTTACCAGAGAGAAAATGAAGTGAGGAAAGAAATTTGCCTACAGGAAATATTTTATACAATAAAGTTTCACACCTCCTTATGAACTTCAACCATAAAGCTACAGGTGCACTCAATTGAATATGCAGCTTCTGAAACTTGCTTATAAATACTGTAGTTCTCAGTACTCATCTGCTCCAGATAGGCTGCAACGGATTCGTGCACGCTTGGGTATTCCAAGGAGAATGACATATCCAGTGAGAGAAGGAACAAAGCATTCAGCAAACTCTTTTGTGTAACTTTACCTGCCTTTAAAAAAGAAAGCAACTGTCAGAATAACAGCCTGAAAATGCAGTAAAACCAACAATAGCATTTGCACACATTCAGCAAGTGCAATCCTTGTTGCTCCTACTTAAAATGCAGAGAAACACGTTTCATCAAATGAGTTTTATATGAAGAATTATTTTTTCTTCATTAAAACTGACAGTTAATTACATGTCACTCCTAATATCAGACCTGCAACCAGTCACAAAATTTGTGTACGGTCCAGGCACGGCATACAGCTGGCTGGAGTCAATTCACTGTCTGACCACGAGATGGCAGAGAATACACAAACCACAATTACTTCTGCATTTAAAAAAGCAGTCTACAATTCCACGTTGGTCATATTGCAAACTAAGGACTGGGATTTTTCTTGTTGTTTTGGGTTTTTTCTTTTATTTTTAATTGCAAGTGTAAATTCTTTCAACTTAAATTTTGACCTCAAATACAGTAACTTTGTTCCAACTGCTATACACAGAATGGAAACTTTTGATTAGGTACAGAAGTGCATAAAAGACAAAAATTATGAAAAATCATTAGCCTAGTACATCTACACTTATTTTCAGTTACAAGACTTAATATTTGTGACAAAAACCCTGTAACTGAAAATCAACCTGCTACTCCAATTGACTAATGTCTAAGAAAAGCTACATTCCACTAAAAACTGGTCCAAAAAATTAAAACCCATTCAAGTTTAAACATCTAACACTTTCCATCACACAAAAACTTCATCAGACCTTCCCAGCTGAAATAAACCAAAAAAAACCCTCTACTCTAAAAAAAAACAAAAAAAACACCTGATCCAAGAGCTGTAACAGAATTTTTAAAGAGCACTGGAGGCAACAAACAATTAAAATCACTCCAATTTACAAATTTTAATTGCTTACTACATTCCATCAGATTAAGAGTGATGATTTTACATGTTATGTAATTCTACTCTTACTTGCATGCATACTACAAACGAGCAGGGGGCAGCAGAGTTTTGCAAACCATACATCATATCAGAAAAAAACACTACAGGAGGTAAAAGAACACTGAATTTCAAAAACTCATTTAAAAACTGTATTAAATTTTTTTTAAGATTTGTGATCTGCAGAATACACTGGTAACTGAAGAATGGATAAAGTTGCCATCTGTGATCATACAGCACCCAATACAAATTAGATTAATTTCCCCGTCCAAGGGGCTATTTTCTCAGTATTAATCCCCAAGGAAGATATATCTCACTGCCCTCTTAAAATGCAAAACCAAGAGACAATCATTTACAATTAGTGATGGCATACCTTTTCTACAGGGAGAAGTATTTGGAGCAATCTAACAGTGAAGAGTGAAATGCTAATAAATGCCATTCTGTGATGTACCAGCATCACCTTGGGCTGTTCTGCACTTATATTGCTTTTGTGATATAATATAGTTTCTCCAAGCAAACCCAAGACCAGAAGCAATTTGTCTTTCTGAAAACAAAATCAGAAATACAATAATTAGAAAAAAATGAAACATCACTGTATATTTACAGTGTTTATACAGCACCTGCAGTATCATGAGCCCATTATGCCACACGAGTTAAAATTGCATAAATGCTGCAAAATACATAGCATTGTGTTTGTCACCTATGCATTAGTCCTAGACTTCAGTCTACTTTCACTATTAGTTCTGAATACTTTGCTCAATAACTATCCATTCCTGGTTGCTCCTTCCCCTTTCCTCTCCCACTTTTCTCTCTCTCCCTGTATAAATAGGCCAAAACTTAGAAAAGTGTGAAAACTTGTGACTCACCATCCACCTTGGGTGTAGCCACGGCTGGGCTCTTCTTCTGCCCAAGGTGTCTCCTATGAAGGTCTTTTAATAAATACCTACTTTATTCCTTTAAAACTGTCTAGCCTCTGTTCTAGGTAGCCTCTCTAGGCATCACCCCCACCACCTTAATTTTTGCTCACTACACTTCTGAATTTCTCAAATTTTACCTATTTTGAAGTTCAGTCTTAATAAGGAAATATTAAGTCCCGGTTTGAACCTGGTAATAAAGATCTACCTTAAAATTAAAAATAAATAAATAAATAAAAACCCTTCCCAAACCAGTTCGCAGTAACTCTGAAAATATCAGAGAGTTTTTTATCCCTATTGATTCTAAAAGGAAGTAGTCTAACTTGCTTCTTTCTCTCCTCTATTTTAAAAAGATCCATTTAACCGTACACCACTACTCACCAGATTTGCAGAGGTTTGTTTATTAGTAGCCTGGAAACATTATCTTACTAACAATAATCAGTATGCTATATATATGATATATTCTACTGTAGTTTGACAGATTCATAGGCAAGGAAATTTTCTGATCATAAAACAAGTAGACAAACAGATATTAGGCTTCTGAGATTAAATGTTTTGCAATGAATACTCAGCACTGATGTGATGCTGATAAATTGTAATAGATTTTCACAGATTGACAGATTAAATTCAAAGAAAAAATTCTCATTCACTAATAGGTCTTTTACATACAAATATTAATATTTATAAAATAGAGAATAGGAAAGCCTAAAGCAATATTTAAATTAATTAATATTGCAGCTGTTATTGTTTCATATTCAGTGACATTTTCATTGAATTCTAACTCAAGTCAGGTGCATTTAAGGTTACATTTAATTCAAGTCTTTAGACAAGTTTCAGTCTGCAGCTCTGCTATGTTTGTTACATGCCTGAGTCAGACCAGCTTATTCTTCAGCTTTCACTTGTCTTCAAAAAAGCAAGTCATAATAATTTTATCTGTTATTCACTAATTTTAAAATTCATGTATATAACAACTCTCAGCTGCGCTCAGCTATTTAAATTATTTAGTTAACAGTACCTTAAGGCTTTGAATCTCTGTTGGGCTAAAAAGGCCTCTCCTTTCTTTCCCAGTTAAGCAACATTGTTAAGAGTATCTGAAATTGGTGCAGGGATCTACAGTTCCTGTGTAGGAAATGGATAGCATGCATGTGTCTTAGAATTCCAGTCTTGGATCTGAACAGTTATCTCCCTAATTTTAAACAGATAATTTATAAGAAGTAAAGAAAGGGAAGGTCGTTATGTACATCAAATTGGTGTCCAACATGTGTACTCAGTGCTTGTCCCTCAGATTCCCTTCCCTACATCTGTTTCACTCAACAGCTGCTTATTTTCTTGAGGTGAAACTCCAAGTATTGTCTGGTAAAAGAACTTACATTTTAAAAAGTGCCATCAACAAAACTAGTAATAAACTACTTAAAATTGTCAAGAGCACAGCTCAGCAGAAGCTTAGATATATGAATCACTGCAGAAGATGTCAGAAGCTTATAAAAGGAGACAAATATGGTTGATCAAAGCCTGAAGAATCTTACCAATTCCAGTGCAAAAAGGCTGTCATCTTCCCAAACATTTTCAGAAATAGCATCACCAATAAGAGACATGTCTTCAACAAGCAATTCGAGAACTTCCATTGTCACTCTCCTACTGCCTACAAACACAAATAAGAGGATAAATTCAAATACAGACAAAATATTATACTTTGATACTCAGAAGACACCATTACATACAAGAGATTATTCCTCATATGAAATTCTGGTATTTCAATTTTCCGATATGCTTCTACAAAACTAATGCTAACTGTCCTCAACCACTAATAGCTCTGAAGCAAGGAAGACAACAACCAGCCAAAGTCACAATAGATTAAAGCAATTGTATACTTAGAAAAAAATCTGAATTTCCTTAAAACCTATCACAAAGTTATTCAAGAAAATAATCATGAACTTACTACAGCTGTGAATCTGATTACTGAAATATTTTGAAGTTCATAATAAAGTCACTAATTTTCACCATCCAGACAGCTGTGTTACAAATCTTCTGTATATATTACCCAGTCTCATTAATCTGCATAGATTAATGGCACAGGAGTGCCTTTCTTTACAAATTATTTTGAGATCTTTCAAAAGACAAAGAGATGAATACCCACTTGAACTACTTGCACAGTTCTCCATAACAGTTTCCCCTTTGCTTTTAGGCTGGTGTTTATTAACCTTCATTTCTTCTTCTGAGTGTCTCTTAATAACAAGGCTAATCTGGTCTATTAGTGACTTTTATCCTTTGTATCATTTTAAGCTTGAATATGTGGCCACAAAGAAACTTGGCCTGAGCTTAGAAATCTACAGCCTACATTTACTACAAATATAAACCTCCTCCTGTTGTCCCCAAATAATGAGAAAACACAGGAGTTAGAAGGTTTTAAGAAGAACAAGGCAGAATATCTGGAGCCAGACCAAGTATTTTCAACCTCACACAAATGAAGATGCCAAAACTGTCTGACATCTTAAGGAACCATATGGGGACAGTTTCCCTTAAATATTCAATCTAGTGCAACTGTTGGCTTAGTCACTTGTTGATGGTATGCTTCTATTTAAAATCAAGGATGGATTTCACACAACACTATTGAATTTTCAATGTATCTTTTAGCTAAGATAAAAATTCTGCATCCTTCAAAATCCTCAAAACAAAATCTATTTAAAAAAGATAAAGCTCTACTTGTTCATTATAATTAAACATTAATTTCTTTGTGGATTTTTCTATCTCTTCTAAATTTTACACACTGCAGAAGCCTTGTTGATATACCTAAGGAAAAAATATTTATCTCTGTATGTGACTAGATAAGCAGTGAAAATGACAACAGCTTCTGCAATTTGCAGCTTCAGTGATCTGCTTTGGGTGAGAAATGACAGAATGGTACAAGGCCTTTTTGAAAGCTTGATTTTACCTATCTCACAGAAGTTCTGTTTCCATTGATTTTACGCCAACTTAACTTAATAAATTTCTCCATTTTAACAAAAAAACCCAAAAAAAACCCCAAAAACAACAACACCCAAAACAACCCCCAAGAAACCAAAACAAGCCCATGCTACCACTGATTTCTGCAATGACTTTGCTCAAAAGGCAGGTCAGCACAAAGGAAGAAAAATTCCAGCTAACATCTCCACAAGGAACAGAATTTAACCTTAACTAAAATACACATCATATTGCAAAATAAAAGGCAGCAAATTTTACAATAAGCTTACTGTTTTTTTCCTTTACCAAGTAATTTAAACATCTAGAATAAAATCTACACTATACCATAAAAGTTGATAATAATGTTCATGAAAATGCCTGTTGATTTTACTAAAGATAACAACCCAAAATATAACCACATGAGAAACTGTGAGTTGCTGTCTCACAATATCACACTGTCTCACAGTGTGCCTTCAGATCACAGGCTTTCAGATCAACAGGAACAGGATAAAAATATTAGTTTCCTTACAATCTGTGTCTCATTACAGCACAGTGGAAGAATGAAGAAATATCACCAAGGACAGTTTAAAAAGGCCTAAGGGGAAGATAAACAAAGACAGGTCTATCTTTCCAGAAAGTAAAACTATTTTAATTCTATGAAAAGATTGAAAGAAAGAACCTTGAAATGTAGAAAAACTGCCTTTTAACTCTGCAGATTCGAAATGATAGGTGCCAGAAAGGGAAATGATAGAAAATACACTTTCTGCAGTTTTACATTATAAATAAAACATGCTATAAGTCATGCATGTGCTTGTAACTAATTGATATTTAAGTACCACTATTCTGAAAGGGAAAAACAAAACCTTAGTTCATTTCAGCTGGTTTATAACAAAAAAAATTAAATAAATTTCATTCACATTTCATAGAATTTTTATAAGTTGAAGCCTCTAACTTTTAGTATCCTAGTCACAGATAAATGCACATTTCCAGCTCCCATATTTGAAGCCCTGACTACATTTACCAATATCTGTTTTGAATGACATTACATTTTACACATAAATACCATTTTAGACAACCTAGGACTAAAAAAGATTGTCCTTCAAAAGGGCTTTGCAATTTAAAACCTCTATAAATTACAATTTGCAATTAGACTATCGTTACTTATGTTCCTCAAGCCATTTGTTACTACATTTGTAAGAATAAAAACAGGCCTCTCACCAGAATTTTTGTTTAGTATTTCTTGAACAGGAGGAAAACTATGTTTAAACAGATGCTTTAGAAGAAGACCTTTGGTTAAGAGTGGTTATTTTTTCATCTTCCTGACTGACATTTTATCCTGCCATACCATTTTTCCATGATACACTCACTTCCTGCCACTGTCAATAAAAAGCACTTAAAACTTCTGCAGCAGCTCTGGAAATCAATCAGAAGGTTCACACTTTGTGACCTGAACAAAGTCCCTAGAAAAAAATCTGTTGCAACTAGCCACAGCACACCAGTAATCATCTGTGCCTTATTTATTTCAGGTACTCACCTCATCGACCAACTTCTTAAGAGTATCTTGTATTAAGGGTGGAAAAGATATGTAAGCTAAATACTTAACTCAAAACTTGCTCACCTGTTCTTAGAAGAGGTATTGCATTTTCCAAGATGGAAACACAGAACTGAGGAAGGCTAAGCTGCTTCATCTGTAATTCCAAAGTGTCCTCATTTTCAATATCTGGTAGGTCAATATGTCCTACATCAAACGGGGAATGCAGAGAGATTCTGGAGTTTGCATTTGCTTGAGTACTGTTTCCACTTAAAACAGAAAGCAAACAAAAATAAATTAAAAAAAGAAACATGGTTAACTCTTGCAAAGAGAATACACATATGTACAGATGTTAAAAATACATCAAGTATTTTCATGACTCCTGCCTTAAGCATATCCTTCCTCCCATCCCAATCTTTCTATGCTATCTACCAGTGTTGCAGGAAGAGGTGGATTTTGTTTGGCTGTCTTTTTTAAATGTCAGAACAGGCAGTATCACAAATGAATGCTAATGTTTCGGCAATCATCTTCAAAATCACTTATCACTGTGTAGTGGAAGAAATACACACGCAATGAATACAATATTGCACAAGAAATATCAATTGATTTGAAATTCTTTTTTTTTTTTGATTAACAAAATCTATCAGTTGCTTTAAGCAAGAGCACTTTCTAAATCAAATTTCAGCCTGAATTATACTTACTATATTAAAACCATTCTATATAGGTAACCACAAGAATCCTTAGAAGGAAAATTAAGAAGCATGAGCTATGTTTACTCCTTAGGACTACCCTGTCCACTGTAAAACAGGAAGTATTCCCTTGTCCAAAAAAGCCTTAAGTGTAATCAAGTATATATTACAAAGTATAGAGTGCTATTAAATTACAGACATATTTTAATTATTAAATATTTTATATGTGATATATGAATATATCATTAAATATAGTATACATGGTTCATTTAATATGAACAATATATAGTTCATAACTGTATTAGTTTTCAACTGTTTTCAATAATAATCTAATTCCACTGTCAGCATTATAATGAATAAAAATCAGAACACATTTTTTAAGCTTTCTTATCCCAAACCATGTTTAGCAATTTTGATTTCCTTAAAAACCTATATGACTCATAACTGGGTTTTGGTTAGTTCCATTTTTATTATTAAACAAGCTGAAGAAACTGAATTGTGTCATGACTGTGTTACATTCTATTGTCTAATTGAATGTGAAAGATGTCTATAAGAAGTTAAATGCTGACTGATTAAGAAGTCAGCAGAAAACTACAAGCAAAATAGAAGAGTTCACCAATGTGTAGTTGGGGTTTGGCTGCACTTACCAGAGGAAAAGGAAGGAGAGGTATCAATCATAAAAACAATTCAGAAGAGGAAAGGTTAAGTTTCCAGGCAGAATTTGAAACAGACAAAGGGATAGATTGAAGAGTCTCAAGATTAAAGAAGAAGGAAAAGAAGAGTTACATATACAATAGCAGTAAACAAATTTACATTACAATTATGTAGAAAAAGACAAGATTCACTAAAAGCAGCTCTTCCTTACCAAAATCAGAACTGTCAGAGTAACATTACTGTCATTTCCCTCTATCATATCTTCTAGTCAATATCATGTTGTTCTTTATGCTACCTCTGGGATAAATTATATTTTTGTAAAAAATGAGATTCAGGGACAATGAGCAGGTGGTACTGCAGCACACAGGATGGAAGAGGATAAAAGTGTGCAGTCATGAACAGCTCATAAAATGACCCTATTAGCACTCCCTGGTTTCTAGAAGTGTCATCGCTGCCTGAACTGGTACTTATGCAGCTTTCATTTCTAGACTGACAGCCAGGCCATTGCTCTCTTTTGCACAATATACACCAGCTGCTATTAAACTGTTAACTGTTCAGCTTCGGAAAATGGTCAGGGCCTAGAAGGCACAAAGATTGGAATTCACTGACAGTGCCATATTAGTTACATGATAAAAAAAATAATATATTAGACTTAAATAAAAATAACCTTTTAATATGACTGTCAATATGTATTTACAATTGAGCTAATCTCATCACAGGAGGTGCTCAATCACTAAGCCCATACATCACAGAGACTCAAAAGAACTACCAACAAGCACACAGTGGAGATTTACAAGGAACTTTAAAATCTCACGTACTAGAAGACATTGGTACTTGAAAAACAGCTTTAACTCTTTAAGTTGTGTCAAGACGAGCAACAAAACCACACACAAAGACTTATATATTTTGAGGGTATACAGACAATATATAATTTCATATAAGAGTCAAATATTTACATGTTATAGTACTGAAATTTGTTGTCACGTTCAACAACAAATTTTAAAGACTTCATAGAAATCTTTATGCAGCACAGCATTTTTGACAATACTATATACTGTTACCTATGGGTTGGCCATTCCACTTAAAAGAACTTATGAGGTCATCTGCCGAAAAAAAGAAAAATCCCTGACTTTCCAGAAATAGACAGAATAAACGCTTTTCCGTGTCTTACAAATACATGCACAAGCAATAACAATTGATAGGAAGAGACTTTGTTTAAAATGGTGGTTGGGTACAAAACATGGCAAGGATTTTATGTATTGTGAACATTACTTTAAGAATGGTTTCATTCACAAATATGGTTTGAATCTTCACAAGTTACCAAAACTGTTGCGTGAATCCACACACTGACAAGTAGCTGATAATAAAATCTTATATTAAAATGTTTTTAACTCAAGTTTAAGTTATTTCCTGTTTCATTCACCTAGAAGATACTGCATCCCAATCTTGACCATCTCCTCTAGGACGCTGCACTGTCCGTCCAATTACAGAGGGCCGAGGGCTACTACTTCCAGGTGATGGATTCTGAGAACGAGGAGCACCTCTTGCTTCTTGACAGTAAGATATAGATGAATTCTGGGAAGCTGTGCCTTTATGTAACAAAAAGAATATATTTTCCCTTAGAAGTATCCATCATTCTGAAAGATACTACATAGTAAACAGCAACTAAGGTAGGATATGGAATAAAACACCACGTAAATACTGATGACATGGAACAACTGCTCACTGGCAAGAAGCAGAGTTTGGAAACCAAATTCCAAGGCAAAAATCACTGAAGATTCCAGTTGAATCATAAATCTTGAGTTTTAAAAATATAAACACAGTGTCTGAGTAAGGCTATTGGACTTGTTGATGTTAAAACTCAATTAGCAGCCAGTATCATTTATTAATTCACCAAATATAGCGGCAATCTTATGAAGAGAAGCAGACTACTAATTTACAGAAACAAAGTTTTGACTCAATTCAGATGACAAAATGGAAACGACCATTATAAGTAATCAGCACCATTAAAGCTACAACATTTAAGCATTAAGAACATTGTGAAGCAGCCTTCATGATTTTTGCAGTCACAAAACAATGAGTAAACTATTTTTAGCCATCACCATAAAAAAACCAACAAAGTTCACATAGCTCATGAAATTAGTAACTACATTGTTAAGTACTAATAGCTTGAAAGTTTTTCTGAAACTTTGCCCACTTTTATTTAACAGATTTAATTTAGTCTTAGTTAAAAATCCCTCCCCTGCTGACATACAAACAATTGGGTACTGGGAGAAGTTGATGAACGGGGAATCACAGGAAAGTAAAACTGAATAAGTACTATAAAACAATGCAAGTACTCAAAGTTCTTTTAATTATTAATTAATAGCAGTGAACATCATCCCTTTAACAAAACAATTTCACAAGATTACATTTGCTGTAAGGTTCTGGTTTTGGGTTTTTTTCTGTCATTTCAGACAATCTTATCTGTAGTAAAAACAACAGTATGTCAAATACCTAAAAATACTTACCTTGCTCTGAGGAAGAAAAGCTTGGATCTCTGTGGAAGTTAAGTCTACTTCTCAAGAAGATGCAGAGCTGTTGCAAGCATGACACAGCCTGCAGAGCCAGCTGGTGTCTTCCATCTCCTCCAAAAGCCAGGTTCAGAAGAGACAAAAGGCTCTGCCAAGACAAAACCACCAACACCGAGACGTGAACATTAATTGCTTTCACAAACAACCATGCAAGCAAGTCTTACACTAAAATATAGTTCAAAAATGTTTCCAAGTGTTTTTCAAAATCACAGCCAAGAAAAAATAGGCTCAACTACTGCTTCATTACTGAATATAAGACTATCAGGTCTCAGCAAGAAGCCAAGTTTCACGTTATATTTCCAATGAAGTCACTACTTTCATTACAGAAGCCCATCAGAGGGTGTGCTGACAACAACCACACAAATTTATCTTATCCAGAAGTAACAAAGTATTACTTCAGAAAACACTTCATTGCTGATCAGCAATATACATTGTTACAAGCAAAAAACTTTAAAGTACAATATATAGTCAATGTTCCCTTTCCTATGCACCTGGAGTTAGCATAAAAGTACTTCTGTTTAACTACTGTGTATAAAAACAAATTGAATAATTTACATAAATTCATCCTTGGCAAAGCTTATACCAATAAAAACTTTAAACTATTGGATTCTTGCCTGTACAATCTTTGGCCTTTGAAGGAAGATCTCTGCAGGAAAATCTTGCATAATCACGTCCTGAAGAAGCTCACATGTACTCCAAATTAAACTTTGGTTGTTACTCCTCAAAGAGCTAAATGTTCATATTTAAATATGTATTAAAATGAAAAGAAAACCAACCAGTAATTATTAGCCTGAACAAGTCCTTACAAGAAAGTTATAATCACAACATTAAAGAATAAAAAATCTCTGTAATTCGATTGTCATATCATTTTTTCAGCGGAATTATTCCTTAGCTATATGAATTCTATATACAATAAAGAACAAACTCCATTCCCACAAGTAAAATTTGGTTCCAAAAAGAGAAATAACTTTATTGATTCTGAATTTGAAATTAAAATAAGAACTACTGGAAATTCCCCGTGAAGCTAGTGATTATCTCAGTGGTATAAAGCAAGTAATATAAGTCATACCAGGAGGAAGGTGTCTTTCATTACTAAGGTTCATGTATAACTTAAAAGCACTTGCATTACATAAGTGGGAAATTCCATAAAGGGAGAAATTTATTAGCTATTCTCTAAGATGAATATTAGTAAATTAAAAGAATCTTTAGGACAGTCCACTTCACTTTTTCCAGTTGTTTCAGAAACCACTGTAAAAAATCAAATGTGTCCAGTGTTACAAATCTGTGTTCCTTTTCTATACTCCAGCATAAAGGAAATTAAATATTTAACGGTTCTCCAGCTTCAGAGATGTTTCAAAAGGAAAAAACAAACACACATACACAAAAACTATGCTAGAAATCTATTAGAACTCTGCAGCAACTCTTAAGGAATCACAAGTACAGAACACTCCCTTGGGGCACCTCAAACACTTTTTCTAAATTAAAGAAAGAAAAAAGTCATTACAGAAAGACAGTTGGAATGACTTAATGCCTGGATAAGGCCCTGTACCTAAATTTATTGGCCTAAACTTAGTTAAGCTACTACTGAAAGTAGGGATTTTCCCACCAACTGGTCCTGGGGTTAAAGTAAATTATGATTTTATTCCAGCTTGTTCTATTATTAGCTGAAAGAAATCTTTGATTCGTCACTTAAGAAATTTAAAACACAGACTGAAGTGTCATGAACAAAAGACCCAAAGACACTCTGATTTAAACACAAAAATTGGAGAATGACACTGCCCAGCTTCAGCCCAGCTTTTACGACCATTTATCAAAAATTAGCCCATTGGGCTGTTTACAGGAACAACCTCATGATGCAGAAGGACAGAAACTTACAGACACCGATTCCTGAAAAATAAATACCACAAGGAAATTGTAATGTTTCTACTACTGCACCTTTCATTTGATGAAAGAACATGTCTATCTGTTGAAGTCAGAGTTAGCCAAGGAAATGTGGAAAATTTCAAGCATTTCACTGCAAAAAAACAGAGCGGATGTCTTGAAATATATTTTATAGAAATATTATATTGTATACATCCAAGGCAAAGTAAAAAACTTATAAAAAATATACTATTTTATACAGAAATATCCTTTAGTAAATATAGGCTTGCACAATCTCAAATGATTTGAATGAGAATTTTCAGCAATACCAAAACATCACCAAGGTCATACCAAATTCAAATGAAACATATTTATTGAAGAAAGCTTTAGTAAATAATGAACAAGGCATTAGTGCAAGAATATTCAATCTGCCACATCATGCTTTCAATCAAATTATAATTTTTATCTGCTACTAAAGAATATTTTATCCATTAGCACGACCTCTAAAAATGGACAATTCACCTCACAGTTTTACTCTTACAGCAGTATAAATTATTGTTCTTACAAAATTATGACACGTAATAACTTTGCAATGAAAATAGCTTTAAAGCTATTTTTAGCTTCCAAGTTTGTAATAATTATTGTGCAATTCCTGAGATAGCTGATATGCTACTAAAAACTCAACTGGTGATCTACTTACATTAACTGCAAAGCCATACTTTAAAACCTCGATCTCAGCACCATATGGTATTTTAAATAAGACAGTCTCCTGTGAACTGCCACTAATATACTGGTACAGGCAAAGACTTGCCAAAATATTATTGATCTGTGCTTGTCAGTGAAACACCTCATATCATTTGACAAGAAAAAAACAAAGCATAACACTGGTTCTCATTCAAAAACAAAGCAAAGATTCCCCTAGCATCTAAATCAGTTTTCTAAAAAGTAGAAAGGAACTTCAGGTTAAGTTTTGTTGAAATAAAAAGTACGTAGTGCTTTAAGCCACTTCTGATTTTGAAACACAGATCATCCGTAAAACACTGGCAATTTAAATAATATTTAAAATTGCAGCACTTTCTAATGTACTTCAGATATTCCACAGAGCTACACTATTTACTAGAAAATGGAAATATCTATTAAAATGAATGACATTTTTATAAGTATTATAATTGTAGCTTCTGTGGTGTTAGATTTCACATAATAACAAAAGGAAAAAGAAGAGCCAATTTTGCTATCCACATTTGTATTGGAATTCCATCTAAATTACAACTCTAAGTTCTTTCTGTAATTAACATATTCTTTTATAACTACACATACCAACTGTTCTTTTGGGAGATATTTCTAACTGCAGCAGATGACTTCTACTTTGACAAAAATATCCAGTGAATAATTCCTCTTGAGGTAGAACTAAAATAAAAAAAAGGGGTAAGTTTAAAAAATGTACATGCACAAAAAAGAAAAACTCAATTTATTTTCATGCTTTTCCTTAACTACCTCCCTCTTGCACCTGAGTTTTACATCAATTTCCTTAATAGGTTAAAATAGTCACAGATGATCAGAAAAACTGAGTAAAAAGAGTGTGTCAATGTTTATTTTTTTAATAATCACATTCTGCAGCTCTAAAGGGTGTGTTTTTCTCCATTTTTTACATTAACTTGCATACCGTAAAAACAACAGCAAAAACAATTACACAAAATGTACTGCCTGATGGAGGACTGGCAGCAAAATAAATGGTTTTCCTTTCAACAATCTCTGCAGTAATAAAATTAACTTTTTAAATTAATTACTTAAAACCTTTTTCTACCAAACTGCTGTCTTAGGCCACCTGAAAAGTTGCCCTCTTGTATATATGCATATTGGTACACGCCATTCATATGCAAACTGTATAAAAATATACACAAGAAATGTTAACACTAAAAGCAATCTCTCCAGACCATAATATTTGGTTCAAAGGATCAAACTGGATAATGCCAAGTTATAAGTTTACAATTTTTTCCAGTAACTGAAGTTGATAGAGAAAGAAAATACAACACTCCTGTTAGGAAGCACTAGTATTATTCCATCCACATATGCAAATAATGTACAGTATAAATAACTTCAAGTGAGTAGCTTCAGAAAAATATAATTTAAGAATGCACATGTAGAAGACTATTCTTTTTCATAAAGTAGAAAAATTAAGTAAAAATCTGCCCCTATGTGGAATTAGGAGGGAAAAAAAAATTAAAAATTAATCAGCAGGCACATAGCTCTAGTGAACTAAATCTCCAAGCATTAGAGAGGTGGCAGAAACCATCAAAAAATTACTTTTATCTCTGTGATGGCACAGTATGAGTGACAGAGGTGTGGTCATTACTACTACATGCACTGTGTAACAGCAGTGTCTTTCCCACAATAAGCAGGAGGAAATGTAATATGATATGTAAATTTCTCCTCCAAACTCTGTTCTAAAATTTTTTATAGAAAAAGAAGAACCAAATGGGTTAGACTACATCTAGAAGGAAATGTAAATCATTGTAACAGACAGATAATGAGCTAGGTAACAGATGCAAGCAATAGCACTTCACACATAATTTGACATTTTAAAGAAAGTTTATGTATTTTTCTATGACAAATGCTTATCCAATACTAAGCAGATAGTGCATACAACTACTGTAGTTTCAAAAATCATTCTATTAGGATCAACTACTGCTTTTTTCTTTTTTTTCTCATAGGATTTGAATAGCTTTCCAAGCTAAAGCCTACTATACAAAGAACAGCAGCAAAGCACACTGGCTAAATTACAGATTTATTTGAAGTTGCTACACACTCGCTGCCATAAAGCTGTCCCTGGAAGTTGTGTCATGCTCTTTGCACATTATAGAAAACAGATATACACTGAGGAAATGGATAGGGAATTCCATTACAGGAATGCCACCAGGTGATTTAGCTAAGGTCACACTGTCTCTGGCAGAATCTGATTAGCAGACACTTCACTGATCTCTCAGGAATAATTCGCCCACTATGCCTGAAAACATAAGCTTTTCATAGCCTTTCCATTTGCTTTACTGTAATATAAAATAAATTACAGTTCAAAATATGTAATTTACCTGGCTGATCTACTGAAGACTGAGACTGAGCTTGATAACATACTGAAGAACTAGAAGGGAGTTCAGAAGGAAGAAAGAACAGTCCATCCACAATGCCATCAATTATGGCCTGCAAGTTTGGATCCACATCGGGGCGAAGCTGAGAGAAGAATTCCACTGCACCAATTCCAATCATTTTCTGGGCAGCAGGTGGATGCTACATGAAGACAAATAACTGACAAAGTTAGTTTGAAGAGTCTTAAAGTCTCTGTATGAGGGCAGGGAATAGAGAGTATCAGGGGGAAGAAGGAAAAGAATTTAAATTCTTAAGTTATATTTTGCCTTTATTCGTTTCGACCATTGTGCTGAGGTAGAGTTCATTTTCTTCCCAGTGGCTGGCACGGGGATGTGTTTTGGATTTGTGCTGAACACAGGGTTGATAATAAAGAGATATTTTTGTTACTGCAAAGCAGGGCTTACACAGAACTAAAGGCTTTTCTGCTTTCCTGGCAAAGGATCTGGGAGTACATGGCAGGTGGGAAGGAGACATAGCCGGACATGTGACCCAAACTGACCAGAGGGATATTCCGTATCACAGAATCACAAATTAGGTCTGGGTTGGAAGCGACCCTAAAGATGATCTAGGCCCAACAGCATGCTCAGTCTATAAAGGGGTTACATGCAGAGGAAGGGGAAGACATTTGGAGTGATGGCATCTGTCTTCTCAAGTCACCATTACGTGTGAGGGTGCTGTGCTCTCCCACAGATGGCTGAACACCTGCCGGCCCATGGGAAGTGGTGAACTAATCCCTCAGTTTGCTTTGCTCGTGCATGCAGCTTTTGCTTTTTCCCTGAAACTGCCTCTGTCTCAACCCATGAGTCTTCTCCCTTTTACCAATGCCATTCTCTCCCCAGTCCCACTGGTGGGGTGTGAGCAAGTGGCTGTTGTGGGGCTTGGCTGCCAGCTGGGGTTAAACCATGACATCCATCTGTCAGTATCAAGGATGGGTTGTTTTTTAACTCTGCATAGTTGCAGTTTAGTGATTAAAACACAAGAATGTACAAGTCTGATCTGTCTGAAGTTTCTGTAACATTTTCTCAAATTAGTTGCATCAATGTTCAAATCTTTACTTTCCAGGAACGATGCAAATGCTTAGCTGCAAATCGTGCTCCAGGTTAAAAATGAAGCACTAACTGAGAAACTGAAGAAGCAGAGACACTAAAGCAGAAACCCAGAAAAACTGATCAGCTATCTCTCTGATCCATTTGAAGTTGCTGAAATTGTTTAAATTTTGGTCTACATACAGTAGCTTTATTATTCCTGTCTTTGTAAAACGCTCTAAAAATCTTGTTACATGGAGCTACAAAATAAAGTAATATCCAGCTTTATTTATCTTCGGCATTCTAAAAACATATAGTTTAAAAATAAATGAATGTTAGTATGTCATACCTTGATCAAACTGTTCACAAAATTTAATACTTCCTCTTTTATTGGTACAACTGGGAAATTGAACCACTCCAAAAGGTTACGAAAAAGCGCTTTTTCATGGACCAGATCAGCATAGGAAATCAAGTTGTGGTCTAGTTTAAACAGAATAGTCTTCAAAGATCGCTCTCTTATCTCTGTCAGTTCATGACCTGTCCAAAAACAAGGGATTAAGAAACCTATAAAATTAGTTGACATAGATTTTTTCTTACTTGGAGAAACAGAATACTGCAAGAGATGCAGGGGGAAAAAAGCCAGCTTATAAACTGCCAGTATTAGGCCTTCCAGGAAGGCAAATATGATTACACTCACCAGCAACAACCTAATCAAGCGTGTTTGCGCGATTTTAAAGCGGTAAGGCATTATAAAATACACTGACATAATCCGGTACCACATGCACCTCCTACTGCTATAACCTGGTGCCGCAACATCTGCCAGGGTATGCTGCGGGTACGGAAAGCCGCCTCGGACTCACCAAACGGTCAAAAAACTACCCAAGCCCACTGAATGGAAAGGCACCGTGTCTGAAGGGAAAGGCTTTGGCATTTCCTTACGGACGCACGTCCCGCTAGGGGAGCGCCGCCGCCCCCTCCACGCCTGCCGCGGGGAGCGGCGTGGAAGAGCAGCGGGCAGAAGAGCGGCGAGGAGCGGCGGAGGCCCGGCAGGGGCGGCCGGGCTCCCGCAGAGCAGCGCCGGGCCGCACGCTGCCCCTGCCCGCAGCCCCGGAGGCGGCGGGG
>VXBQ01001253.1:1601106-1633595 GCA_013400175.1 Phainopepla nitens | reverse complement strand
TGCCGCCCCGGGCCCGCCGCCCGGCGCTGCGCGCGAAGCACGCCGGGAACTCTCATCGCCCCGCGGCGCCCCGGCGGGAGCACAGAGAACTACAGTTCCCATGAGGCCCCGCGCCTCCCGCCCCGCCTCGCCGTGGGCGCCGGGCCCGCGGGCCGGGATGGCGGCGGGGGGGGCAGCAGGGGGACTGAAGCTCAGAGTGTCTGCACCTGCCTGGGGGAGGGTGTCGCCAGGTGAGGGCCGCCTCTCCTCTCCCTCTCCCCCACGTAACTAACCAGTGACAGGATGAGAGGACATACCCTTAAATTACGCCAGGGCATGGTTTATTCATCCCAGTACGAAAGGGAGACTACTAGATAGATAGAAAAGGACTTTTTGCAAGCTCGAGTGCAACCGGATAAGGGAGAATGACTTCAAGCTGAAAGATGGTGGGTTTGGATTAAATGATAGGAAGAAATTCTTTACTATGAGGGTGGTGAGACGCTGGAAGAGGTTGCCCAGAGATGCTGTGGGTACCCCATCCCTGGCAGTGTTCACGAACAGGTCGGATGGGGCTTTGCGGATCCTGTTCTAGTAGAAGGTGCACTGCCCGTGGCAATAGGGTTGGAACTGGGTCATGTTTAAGGTCCCTTCCAACCCAAACCATCGTACAATTTTACAATTTACGTTTGTAGTAATAATAAATAATTATTATTAATAATAATGGAGTGTTTGCTGATGTGACTTTGATGTGTCTGACAGCACTCTGGAAATAGCTCTTGCTGACTTGTGTAAAGCAAAGCGATGGGGGGGGTGAAGTAGGAGGTGAATCATTAGAGGGTTTGGGTTTTCTTTTTTATGTAACCTAGGCTCTAGGACTACATTGCTTTGTCTATAATGCAAGGCAATTTCACAAAGGAGTTTCTTAAGCATGTACTAAGGACACATGGTCATCTAATGTTGTTGGTCATCTAATCTGAGGTTGTATCTTAGTTTTGAAAATTTGTGCTTGTCATCATAATTGGAAAAATAAATTAGTGATAGGTGGATAAATGATAGACGTTGTGTTTATGTGCTTGTGAATTTTTTTGCACATAACTGCAAGTGCACAAAAGAAGCTGGCCTTATAATAGTCACGGGGTGGGAGCTATACCATGTATTGCATGAGAAACTACATTTTTATCAGCACCCAACAAAAATGTAAAGGTGTAGTGCACTACATGCAAATGCTTTCCAAAGGATATATGTCACTGTCCTCTCAGTTTATGGCTCATTGTTTCTCCATGTGGTCTCCATCACTGTGCTACTGTTTCACAGTAAACTCATATTAATGCCCTCATCTGCTCTATCAAAATTTTACTAAATTCTTAATTGCAACTCAAATTGTCTGTCATTTTGCAGGACAGTATTTCTATCTGTAGAACAATATAACAAAGGGGCTTTATTAAGCTAATTATAAATGTACTGTGATTGCTGCAACAAGCAATCACAGGAGGCTGAACTCACATGGATCTATCAGTGCTTTTTCAAGAGCAATTACAAGGGAAGCATCACTTACTGAGTAAAAATTCCATTTAGCTGTGCACAATATGCTTGTTCCATGAAATATAAAGAGCTCTAAACAGATGCACACTGGGCTACTCACGTTTCCCCAAACAGGACTGGTGGGAACTTAATGTGACCCCATGTGATACTTGTGATAATAATAAAATGGATTCGTATCTCATTTCTGCAGCAAGGAGAAGGAATTAAGGAAGCAGGCATTTCTCAAAATAAAAACATTTCTTCAGGAGGAAGGCTACACCATTCACCTCTACAGGAGTGTTCAATCCACATCCTTCTCACCTCTTTAAATATGGTCGAACAAATAAATTTGGGACAATTTATAAGCAAATAAACTTATAAACAATTAAATAAATTTAAATTTGGTTGAACAAAAGTTTTCTTACTCTGTCTTCAATGTTGGTGTTAGTGGCTACAAAAGCATTTCATAGTGGAGACACATGCACTCTCCATTCCCAATATACTCCTGCACTGTAATTGTGGCCATTTTGGTCAGATTTTCTAAAATGAAGGCCTAATTAGGTTAAACTTTAAGAAATATTCCTAACCTTGAAAACCAGCTTCAGTTTTGCTGCTCTTGTTTTAGACCACAAAAGAGATGATGGTGCAATACATTTTATGCTGTCATGGCTCAAGACTGGTATTCATTTTAAAATCACAGAGACAGAAAAAAGTTTACTGGATATTAAAAAAGAAAAGAAGTGGTGAATGGGCTCAATAATTACTGCTGGCATTATTAGACAACTAAATAGGGGAAGATTACTCTCTCATTACTGGGAGCACTGACTGCCTCTGTGTCTGCATCTCTTGTTTTCTACTCACTGTAGCAGCTCTGTTTTCCCTCTTACCTGCCTTTTTCCTTTAGCTTGTATATTCCCATGACTGCTTCTGAAGCCAGTTTCACTTTTTCCTCTCCATTGGCATTATTTAACATGGGTATCTCTTCTTCCAAGTATATTCTTCCTGATCTGCAGTGAAAATGTGTAGGAGTTCCACCACTGGGAAAATTAGTCACTGATCTCATTTACATTGTCCCTTGTTCCTCCCTTACAGCACTATGCATAACATGAACTTTAAAGAGCTGCCTACTCCTGACTCCTCACAAGCTTGGTTTCTATAATTCAAAAAAAGTTTTTTTGTTTTTTTAATATCCTCTCTGTCAGATGGGATTTATCACAATAAACTGATGAAAGGTGGACAAGGAGGGGATATTGCTGTGCATCAATGTGCATGACATTTTAGCATGTAACTGCAGGTGCACAAATGAAAATGGTTTTGTAGTTCTCACAGTTTTGTAGAGGTGCTTTTACAAAAGCCATCTTTTAGCACTTTCAGTATAGGATGTGTTGTAATTTTAAATTTCCCTTCTTTCAAATGTCATACAGAGAGAGGAGCTTGAAAAAACTTTTTCTGAGTTTTTTTAAGGAGTTTTCAGTCTTCTTTTTATTTATTATTTCTGTGACTCATTCATTACAGGATGAAGTCTTATTATCTCTGCATCCTTTTTTCAGAGCTGTCTATTCATAACATATTTTTCCTTCTTTGGTGCTCTGACTTCTGTCCCTTTACATTCCAAAAGTTCTCTGAAGATCAACATATGAAAGGCTCTATCTGACAGGGACTTGATACCATTAGTGATAATATCTTTATTGTACTTCTGAGCTTGACTGTTGCAACTTCCAATTCTCTGGGAATTTCCTCCTGTCTGGCTTTTCACCTAACTCAAGGAGCAGCAACCAAACAAAGAAACAACAGGGCATGTCAGATGCTAAAAACCTCATAAATTCCCAGTACCTCTCTGACAGGAACACCAAACAGGGACTATGATGCCTAAATATCACTGATAGCATGCTATAGTTAAAATTAACCTTGTGACAGCTGAAAGAAGATTGCCAAAAGGAAGGAGAGAACAGATCAGAGTATTGGGAATGGAAGGGGACTGAAATAGACAAGAGAATTAAGATTCATGATTAAATTATCCTTTTATGTTAATCTATTTCTCAATCTGCCTCTCAATTTGTTTCAGAGTCCATTTTAAAGTATCATTTCTGGCCCTGAAGGCCTTCCTTGCTTGCTTTCACCCCAAGCTTTCTCATCCTTTTCTGTTCACTAGCTTCTATTGGTGAAAAAATACATCAGTATCTGAAATTTATAAACCACAACTACAACACACAAACAAGCAATAAAACCCCAACTATTGGTTACCTATATATGCAGTCTGTAGTGGACCTATTGCACATGCACAGTAAAGACAGCCTGGACATATATAAGTAGCTGTGTGTTTATTGCTTTAACTGACAACCAAGTTTCTAGAATTAGTATTCTAAATCAGTAGGATGATAGCAGTTTTGTAAAGGTTTTCTTTTAATGCCAGTGAAGCCACTTTTTTTTTTTTTTCTTTTTGCAGCCAGGAATAGCATGCAATTATTGCGTTATCTTAAAGTTTGTGACATGATCTCAACAGGTACTTTAAAGTAAATTCCTGAATTTTACTGCTTCTAAATCAGGTATGAAATACTGAACCGAAATATGTGTTTCAAATGTTTGTATTTACAGCACAGCAGATGCACATTTAGAAGCTCATTTATGATATTATTAATTTCTTGTTTATATTTTCTTCCCTAGTGAGACTTTCTAATTTCTCTGTTTTCCTATTTAATTTTCCATTTAAGTGGATCCATCTTCTGTGCAAAATTACATATGCAGGTGGGCAATTGACTTATAGAGTGGTGCAGAAAAAACAGTTGCATCTAAACAATAGCTAGACAATTTAATTTCATACAGATTATTGTATTTGGTGAGTCAGTCAATATCAATATAAATGTCTACCATAAACTGCAAAACAAAAGGCATTCAAAAAACCTAAGTGAGAAAATCTTTCTTCCATTATGTTTGTTTAAAACCTTTTAAAACATTTTTACAGGTGATGAACTTGCAGAAATTGTTGGCAGAGGAGGTTGTCGATGTAGACAATACCAGTAAAGTCAAAAAAAAACCAAGGTTAGTCAAATTAATGGGGAACAGGCCCATAGACACTGGCAGCACAGGCAGGGATGTGCCCACTGACTTACCAAGGCAGTGGTTGTGGTCTCTGGGTAGGACAGGGCACTCGGACAGGGGAAAGCAGCTCTCCCCCAGCAGTGGCTGCGGTCATCACTTGGGGGCAGCAAGATCAGTGCCCCCTGGGAAGGCATCTCTTACCCTTATCTGATTTTTTAATTGCCTTTTCACAGGCAGTAAGCATTTTCTTCCATCAGAAATATAAAACCAAATTAAACCGAGCATTGGCATGTTTTGGTTTGTTTGGGGTTTTTTTGGTGGTGTTGTTTTGGTTTTTGTTTTGTTTTGTTTTTCAAAAAGAAAAGGCTGGATTAAACAGCCATGAACTGAATCTGCATCCAGTTCACAGAAAGAGCTGGCAATGCAATGCCTAATGTACATAACTGCTTTGCTTCACTTGCTTGAGGGCACAGTGCATTGCACAGGAGTTTTGGCTCAGGGCATATAATTGCTACACGGATTTTCCTTTTTATGAACAAGTTTATGGTTATGTCATTTAAAATTAATAAACTACTGATAAAATCTTTGATGTAAAACAACTAGCATTTTAGTTTGTATCAGGGCACTTCTCTACTACTTTTATATAATTTACCACATGGTTTACCACACTTGCTTCATAAAGACAGTTTATTCTAAAGGGACCTGCTTTTGTAGTTTATTGCTTGGATAATATTAAACATCTGAAGATGTTCTACAGTTCTGGGAAACAGTATATTCTTGAGAACTGTAAAATTGTCATGGAGGTTACTCTTTTCTGCTAATATTAATGCTGTACATCATTGCAAAGGATAAAAACATTTAAGTAATAAGTTTTGGATTTGGAAGATATTCACATTTTAGCCCACATTATGACATTTTGTTTTTATTCTGATGTAACTGTAATTAAATTACCAAGGCTAAGTCAAAACAGGAAATAATTTCTTAAAATACTGATGGAGTAGTCATTTTGTGTCATTAATTTGTGGACTTGTAAAAACTTTGGGTGACATCAATTAAACTCAATATAATTTGGAATATTTTCACTGTTAATTAGTAATAATAGTATCCGCAAGTTAAGTAATACTCTTTATTTTACTTCAGAAAGTGAGTTTTGCAAATTCATGTTGTTACCCTACACATCACAGCCACCTCATCATTTTCACAAGCTTGGCCATTATTTAACTTCAGAAGAAAAAGAAGCCTATATTTAGTGCCTCGCATTTATTGCTTTTGTCCGGTGTTATTCTTCCTTTAGAATTAATAAATAACCAAAAATGATGCCAAAGAAAGAGGAAATGAGATTCTATTTCCAACCAAGATTCTTGTATTTTCAAGAATCAACCACATTTCTCAAAATTATGGTTTTCATCACACAAATGAGAGGTGGCCTGCTCTTCCTGAATGGGGCTTGCATGCTTCAAACACCATAGATTCACTTCAGGCAGAAACGACAAGAGGGAGAAAATTACTGAAGCAACCACTGTAGTGTAAATTATGTCCTGGCTTGAGTAGGGCACAATTTCTCAAAAGAAATACTTGAACAGCAATGATTTGACTGGAGATGAAGTTGAAATTATGTGCTTTATATTCACAACTTTTCTAGCTTTTGAAAAAAAATTTGAAAACACAAAAGTCTTATGTTGAAATATTTGACAATGGAGTTAGATGCTCTCTATCTTATGATCAATTCAAAAGAAATATACTGGGAAAATTTTCTGTAATCAAGATCAGAAAAATTATAAAAATATTTGTATTTCTATCTTAACCAGTTTTGAAGTCGTATATGCATGGCTTGCAGATTTAGACTTATTTTTAATAACTTTTTATAGACTTATAAATATTGTCTCTAACACAGATGTGATTTCTAGATTTCTCATGTGACTTTCCTAGGCTTTAAAACTGGATCTTGGACTCCAGGTATACTGCAATACCATTCTTTGACCTCTAAATATTGCTGTTGCTGTTTCATTTGTTACTGCATGCTTTTATATAGGCACGGTAACTTTGGGAGGTTAATACTGCACATTGATCAGTTGGTGTTTGTGAAGGCAGCAGAAAATCACATGGCTTGTCTTTGCCCACAAATCTGACATCATGACATCTGCAAGAGCTGTAATTGTCTGAATGTTCTTGGACAGTTACATGAACAATGTAAGACTTCTCAGTTTTTTGGCAAGCTTTCAGAGCTTGTTAAGACAATTAAACAGTCTTGGAAAAATATGTACATTTTTTAATGACTACAGATCTTAAATATATTTGTTGCTGATAATTTCATCTGTAAATTGATCTAACTTGTTTTATATAATTGTCATTCTGTTTTATTCCCTACATGTTTTCCTACTCAGCTTCATATCTCCCTTTGAATTGCTAAAAATTGAAGACTGTCTGCTGGTGTGTTTTGAATGGCAACTCTTAGATTTTTTTATTTTTTGATCCTGTAAGCACTTTTGCAAAAACATCATACTCAAGTTCACCTGTAGCACTTGCACATTGTATGCAGAAAACCTATTTTCTGTACTAAACTTCAGTTCTGTCTTTAAAACAGGCATTTTTCCAAATATCCTGAGAACATTTTTCAGAAGTCAATTTGAAAATGTAACCATATGTATGCCTTCACCTAGTGATATTTTCCTAGTGAACTGACAAAAATAAGTTTTAGCTAATGTCACACTGCTAAGTCAGAATAGCTGCCAAGCAGTGAGCTGGATGAGCCGTATTCTGCCTCCAGAATTAACCACAGGGCTGATTATTAGCAAGATCAAGTCCCTGTGGTCTTCAGTGGCAGTAGGCAAAGAATGACAGAGAGCAGAGGGGAAATGGGCTCGTTTGCAGGTAGCTGAATGCACTCTGTTAATGCACTGGCACGTGTAGCCTGAGAGAGTAAATGAGACATCGATAGAGTGACACCCAGCAGAGCTGCCAGACTGTAATTTTTACTGTCTTTCTTTCTGATCGTAATTTCACCAGGTTAACATGAAACTTCAGTCACACTCAGTGAAGAAGAGGTCATGTGTTAGAACACTGAAGCTTCATGATCAACACTACTTAAAAAGGCAAAACTAACCTATGTTTCACCAGCACTATGGGTTTATAAATATATATTTTTAAATTTTATTATTATATATATCTACAGGTCTGTGTAGGTAACACAAGGAAAAGGTATCTTCTAAGCCTCACCACCTGTCTCTGATTTTCATCTTCTTTTAACTCTAATTTTGCCAGGGCTGCCTAAAGGAGTCAATTGTCTGATGGCATGCATTATCCAAGGATTTATTTTCAAGTATAGGCACTTTTAAGGGATGTTAATAATCTGAAGTATTTATGAGCAGGAAAACATGGAAAGCTTTCTGTTATTATCAATGAGTTGGTTTTCAAAGTGTAAATGAAAAAAAAAATTATATTTTTTCAGTCCTTGCCAATGCCTTTTTTTGTTCCATATAGGAACACTTTATTAATAGCATCTCAAAGATACGAGATATATGACACATGCTGGGCTAAAAATATTTTTATTCAGTACTGAATTCTTTACCATCTTGGTTCACACATTCATCTATAACTAGTAGCAAATTTCACGTAAAATATGCATATTTGGATGAAACAGTGATAAAACTATAAGATGTTTTAATTTTATTTTTTTTCATAGAAAAATCATTCTGTTTACAGGTAGAATTTAAATGTTCCAAGCCTCTATATTTAGTGAAGAAGAATACACTGACATTTTAATGAATAATACAATGGTGGCCGCTAGGAGAGCTAGCACTGTTTTTGTTGGACAATGTTTCTCTTCTTCACTTTATGGAACTTTCAGAAAACTGCATTTCCTTACATGATGATATTTTGAAGGTTTTTTGTCTCATTACTTTTTAGTTTTGGTTTGGTTTATGTTTTTTTTTTTTTCTTGGTTGTGGTTTTTTAGTGATTTAATTCCTGTCTGTTGAATGTAGGATGTAGCAAAAGGGCCACATAGCTATATATACCTTCCTATTGCTAATGTCAGGAGCAGAGGAAAGAGTATCCCAGTGTCTGTCTATTGCTTTGTTCACTGCCTGAAGGAAGCAGATATATACCTGTTTCTAAGAGAGACATTTGTCACAAAAACATGCCTTGAAATTGTCTCATTTCCACTAGGCAAGTATTCTCCACAGATACTGGAAGACACCTGGATTAGACAGGTGTAGAGAGGTTCAGCCAGTATTTCAACAGCTCTTTTAATAAGACGGCTGTATCTGATGAATGTGAATACTGTTTCCAATGCCAACAGGTCTCTCTTTACAATTTGATTAGCCCTACAATTAGAAAATAACTAATTTCACTAAGAATCCATTTGAGCTGTGTGACCCTTTCAGAAAGCAGCATGTATATTCTCTGGGACTAGTGCTAGATAATTATTTGTCCAATATGAGCCACAAATCACTATCTTAGATATCAATCTTATAATTCTCTCAAGTCAGGGGTCTATTACTGGCTCTTACTTTGATAGAAGGATGGCTGTGGGTTCATATCACCTCGCTATTTATGGCTTAAATAGCATTTAGGTGGTGATGCTTTAACGTGAGAGGTTTGGTCTCAGATTGTTCTTCCCAGATTTCTCTTTTAGCTGCAAGCCACCCATTTAACCATCTGAAAGCTGTAGCACTGCGTAGCTATGTCTCAGTGAAATGACAAGCTGTTGGCTAGCATTTCTCCATAAATGTATGCAGAGGAACGAAGAAGGATGGCATATTCTTCTGTTTCCTTATTTTGCTCTGTTCAGAACTTCATCTGTTTCATCAGGACCTGACAAAAGTGATTTCAGAAACTTGATTAATGGCAGGCAGCAGCCTTGACACGGTTCAAGCAATGATGCTGTTTGTACCCAGATGTCAGCGGAGACGGGCTGGTGCGGGAGAGGGTGCGCACAGCTCTCCGTGAGGGCAGCAGCCGCTGCTGCGTGTGCGCTCCCGGCACAACAGGGAGCAGCGCTGGCAGCTGCTGTTAGCATACAGCTCATCTTCCGCACTGCTAGCATGAGGTCAGAACTGCGATCTAGCCCCAAATTACTGCTTGAGAGGTTGTACACTGTAAAATGACATGATGCAGCTCTGCTTCAGCAGCAGCATGTTTCTGTCTGAAGACCAGCTGCAGCCTCACCGCTGTTTATACACACCCACTAGTTGACACGTGGTTTTTAGTGCATGCCAACTAAAGAAAACGGGCTCTAATTAAAAATTTGTAATTTGTTTCGTTTTGTTTTGTTGGTTACGTTTTTAAGGGTAATGTTCTAAAAATGTAAGGCACCCCTCTGGGCAGCAAAGCCACTACATAAAGGACTTTCAATGCAAGACAAGATTGCTTTTCTTTGCCCTGAGGACTGAAGTAGAGCAGAAGCACAACTTGGGAAAATGGGAGACTCAGATGTGCAAACGGTAGAAGCACGATTTAGCAGTCACATCAGAAGATACTCAGAGGAATTGTTATCTACCCCTATTTGGTCAGTACATGTGTTATCACAACTGACTGTCTTCAGCGGGGAGGTTAAAAAAAGAAAAAACAACATAGAAACCCCCAGAAGCTGGTCATTATCCCTTGAAAACATTTTTCTCATCTACTAAGCCAACAATTGTCTTTAGTTCATTCTGCAATGTTTCAAAATAATTTTTCAAAATTCCTGATGCACACTCCAGACTCCTGCTTTTCCTTCTACACCTTGCCATCACTGATGCAAGCAGCAAAACCTGGAACACCTGGTAAAGAGCAACATAGAATTTACTCTCAGCCCATAGTAAGAAGGAAGATTGATTTCCTGCATGTCCTCTTGAGGGATATTAAGAGAAAATTTAATGAAGTAAATTACTTCACTGATATAGTAACCATCTTAAGACAAAGTACTAAAGAAAGCAATGGATGACTCGTAATACTAACAAAAGAGAGGATAGAAACATCCTTTAGCTCCTCAAAATCTGCAGATTTTTTACAAAGCGTCTTTTTAAACACGATATGATGGATTAGGGCTCAGAGTTTTCATAAGAAGCTAACAGTGCTAGATATTTCAATCCTGTTAACAATAAGGGACTGGACACTCAGTGTTGCTAGGCAGTTTGGCAATATCCACACAAAGAAATTACAAATGAATGGAAGTCTAGAAAGTCTTCAAGCTCTTTTTTGCATTCAAGAGAAAAATGTACTGTCTAATATTTATGAAGGTTTTATTTAGCCTATTTCAACTGTTTGACTTCTGTAAATATTCTTGTTTTTTTTTTACTTTATATATTTTTAGTAAAGATAATTTTTTTTCTCTGTATTCCATTTTACATGCTTCCATTTTCATTCCTGACAGACAACAGACTCTGATTCTAACACCTTCTATATATTTATCACTGGGTAGCATGTTGTTTGTCTCAAACCTTCTTCCCTGTGCAATTTCTATATGTATTCCTTTTTATTCATTTTCTTAAAACATCAGTTTTTAAAAGCTTTCATGTCTCTAAAGAAATTCAGGATTAATCAATGTGATTTTCAAGCTGTGGTACATAAAAATGCAAGCTCACTGACATCATTGCAAATTGCACACCAGCTTAAGGTGTATATTGGTTGTTTTTCAAAAAGAACCCATTTTTTTATTCTTAGGATCTTAGTTTTCCTCTTTAACATTTTGCTGGCCTTTCAGAAAAATAGATCTTTCAAATCCTGATATCAAAATGCTAGGACTCAGAACAGAGGGAGAAAAATATCCCTCAGTACAATTCAGTCACAAAATATCTTTGGTTTGTATTTTATTCAGATCAAGTCAGAAATAATATAGGCAATATTTTACAACTAACTTTAAAAACGTTTTCCAGATCTGAGGCCTTATATGATAAACATTCATGCTGAAATTGTTTGACAATTACCAGCTTCAAAAAGTGGAGCTAAGTAGGGTGACACTGAGATAACCCCAGCTGTTCTGCTACTTCTAAGATAAAATGTTATATTACAATAAAATATACAGCTACATTTAAAATTCTTTCTGAGAAAATGAGCAGTAATTCACTGCTGAAGAAACTCCACTGACTTTTTAATCTATGCAGTCTTGTGTGCTCTCTGAAAGAGTGCCACTAGAAATCCAAAAAGATCCTGTTACTTAAATATTTCATCACAAGTTATTTGTTATGGTTGTGACACTTTTCATAGTTAGCACAGCAAGCTATCTCATCCAGCAGCACTAAAATGTCCCTTTCTAGAAGATACCCTATCCTCAAGTGTGAAAGATATTTAAGTAAAACTTGCAGGAGTGAGGGTGCAGACACAGAGACACAGGTACTTTTTACTAGCGACACTTTGCTTATCCTCCAGCCTCAAGTCTTGCTTTTCATTAAAAGCCTCCTGTCTCTTGTTTTCACTTTTTTTGAGGAATCATTTTAGTAGTTCCTTCTGCTTTAAGTTGGTTGAGAAAAGTTGAATACAGCTGTTGGCCGTGTATTTGACTGGGAGCAAGTACAGGAGGGGATGCCAGGGAACCACATCCTGGCTATGGTCTCAGTCAGAATCCTGAGCTTTAAGGAAGCCTCAGGGGTCAGCTTAGTATTTGGTCAATTTAGGAAATAGTTGCATCTCCTAAGCTTTCAACAGCATTACACAATTAACTTGGAATTTGAGAGAGTAGCGAGACTTCCTCTTTAGATGAAGCATCCCACACTGGGCAAAGCTTTAAATAGATTACCAGGTTTAGCTGGGGTGTTCACGCAAACGTTGATCAGGTATTATACAGCCCATCTTTGTATCTTTCCATGACACAAATGCAGCTAGTGCACTTTTCTCTCTGTGTTACTCTTTGTTTAATCTGAGATGTTAACATTGCAAATTTTTGACTTTGAAAGATTCTAAACAGTTTTGAAGTTTCAGGCAGCAGTTGTAAAATAGAGTTTTCTAAAGCTGACGCTCATTCTTTTGATAACAGATGAGTCAGAGAAGAACATAGACATGGGCTTTTTGCCTGTAAACTTATATTAATAGAACTTCCTTGTTTGAGAAAATAGTTCATAACTTCAAAAAAAAAAAAAAATACTGGCCCAGATGAAGTAAACACTCTTAAGTGCCCGGATGTGACTAGTTTTGGAAATAAAAGGTATTGATATTAGAGATAGTTTAGCTCAGCAGTGTATCAGAACAGCTACAAAGAACAGTGCAGCATTTAAGGATGCATTTTAGTGCTTGTTCCTGGCAAATGGCATGGAAAAATTTCGTGTAAAATGTAGAAAGATACAACAAGGTTTTCTGAACTTTCAGATATACTATATTGTATAGTAATAAGTTACAAAATTATGACTTGTAGTTTGGCTATAACATTATGACAATTAAAGAAAAATAAAATATCCTCTTAGGAATTATGAGCTATCTAATTACAACTAAAAGAGATGGAAAATGTCTGTGCCTAAGTTGCTATTTTATTTGCATACAGAGGAGCAGATCAAACCTTTAAAGAAGGTCAAATTTTTAAAGAAAGTCTGACCCTTGGCTGGGATAGAGGCCCTCAGTGAAGATGAAAAATACATTACTTTTATAGATGTATATTTTGCCAAAACACTGAGGAAGATTTACAGTTGTGTGAATGGGTTTATCCCTATGCATCACTGAAATTGCTGGGACTGTGACTTGAAACACTGGAAGGGCTGGCAGTTAAACCTACGAAAGAGGAAAAGGCAATAAATATATGGTCAATCATGTTAATAATAATACACTTCTTTATATTACTAGTTGTATATTACATATTTTAAAAATCTGAAGTGCCAGTATTTGTTCTTCCTTTTCCTATTTTTTACATAGAAATTAATACTCTAAAACTCCTGAGATTTTATGGTTTGTAAAATCTCCATTGGAAATCCTAAACATATAAGAAGGTCCTAAATAGTAAGTCCCAATGACTATACTGAACTACACTTATATAAGCAAAACAGGAAAAACTTCCCATTGATTTTCACCTTAAATTTTTCCAGCAAAAGAGAAGGAGACGTAAAAACACTGTTAGTAAGGAAACTGGTTATAAGCCTTTCAGTGGAGACTACCTGTACTCTACTACACATCACATGTAATAATTCCCATACATATAGAGTGAAAAGACATCAAAACTTGGGGACAGGAAGAGCCAGGAAAAAAGAAATGCGGTTATCTTCATTTGTTACCTTACAGATTATGTAACTCATTTGTTATGCAAAAGTGCTCCAAGTCCCACACACACACACACACACACACACACACACACACACACACACACACACACACACAAACCAATGTGCCATCAAATTTTGGAATTTTTGCCTTTATGATTAACAACATAAAAAAGATTAATTTTTTTTTTTACATGGAAATATCCATAATTTAAAGTCAGACTTGAAGGGATAAATGCTACAAAGATGCTTGACTCAGAATCCATGACTTTCTATATAATGAAAGCTATTTGATAAACAACTGCTGAGTCACAGGAAATTATGTAAATTATATACAGAATGTACATATGAATATGAATGCATGTAAATTATTTACAGAATGAATTATAAATTCAGCCCATTCAGCCCATCTCTTGGCTGTTACATGACAGTTTTTTACACTCTCTAGTAAAGGCTACTTTATTATCATCAAAAAGAGGAGTTAATGTTAACTACAGATTTTGCATTTAAGTGGATATAACAATCACACCTAAAATTTTGCTGTTTGAGGCTAACTCTAAAACACCTAGTGTCCTCCTACTTGCTTCGCCCAGTTTAATATAGTTTAAATGGGCATCTTCATGGCATAGCACATACTCTTTCTGAAGACCCTGGGATTGTACAGCATTTGAACCAAAAATACTCTAAATAAAATGCTACACCAAAATCAATCAATGCTGTTATTTTAATCATATTTAATTGTCTTTAAGTATGCCTTTTGAAAAAATAAAGCATACATAAGCATTTAAGAAGGCTGACTTGATATATATCTGCTTCTCAATGCAAACTTTCTTTTTTTCTTTTCTTACCCCCATCACCTGGGGCTTTAACAGCTCTGAACCTCCTGATAAACTGAATTCACACCTTTTCCTCCTTTTTCTCTGCAGGCTTCTCTCTGTTGTGTCGTAGGGGCGAGACCCTCATTCCTGCACCAAGGACTGGCACATTTATTTTTAGATACTTCTGCTATGAATGCCAGCAGGTGTGGACAGCTGGGAAAATCAATGCTAACTTCTTGTTTCTTTCCTTGTATCTCAGTCTATTGGCCATTGCCATAGATCGTGGTGTAGCTGGGCTACAACAAGGACTGTCCTAAATGGCACATTGCAGCAGATTTGCATGAATAACAGTAACAAGCAGTGAAGGCTCACAAATGGCTTTGTTTGCTAATTTGTAATGTGGAGGTCAGTTATAATGGAATCTGACCTCCGAGGGTAAGAGGAATTGCCCATATGCTGTTCCCAGATCCAGAAACAAAAGCTCTACACATAAAGTGAAACTATTGTTAGACCGCTGTTACATGGAGAACACTTGAGTCTTTATGTCTTTGTTTGTTCTGTAAGCCATTTTCTCAAAACTTGGTTACATTGGTGCAAATTGCAACCAAGATCTGCTGTAACTTGGAGCCTCTGTCTCGACTGAGATTTAAAAAAAAGAAAACAACAACAAAAAAGGGACAAAATTGTTAGAGGAATTTCTACAGAGCAGCTTTGGGAAAATACTTTTTAGCTTGAATTGATATTAACTGATACCCTATTACTCAAAGCATAGCCACCTAGTTGCAGTTTATAGAATTGTTTATAGAATAGGAACATCAGAGGACATGGTCAGTGACATAACTGTAATTATCAAAGTGTACCAATACTGAGGAAAAGAAAATTTTTTTCAAGTTTTTTACAAAGCTAACTATAAGCTACTTAACACCAAAGTTGGCGGAGAGTCACTTAAAATTCAGAACAAATCTAAAGATTACTTGGATTTTCAAACATTTGTGAATTTGTTGGTGAACTGCACTGAATTTGTATTTCTTGATTTGCTGATAGAAGAAAAAAGGTTGTTTCATTTTCATACATTACCTTTAAGGTATCTTGAAATAGGTGAAATTTTTTTCAAAAATTTTTGATTTAACCTAGAGAATTTACAGGCCGTTATTCTAATTTTTTGGTAAGAATCACCAGTTATTAAAAAAAAGGAAGTTTGAATATCAAGGCTTATAATATTGCATATTTATATTTTAACTTGGTTGATTTAGTCCTTATTTTTTCTGAATAAGTGAAATATTGCTTATCATCTGTATGATTATATAGATTAGATCTTTGATTTAATATAATAAATTCAAATCTCTCTGTTTCATATGGATAGTGCTGGACTTTATTTTGTACATTACTATTACAAAGATTTTACCATGGTCTTTGACTTAGCTTTTTCTATTATGTGTGTTAGGGTTTGTGGACATTCCTTTTCTTTCCTCTTTTCTTACAGAGAATATGGATTAGAAGAGAGAGAGAAGACTTGTCTAGTCTGTTCAGCATTTAGATCCCTCAATATGAAAGCTGCTTTTTCCGAGAAACTTTTAAGTTTACTTTGAATTTATGGATAAATCCTTTGGATTAAAGGATAAGAACAGGGAAGCTTATCTCCATTTAATATGTTAATTATGACTGGGCAGATTTTGGCTATTAGCAGCCTATTTGATACTGACATTAAATAAGTCAGTGTTTAATAACGGAAATGGTACCCGGACCACAGGCACTGATTCCCTTGCCAAGGTTTTCCAGCAGGTACTTGAGCACTTGCATCATAGTGAGGGGTGTGACACACAAGATGAATTTGTTGCCCTTTTTGTTAAAGTTGACCACTGTGCTGAGAGGATGAAAAACAAGCTGGTTAAAGGCAAAAGGCTGGCTTATGCTCTAGCTCGGACTGAATGGCCCTTTGGCTGCTTCTCTGCCTCCCCAAACAGGCTGACAGGAACCATGGAGGTGTTATGACTTGAGCCTTTTTCCTGTTGCTGTTTTGCACTGCTTCCAAGGCAACGTTTTTTTAAGTCCCTTCAAATGAGAGTGAGTCTGAGTGATTATCCTGACTTTCCCTGTGTCTGAATCTCAGATGTTGAACATCTGCACATCCTTTCCCTTGTCTTCACCTGCGGTTGGAGATGCTCAGGGATGCCTCAAAGTCTGGTCACAAGTACCATCCAAATTCAAAGATGGTCATGCCCAAACGGAGGTGTCCCTTATCAAGTACTGTGCATTCATTACTCGTGTGAGATCTGTAGAGCTGACACCAGCAATGGCTGTGCTCCTCAGGTTTGAGTCATATTGCTGATCTGTTCACTCATTTGCCTCAGACCCCCTTGTGCATCAGGCCCCAGCTTATGCTTGGTTTCACCTAAGGGAGCACTGAAGCAGCATGTTGGGTGTAGGTGTGCAGGTTTTGGCAGCTGGAGGGCTGCAGGGGTGGCCTCTGTGAGAACAGAACAGGGGCTGCCCCACACCACACACAGTTCCAGCTGGCTGCAGCCCACCCACTGCAGGGCACGGCTCAGCCCCACAGCCATGACAGTGGCTCCTCTGGGAAGGAGTATTTAGGAAAGGTGCACAGCAGCTGTGAGAGGGAGAAGAGAAAACGTGACAGAACCAGCGCTGCAGACATCCAGACCAGAAAAGGAGGGGGAAGAGGTGCCTCAAGTGCCAGGTCAGAGATTCCCTGCAGTCCAAGAAGGCTGTGATGATACAGACTGTCCTCCTGCAGCCCATGGATGACCTCCTGCTTTGGAAGAGAGCCATGCCCTGAAGGATGCTGAGAGAGCCCACATAGGAATAGGCTCCTGGCAGGAACTGCAGCCTGGCAGGGATGACCCATGCTGGAGCAATACCTTCCTGAAGATTGTACTCCATGGAGAGGACCCATGCTGCAGTGGTTCCTGAAGGACTGTGTCACATGAGACGGCCCCCATGCTGAAGCAGGGAAAGAATGGGAAGAAGGAGAAGCAGCAGAGGAGTTGTTATGGTCTGATCTCCCCTCTGGCAACAGGGACATGGGGGAATGACAACTCAAGGAGTTGAGCCTGGGAAGAAATGGGAGGGGTGGGGGTGATATTTTCCATTTTGTCTTTGTTTTTCACAATTATACTCTAGTCTTATAATGTAATAAAATAAACTAATAATAGCGAAGCTGTTTCTGTTTTGCTCATAGCAATTAGTGGTGAGCAATCTCCCTGTGTTTACCTCAGCTCATGAACTTTCCAATCTAATTTCTCTTCCTGTCCTCTTCAGAAAAGGGAGTGAGAAAGCAGCTGGGTGGGCACTTAGCAGCCTGCCAAGGTCAAGCCACCACAGGCAGTCAGGGAAGTCTGTATCCTCAGTAACTCATCTGATTAACTTTCATTTAAGAACAATTTCTTGCAGGAATGCTGGATATTACTTTGCCATTTTAGTTTTCCTTTGGAGTACCACAGTGCTAGAGTTCTGAGTATCTTGCACAATTGTCCCATAGCTCCAGGAATGGCTTAGGATTTCTACATATAAAGTAACTTCTGTGCTAAGTAAAATGTCTTCTGAGGAAATATCCAGTTTCCAGGTACACATATTTCTGATGTTTTTTCGCATTACCTGAAAGTGGTATTTATTTTCAAAATATGAACATTATTTCAGTAGCTTGCATTTTTCATAATGTGTAGAGCTTCTTAACCCAGTCCTATGATTACAGCAAAAGTAGCATGCAGAGCTTAAATGGGCTTTTAGATATCAAAATATGCAGGAAGCTTCTTGGTAGCTTCTAAACATTAAAGTCATTACCAAAAGGATGCTTGGATGAAACTGTGGGTTTTCTGAATATGGAGAATTGCAAGTTCTGTTAAAGACCTATCTTCCCTGTATATGTGATCCTAAGAAACAATGAGAATTCCTTTATTTGTTTCAATGTTTATTCTCACCCAATTTATATAATGAAAAACACAAGGGCACTGAAAGTATCCATTTGTGGCAGCAATTTTCAATAAAATGGGTGATGATATGAGTAGAAGGATTAAACATTTAGATAATATCTTTGATAAAGACAAACATAGTACAGACAGTCATTACTTATAAAGATTTTCACAAGAAAAAAGCATGGTGCTGTGTTCTCAACACTGAGGGAAGTACAGAGGTACAGGATTTCTCCTGTCTGACTGATGGGTCCTGTGTTGAAATTCTTCCACAGCTGTATCCTTACTTTGTGTCTTAGGCACTTCATCAGTGGGGCGAATGAGAAATTAAGAAAGCTTCTTCAGCAAAAGAACATTTTTCTCTGGAAATTTTGAAGAAGCCATGAAAAGTTCTGTTAAAAAAACAAAAAAAACCAGACTTATGAAATGGCCAGCTGATGAACAGAGAAAGCAAATGGCCTCTGGGTAACTGGATATTACCGACTCAGCCAAGACTTCTTTCCTGTTCTGTGGCACCACTGATTTCATACTCATGTCTGATGCTAATGTTCCTGCTAACTTTCCTTTTTACACGGATGGGCTTTCTCCAGATGCCACTCCTCACAGTGCTTAATGCAACATGATGGTCTCTGAAATGAAAAACTGCTCTGCAGTGATCATTGCCATGCAATGAGAAAATACTGTGACAAACTCCCCAGGGACTGAACAAAGAAACTCACTCTGTAACAGCATCATCTAACAGAAAGTGACCTCTGCCAGAAAGCAGACTGAAGATGTTGGTTTATGTCCTTTTCATTACTATCTTGACAGCAGGTGGAAAAGAAAATATTTATGATTGTAACTACAAATATGATTTTGAACATGGTCAGATAACAATGCACTTAAATTATTAATATTACCACTTCAGTAACAAAAACAGCATCCTTTTCGAACAGATAGGAAAAATGCACAACCTTGCAGGGTTTCTTGGCTACAAAATTTTGTGATAGCATTTTACAATTTTGCAGAATCAGCTCTCTTTTGCTATATATTTATTTAAGATGGATGTGATAAATTAATTTGGAATAAAGTAGACTTCCTGGAAAGATTTAAGAACTGCTCTGCACCAAAAGCTTCCAACCACTCAGTTTCTTTTCCTACAAAAGACCTAACTGCAACTCTTGAAAGAATCTGTTGTGAGGAAAGCAGGTATAGCTATTTAGAAATGAAAGAGCTGAGTAGCTTGTACCTATATTTAATTCTGTGCCTCTAGACAGTTAAAAAAATTCCAAACCTGATTTGGTGTACACTGTGAAACTTTTCCCACAGTTTTGTAAGAACTGACAAGGTCACAGCCTGAGGTAATATGGTTGCCAGATGTCACACTATTAGTTACAGTCTTAGACAGAATAGGTATGAGTAGGGAGAAGCAAGGCTTAAAATAACTCTTCATGTAATGTTTTTTCTGCCAATGCTCTTCCAACAATGCAAGTGCTATTTCTTATTTCATAGTGTTAGGTGTGTCTCAGTATTTTTATTTAACAGAAATTAAGGATTTAACTCAATTTATAGTTGAGAAAAACTACAGCCTATTTATCCTATACAAACTGTGTTTTTAATTATCACGCTGTTCACAAAAAAAGCCTTTGACCACATCAGATCCTACCAGTGACCTATGATTTCTCTGAACTGAATATTTGTGCGGTCACTTTCAGATATATTTGTTATCCATTTCACTTTAATATAATGGGTTCAATAGAAAGTACTTTTTTTTTTTTTCCAAGCAGGGGCAATAATTTTTTCAGGACACCTCTCTTGCCTTTGAAAGTCACTTTTGATACTGGGATGCACATAAATCTTTGCCTCACTTCATTGGCTTTTGATGCACATTTTCTACAGGTCATTCTTCATAGAATGAATGCTATATTTTTTAGTAGTGGTTAGTTGTTCTGAAACTTCCAGAGAAACTGGAAAATTGCAACTCATTTTCTATACTTTTGCTTTCATTCAGCCTGTCTCTCCTGGACTGTGCATTCTTATTTCTCAAGTAAGGATTAATACAGGGACCTATTTTATCTGCTAAAAGTTTTCTAAAAGTTACTCTTCATTAAAAAACACTTACTAGAATGAGTAGATCAGGTTTTTTCTATACAAAAATTAGTGGTGCAGTAAGAACAAAAATAACTTTTTCAGAGAAATTAATATATGTGGGAAATATATATATATATATATATACATGTGTGTATGTGTCTGTACACGTATTGTGTTTGCAAAGAAATGCTGTTCTTTGGAGTGCTGTATTCAACTCGTGTGCATCTGCATACACAGGTGAAGGGATAAAAACCCCATCTAACAGTGTGCTAGCACACAGCTACTGTTTCTCTCTGTTTGGCAGCAGAACGGTGGAGGCCAAGGTGTGACACATTTCACAGCGTGGCTGGTGCTGTTATGTCAGTAGACTCAGAAAAATACGCAAACTGCCTGGTGTGGAACTGATGCAGCAGAAAATGCTGGGCTTTGGAAAGCAAATCTGTAAATCATTATATCCGATCACCAAAACCACATCCAGCCATCAATGTTTAATACAGGAAAGCCTATAAAAACATCCATTCCTCTTCCAACATGCCCTCCAAGTCATCCTTAACCAGACAAATGAGAAACTTCTAGCACCAGGAACAATAAAAGTTGCGGTGTTATTGAACAGTAAATCTGAACTTTGAAATAAGGAAATGAGTAGGACTGACTCAGTAACATTTAAAACTATTAAATATTATTGCTCTTTGATGTGTTCAGGTCTGGTAAACTATACATAATAATATCATTCTCATTTACACAGAGCAGCATCATTAAATATTCAAGTCAAAAATAATAAACAAATTGCTGCATTGCAAAAAATAATAGAGAAAAAGAGAATAGTCTTGTTGATAGATTGACCAGTGTCATGATGAGGAAAGTAGACCATGTAAGAGACCCTAGCAGACCACTACATGTAAGTAAATAGTTATTCTATGCCTGTTTTCATATGGTGTTCATTAGAAAAACAAAAGAATTGCCTCCAGCAGTTTTTCCTTAGAAGCAGACAATCCGGCTTTTGTCTTTTGAGCCTGCGTAAGAGAGTTACAGACTGGAGAAAACATCCAAGTTTTCCCTTTGAATTAATGATACTAAAAATAAGAAGAATGAAATATGTTTTGATTATCAGATGAATGTTAAATTGTAAGTAATGCTCTATTAAATTTCTTAGAGAAAAATGACCCTTTTCAGATGCATTGCCTATTTGCTTAGGGCAATCTTGCTAAGAGACCTAATGGTGAATTATCATATACAAATTAAACTTTGATATGAAGAGGGTCCTTAGAGAGCTGGTGAGAACTCTCTGAATATAAATAGTCACAATATGGTAAGGAAGAATCTAGTTACTCAGGGTAGTGATATGAGCAGTATGACTAGCTACAGAGAAATAAAGTCACCATAGTGATTATCTTAAGTGCCAGTAACCTGAAAGTTTTCATGGCAAGGCATACTTTCACTTTCTGTTGCACTAGCGAGCAATTAGTAAATGATTGTCTAGAAACAGACTTTCTCGTAGTACTAATTACTGTAATTTCACTGAAATTAATCCATTTTCGTCAAAGATCAGCCACTTAGCATAACTCCACAAGCAGACTGGAAAATCTGAAATCACTGAGCATTCCCAGAAGAGTCTTCCTCTGGCATAAAGTGAGCCATCTAGAGTCATTATTTTGATATTTATGAATGGGGTTCCTTCTAGAATCTTTATAGGATTTTTCTTGTAAACATTTCAGAGCTCTTGACTGAAGATAAGTTCAAGAACCAGAACAACAGTCATCTGAAAGAATACTTTGAAAAGCTGTCTGCTGCTGCTTCAGTTCTACTGAACTTTGGTCAAAGCACAAAGCCTTCCACTCATCCTCTCGTTGTCTTACCTATTCACATTGTAGTATCAGTAAATCAGGGGTTTCATGCACTAAGGACATGGTTTTAGCTCACACCCACCTGGGTATGACTGTAGAGTCTTGGGGCAGAGTGGTCCTGCACTTGCCTTTTCCCTCCCAGCCTTGTATTGGACCTAGCAAATACATCATTATGAGCTGATCAGCTAGTTGAATTGTTGGAAAACTGTCCCACCTCCTTCTCTGGCGGGCTCTGAGTGTGAATAAGGGATTGAGCTGATTCTCCTCTGCAGCAGCATAATCTTCAGGTTTAGCGCAAGGGAAGCATCAGGGACACACTATCTGGAGCGGAGGATGAAAAGATGTTTGTGGATTTGACACAATTGAAATATATTTGACAGATCAAACCACACCCAGCATTCTAACTAGTTTCCAAATTACAGGCCTGCTTATGGGTCTTGGATTTGCATTACTCAAAGTATGGACTGGGCAGGAAGTTAAATTGACAATATCTCCTGAAGGGTGCCCTCCTCCCAGCCTGAAAAGTGCAAGCTCAAGAAGGTGCTGCAGGCTCCACATCACAGACACCATATAGGCACAGTTACAGTAGTATTTTTACCAAATATAAAAAAATTAGATTTCATTTCACTTAAACAGATAATCCTGAAATTCTGCCTTCATCACTAACTGAAATCTGAAGGTTTCCTCTCCTTGACTGCCATACATATTGTGTATTATCAGACACAGAGCTTCTACTTGTATTCAGTAAGACTGGAAAAAATTGTAGAAAATTATTAGCCTGGGTTTTGATAATAAAGACTAAAAAGAGAGAAATTTAGTCAATTGCCAAACATCTTAATGACACATGAGTCTCATCAAACTAACTGAACTTTTTTGGCATGTCAAGTTTGCCTACTAAGTGAAATAGCATTAATGTAATAGTACTGATCTAAAAATCTCCTTGATTAATATTAAATACACAAAAGAAAATGTAGTGATAATGAGTACATCAAATCCCATTGAAATGATATAGTTAAGGGCCGTTTTTCACTTACAATGTTGAACCTGAATGCTGTGGATGAAAAAACAGAAATGTAAAATTCATATTTATTAATACCAGTACAACCAAGAATGAACAAAGGCCAGCAATAATTTGATTAATGATCGATAATAGTAAAAGAGTTCGCAAAAATTTAAGGCAAAAAAAAAAATTTAAAATCTAAATAAAGCACTTTTACAAGAGCAATTTTGAGCAATTTCCTCTTCTAATACAAAAAAAAAATAGTCACTTCTGCTTACATGCATTTGCTTTTGATGTTCCATTTAGCTAATTTTGATTTTTAATTTTGTTTTTAATAACACAAAAAAGAAGTAGTTTGACTTCCTCCAAATCTGAAGCTGGAAAGTTTTAAAATGAAATTCCATTAATTTTGTCTTTACACTGCGGAAGGAATGATTTGGCATTCAGTAGTATACATAAAACTGCCATTCTAGTTAGCATTTAAACAGGAGTGAGGAAGCCACAGTCATCCTGAAGTGAACACCAATTTTGCTAAAGAGTCATAGAATAAAGACTTGGTTTCAAATTTTCAGCTATAAAAAAAATTAAATTCTGGTTGATATGTAAGCATCTATCTTTACTTATCTACGTATGAAAATTGCTCTCACAAGGTATATACTTACATGTTACCAGTATTTAAGCATTTTCTTATTTTTACGAAAAAAGGGTATCACTATGAGAAAGGTAGCATTCTACATTTGTCAATGTGTTCTATAACATCTTAATATTGGTGTTAAAAATTATGTTTTTAAATGTCTTTGTTTCACTTTTTCTTTTTTTTTCAGATGAGAGAAATAGAAATTTTATTATTTTTCCTGTATGATAAAATGGGCTTTCTGATGTGAAAACAGTGAGATTGCATAGAGCTTTTTGTAGTCATTGAATACTATTTAAATCAATATTTCTTGATTCATGCACTTCACTTTTGCTAAGTATCCTTCAGCTTTACAGTGATTAATGTTTTCCATGCTGCCTATCAACATATTTATAAAACCAAGACAGTGTTTTATTTACAGCAAAGACATGATAGAGATGAGTCACAAAAGAACAGAAATTCTGCGTTATGAAAATCCTAACAGAGGATGTTTTTTCAAAGGCATGAAGATCCATGAGGCACCTAACTGATATATTTAAGTGCCCTTCACGTCTTTGAAAATCTGTCCTGAATGCATGCTATTTAGTAAATGCCATTTCTTCCATCAAAGCATTTTCTTTTCTGCAGCAAAATTTGATATCCAGCTAAAATCTGATTTTTACCCACAAAAGAGACTGTGTTTGTGTATTCACTATGTGAATGCATTTAGCAAACATATTAACCTCCTTTTTTTTTTTTCCTAAAAGAATAGCCTTATTTATCAATTTCAGCTGAAGCACTTCAATCCTGGAGTTTAGGATTATATCATTCTTTGTGGCGCCTTTACCGACGTTGACTTCGGTTGTGTATTAAGATGCACATTGAAGTACACTACATATGCAGTGGAAAGAAGATGCTGCAGTCTTATTTGCATCAGTAATAATTTCCAGCTTTGGAAGAACACACTGCATGTTCAGCACTGCTCTTTTCTTTTATAAAGTTCCTTCATGAAAGGAAGCTGTGATATTATCTTCAGCATGTCCAAGTCACTGAGTCTTTCAATTGTTTTCCAAAAGATGCCTCCAATTGCGTTAACCTAGAAAGAATAGTATGACTAAAAAAAGTTTTGCTACACTATAATCAACAGTGACAAAATTTACTGCTTCAAAAATAAAAAGCAGTGAAATTCTTAAGGGATTCAAAAAGCTTTTGTGGAGGAAGGAGAAGGATTATACAAAAATCATCCACTTACTACTGCAACTTTGTCTTTGGTCACCGAATAGCAGACAGATCAGCTAACAGAGCATTTCATGACTCTTTTACATACTGAAAACAACCTAGATGCCCAATCATCTTATGAGGATTTTTCACCTTTTCTGAATCATGTTCTCATAGTTTTCAAATGTTCAATGTGTTTTATGTGATGAATTTGACAAACTTACTTCTGGAGAACAACTCAGATTTAATGAACTGGCTCAGTGTGGTCTACACTTGCATAGACATTTCCTAAATGTTCTTGGGATGTTTTTGAAAATGATATGTAGAGGCACAGTAGGCTGTTTCCTAGTGCACACAATGCCATTTCAGGATTTTACAGTGATCTGACTTGGGAACAAGGTCTATCAAAAATGCCTAGTGCGGGCAAGGGGCTTTTCCACCCTGCATTGCCAATCAGCTTCACCTCTACTGAGAGATCAGCACATGTTTAAAGAAGTGTAGCTGAAAGCTCTGACTTCATTGAGAAAGTAGGTTTCAGGTACAGCAGAGCTCTTAACGTCAGTATTTTATTACTTGTTGCAATTACAAAAGTAATAAGAGTGTTTTGCCAAATTCTAGAGGTTGGTACTGTTGTCTTCTTTCTGAGAGGTAAGATTATTCATTTTTGAGAACAAACATCTTTAAAAGTGCATGTTTAGAGTGCATTTAGAAACAAGTTCACCAATTATGTCTTCTGAGCTATCTGCTTCAGAAAGCAACTCATTCCATATTGACTGTGTAACAGATGTCAGTTATTGATAGTTTTAATTTGCAGCTAATGAAGACCATATCTGAACTTGTGACCTAAATGTGAGAAGTTCCATATGCACCTCTGTAAGCCATCTAGATTTAAACATTGTTTCTTCAACAACAGTAAATTTTATTCCAGAAGGCTGTGAATTTTATTGCTTGACTGATACAGCTGGAAGTCTTCTTCTTTTAAAATTTATTTTACTTGCGCTTTATAAATATAAAAAATAGGGATAAAATTATTTACAAATTATATTCAATTAAAACTAGCAGGTACACCCTCTATTTATAAGATTTTGAGAAACAAGAATATCAGAGTCACTCTTGATCTAGCTAAGAGCGCAAGGATAAGCACCTATGAAATGAGAATATTGGAGCATGAGCACCATGGATCTAGGTGAAGTCAGAGGGAGTTCAGAAATCAAGGGAAATTGCTTGTGGCATCACAGCAGAACCTTACAGTTTTGAAGTAAATGTGGATCTTTTCTGTGAATTGGAAGGGAAGGACAACTGAGGCTTGACAAGAACTGCTCAGCTGGTATTGTGAAATGACTTCCTGCAACCCTACCTTCATGTTAGGGGCAGGCTTGTTTGTTTGTTGGTTTTTAATATGCTTCTGCCCATGAACTGAGTATTTATTGTGCTTTTATGCATGTTTTTAAAAGGATATTCTTAAGAGGAGGATGGAAAAGAACCCATTTGACTTTCTTTTTCATAACTAAGGAAATGGCTGCAACACTTAAAGCCAAAAGGAACAATTAGTTGTTACACAGTGAGTAGAACATTAATTTCAAGGCACACCTGCTACTACTGTTTTCAGACATTTTCAAATTTAATATAATCCTTTGCAGTGAGCATTCTGACCCGGCATCTACACTTTACATCCTTTTATGTGGTCTAATGAAGTAAGTATGATTCTTGATGTCAACAAGTTTTTATATTTAGGTTTTTCAATAAAATTCTAGCTATAGCCGTATTCTTAGTCCTCATATAACTCTAACAGGAGCGGGCTGAAGAAAAAATGCAACAATAACATTACCTCAAAGGTTTAAAAAAATATTTATGCCTGTAAAAGGAAAGAGTAAGTAATCTTCTAAATCCTTTTCCCTTTTTTATTCCTTCCTTTATTTCCCCTTAAAGATGACAAAATAAACAACGGCTTATTTTCCTTTTAAGTAGTCCTGCTTAAGAACAATAAACTTCTGAAAAATAAAATTGTTTCTCTTTAAATTACCAGTTTTAGATTTGAAAATTTTGGGGCACACATTTGTCATGAACTCTGCTCTGAAAAAGCAGTTTAAGCGCAACATTTTTTGGACCAGTTTCACTTCCTCAGACAGAAACTAGAAAACAGCAACATACATTCTTGTCTCGTTCTCAGTCAAATCCCACAAATCTCATTTGATCCTCCAGACCTATGGCAAAACCATGACCCGAAGCTCAGGATGTTTAAGTATAGTAAAGCGATATTTGGATTTGTTTTGATTTGTCTTTTGCCCTTTCTTCCCAAAATGATTGTCTTTAGGTGAATACTGAAGTACGGCCTAAAAAGCCAAGCTCAAGAACTGCATTGTAAAGAATAATTAAGATATTGAATATAATAAAGCTGTCTAGAGGGGGAGAATATAATGTTTCAAATATAATTATTTTTTCTTAAAAAAAAGAGTGTGACACCAGTAGCCATAAAAATTCTTACTGGATACTTACTTTACATTTTAACAGAAGAAACTACAAGTTGAAGAACGAAGTCTCTGTGAAGTTTCTGCTTTACTGTTATAAGAAAAATATATGACTTTATCTTTCTATATATATTATTTTGATGAACTGGTACGGGAAAACAGATGAAACAAGGCATATGTGCACCAATGCACTGGCTTCGAGAGTATAGGCTTCATATATATTGTCTTGGTTAGCTATGTCCTGCTCCAGGTCAAAGTCCTCTGTGCCGAGAAGTTCAGACTGTTTGTGTCAACAGTGATTATATAGATGAGGTCTGAGTTTGTCTGGGACAAGTTCTCCACCTTGCCTTTCTTTCTGAATCTCCAAATCTACATAACTCAATGCAGAGCTGAACCATATTACAAGTGAGTGTACAGGAAATATGGCCAATCAATGAATAATATACATAGGCTAACCTAACTGTATAGAGCTATTTGCAGCCAGCTATAGTCATGATTTACTGTGCACTTTTGTCAACAAGAAAAGTGGTATTTTATTTGTCTGACAATAATCGGAATCAAGTTGTGAGGCCAAATTTACCCTGACCATTCAATTTTTGGTACATAAAAAATTAAAATGTCTCCTCCCTTTCTTCATTACTTGACAGATTAGAAGTTAGTCCCCTCGTGCTGTTATTAGAGATGTCATTTTGCTTTACACTGTTCTCTATTGTAATATAATTGCCAGAAAAATTTGACAGTAAAAGTAAATAGTGAGCTGTGCTCTTGCTAAAAAAATGAACTACCCCTACCATCAGCAGAAAACTTTGCAATGAATGTAAGAATCTTAATTTCAGAAGTGCTCATCAATAATTTTTAAGTATATTTCCTCATGACATGATATTAAATGAAAGAGGTGAGAGTGGCACTCAAAATTGGTGTATTTTAGAAAAACACCCAAGTAAGTAAGGACTCGGTTTTTCTCCATAATCATAAGAGATATAGCATATCACGACATAACTTGCTTCTGCATGAACCAGAAGCAAAAGCAGTACTCTGATTAAAATGTAGCACATTATTTTTATGTATGACAGTTCTTTAGTAGCTGTAAGAGGTCTTAATGCCATCTACACCTTTAATTTCAGCAGTGTCAGTAAATAATGCCAATTTAACTCCAATCTGAGACAAATGGTTTGTCTGTGTGAAAGAACTTCCTGTATACTTCACCTCNAAAAAAAAAAAAAAGGAAAAAGAAACCCCAACACTGGAAATATTTACATAAATCAACTTTTATAATAGAAATGGAATTTATCAACAGAAAATGTGAAAGAATCTATGAGAAAATGAAGTGGAACAACCTACAGTTGTAGATTATGTAGTTGTAGATGTCCCTTATATATCACATCATATGTGATAATGTGATATATAAGGATTTCTAATAAATACATAAGAATATAAATATACAATATTATCTAAAATACAAACAAAGAAATACAGAAATGCACATAATAGAAAGGAGCACAGGAATTAAAAAAATCAGAAAATTAGGCCACAGTTACAAAAAAAAATGCCATCAATTTAGTGATTTTGGATAAATGGCTTTCCTTAAAAACATACCTTTTTTCAAGGCCACCTGAACACCATCTAATCAAAGATCAACTTCCTGTAAAGCATAACAATAATTTGAACATTTCAGTAAAATGACAACAAATTCCCTTTCTGAAATATACTAAACAGAACAGGAAAGGAAGGCATTTGGGTCCTTAAAATACAATCACAGTTATATGTCTGCAAGAACAGTAAGACAAAGGCACTAACCTCCCACCACAAGTCAGGCCAGAGAGCCAGGGCCAGGGAAGTTGTTACAAGGTGATGACAACCTATGCCAGAAAGATAGGTAGCAGTAAGAAAAAAATAGATATAGTGGACATAACTATTGGCTTTGTTATCAATGAACACTCATAATTTAGGTTTCTGACCTGTCTCTCTGAACTACAGTTTCGTATATACACAGTTTGATCTCAAAAAAAAATTGAAATAATTTGTAATCATACTTTTGAGTATAAGGAGAAAAAATGACATAAGCATATCAAAATAGAGAAGGCATCAACATGCAACCCCAAAGTAATTAAAACTCGATGTAGAGCTTCTAATTTTAGAAGCTCCCAAATATAAGGAAATCAGATATGAAAAATCTAGATTTTCTATTATTAAGACCAAATTTCTAGTTCCCATCATTTTAAAAAGCTAGCAACTGTGAGGCAAGTCTGATAGATGATACATACAGAGGGCATTAAAACAAGATGCCTGAATGTACAAACAGCCTAATTTAGTTCAATATGTGTTTTTAAGCCAAGAAAAACTCATCTGAGTGATCCTGCTTCCATTCTCCTTGTCTGCCATCCAAGATGCAACATCAGTAGCACACTTACGTGAATTCAGACTTGGGCATAAACTTGCTCTCACTGGGATACAGGTGTTTGCTGCCACATTTTGATGGGAAAAAGTCTATCCTAAACTTGAAGCTATATGTTAAGGCTGAGACAAGCTGAGAGCACACTGGTAGCCTATGGAGAAGAATGCGATGTGAGAAATAGGGCATCGGTTCTTCTTTATGCCATGATTTATTGTTAGGAAAATGAACAAGAGATCAAGAGATTTTGCCACCTGAACTGGCTTAGAGAGGACCAATGAGGCCTGGAGCCACCATGAAAAAAGTGAAGGGTATGCATGGGCAGGAGGGGAGAAGGAGATGGAGAGAAATGAGGAAGGTGAGTATTTGAAGTAGTGATGCTAATTTAAGCTATATTTAACATCATGTCTAGTGAGAAGAAAGTTAAGGTATGGAAGACACAGCTATGGAAAAAGCTAACAAATGTTTTGCATTACTTTTCTTTAACCTTCCCTGTCAGTCCCATTTCTGCAAAAAGCTAAGTCCTTTGATTCCCAAGGGGGCAGTTTCAGACACATGGAAACCTTTGGTCAACACATGGGCTGGAAAATCTCAGCATCCAGACTCAACTGTTCTTATAATAGTTTGGGAGACTGTAGAATAAGATTTCTAAGACCATTTAAAAAATTTGTCTCGCATGCAGTGTAGACGACTGCAAAAGTTGCCTATGGTAAAAGCTCCCTGAAGGCAAAATGAAGGACAAACATTTTAAGCCCAGGTGGCTTCTTCACATACAACTGCTATTGTCCCTCAGCTACTGCTGATTACACAAGTTAATACTACATATATGTGGCAAGCACAAATGCCAGAAGGATTCTGAAAATAATTACTTGTTCAAATGCTTGTATCTCAAAGACAAGGAGGCCTGAGAAGAAGGTAAGAACATGCACACACATACACGAAGAAAAACAACTTGTTTGAGGAAATGACAGAACTGCACAAAAATTAAACCAAAACTGCCCATCAGAGCAGTTTCTTGCTCTCTTATTCCCCTTTTTAATTAGGTTGCTAAACTTATAACAGTTCTTCTAGGAAAAGAAGGAACCTTCTATGTTGAAAAAAAAAAGTTAGTATTTTATAACTTGTTTAATTTTCTTTCTTTCTTTGAACACCACTGCCATCTAGAAAGTAATTTGTATTTTTCATATCAACAGTATTGGTCTTACAAACAAAAGTTAAAATCCATAACATAATCCATTGTTTCATGTGATCCACTTGAAGCAATTCTTAGCTTTGTTATACCACTGATAACATGTAATCATAATCGTAACACAAACAGCTCTAATCTAAAACACTTAATGAAAACAAAAATAATTATATTTATAAATGAAAAAGCCCAACTTTATATTTGAAAAAAAAAATTTCTTTCTGCAACTCTGATTAGAGTCATCATCTCCTGAAACGGTCCTGGCCTGCCAGAAACTGAGGTCGATCAGATACATAAGGAAGAATACGACCTTTGGATGAGACTCAAGGAAAGTCTTTAACACTCTATAAATGCCTGGGATATAAAAATGTGAACCCAATCAGGGCATACTCTGACCTCAAATAACCTTGGCAATTAAACAAGTCACTGACTTCAACTCACAAACACCTCAGATCTCATAGAAGAATCCAAGTAGAATGTGCATGAATATTCTCACAATCTTGAGTTTCAATGAATTCTTTTTAACCATGAAATCAGTAGTTTCATAATAAGTCATACGAATAATCTTACTGACTGTCGTGCAACTACATAGGTAAGCAAATTATGCTTATCTGTGCAAAGCAGGAAACAAAGGTAGTGTTTAATAGCTCCACATCAGTCAGCAAATACGACTCGCAAGAACTTTTAAGAGCTGTATTGTCCATAGATTTTAAGTCTTCGCCCCTGCTAGTCGTTTCCATCAGTCTCACACATCCTAAATTAAGAATTGTCTTCTTGCTCTCGAGTTAGCATTTTATTTTTAAAAAGAGACCGGAGAACAAGCAATCAAAGCAGTCTGCTTGGCTGAAGTCGCTGCAGCACAGCTGATATGCCTGAAGTTTAGTGTCACTTTTCTCGAGGAGATCTGTGAAGCAAAGTTAAGCACAAAAGTAATGCCTGTTCTGGCGCGTCGCTTTCACTCCAAGGGAGGTGTGAGGGAAGGTGAAGTCGAGGAGAAGTCACCTCCCTCCCTCTCCCGCTCCCTCCCCAGCGCAAGCGGGCCTCGGGCGGAGCGCCCATGGCCGGCGCCTCGCGGCGGGGCGGCTGAGGGACCCTCTGGCCGGGGCTACCAGCGAGGGGCTGCCCCCGCCAGAACGAGGAAGGGAAGTGCTCCCCGTCAACTTCGCTGATGAGTTCCTGTAGCCGGTCACACACCGGAGAGCGTGGGGGAGCGAGGACAGGGCCGGGGCTAACAAAGCCAGACGGCCTCCC
>VXBQ01001253.1:1476059-1600179 GCA_013400175.1 Phainopepla nitens | reverse complement strand
TGAGGGTGTGCCAAGGGCTCCCGAAGGGGCGAGCGAGAGAGGCTCCTTTCTGTGACAGGCAGCACTTAAGAACTTGACTTTAACAAAAGCATTACCAAATCCGCAAACTTTACTCGCTTTCATTGTTCTTCGAGCTGCTTTTTACACTCTCCCTAATGATGCCACTTCTCTTAGAAAACAACTAGCCCGTGCCAGCCCGTTTGCTTAAGAAAAAAGCCTTTGCAAAACAACGGGATTTTGAGATGCAGAGGATGCTGCTTCTGTGATGTGAGGGTACTTTGGCTACGTCTTTCTGTCCTTTTTTTTATTTTTGCCTTCCTATGTTTTCAAAATCATCTTAGTTTGGAACACAGTGTTGTTTTTCTTGTGGAGTAGGTTACTGCGTTAAATAAGTTGGTGGCAGAATATGCTTTAGTCAGGGAAACTGCGTTCTCCTTAAAAAATTCTTGGGCCCTGTCACTGTGAGGTCCCAACTGCTCTTTCGTACAAGCCAGGAATGTTTATGCCATGTCCATCCTCTTAGTACACCTGTGGCTAAAAAATGCCTGCTGCAGGGCCTCCTGTCTTGGAGAGTTGCTGTCTGCACAAGTACTCGAGGAATAGTGCATCTGCATTTCTTTTCTGGGTGGAAAAAATAGAACTGGTTCTGTTTCTAGTTTTTGTTCGTGCTAGTGGATACATCTTTGCATTGTATAAAATACAATACAAAAGCTGTGGTGCAATTATGAAATAAGTTACTTAGTTTGGCTGGAAGACTCTAAACAACTAGAGAATGTGTAAGTATTTTTTGAGTCTTCTGCAATATGAGAGTCATAACTCACAGTTTTGTGTGTAACTTAAGAAAGACAATTTCAGCTTTTTCAAAATGCTTAGGTTTTTTATGTGTTAAACAGGACTTGAGTGGAGTCTTCCAATTCAATGTTTCTTGGGTTTGTGGGATTGCACTGTGTTTGGAACTGAGCTTTTACTTGAAACAGGTTCACCTTTTGTATGCTTAATCAGGGATGTATTCCCTATATCCCAAGTTTTGAGATTTAAATCGATTTTTTAAAGTTAAAATTTAATGAAATTAAGCCTTAATACTTAAAAGTTTAAGTGATAGCACTGTGTTGTTGTACAGACATACCCACATTAGCTAACTCCCTGCATAGCTGCAAGGCTATGAAGTAGTTAGGGAGAAGCTCTGTTTCCAGGCATTTAATGAGCAACACTTTATTGCACTGCATGAATTGCAGTATCAAAGTCTTTGCATGGATTCAGGAGACATGATGGATAATTCTAAGTGTCATAAAAACTTGACGTACTGAAATCTAACAAACAGTTGTGTATTAGTTTATACTGTGCTATTAACTTCTTTGATCCTATTTGTGAAGTTGGTCAGTAACCTTGGGTTACTCTTGGAGGGGGATGGTTTGAAGAAGTGGTAACTGGTCCTTATTGTTCTGTGAGTAGATCACAACTTCTGACTCTCCTTGGCGTAGTGAATTGGTGGACTGAGAGAGTGAACTCTTACCTAGAAGTTGTTCTTACAAAGCAGGTTAAGTATTTCTGCTCTTTCTTATGACTTCTTTTATAGTCTTACGGTAATTTAAACATAAAAAATTGCAGGACTTCGTTTGGTAGGGCTGCCCTGAGTTTACTACATATTTGCTATGCTATTGTTGGCAGAACTGGGGCCATAGTCCAGGGTAATCCCTTACTCAGGTGCCTTTTTTTCTCTTGCTTTACTGCCCTCTTGGGCCTACACAGCACTGGTTTGGTAGTGTCTGGGTAGTACAATGCAATAACATCAAGTAGATAGAAAGGAGACTGTTCTCAGCGGATGTGTGCCTCAACGTTCTGTTGATCAGGCTTTAATGTGTGTTAGCAACAAATTAGAGAGGGTAGCTCAAAGAGTTCTGATGCTCCAAGGAAGAAAATAAGATGCAACTAGTATAAAAGGGAATGTAACACAGATCCTAAAATGACTTCAGTATAAATTGGATAGGATGAAAAATAGACTGGAGGTATCTTATGCCATGTAACTGTATATTTTGTGCTGTAAAATACTAAACTGAGAGCAAATACAGAACTTTGAGTTTTCTCTTTTTTATGTTTTTTTTTTTTTTTACGGTTTAGAAGAGAAATAATTATATCTGTAATCTTCCTTGTCCTTACGTTTATTCCAAAATTTGTTTGCATTCTGTTTTGTTGAACACTTAATTTTCTGGAAATAAATACCAGTCTTCAGAAGACAAAGGTCCCAAGTTCTTACCACCTCTGTCCTGGTGCCTCTCAATAAATTTGTAGTAGTAAAGAAGGAAGTATCCTTTAAGAAAAACGTTCTTAAAAATTGTTCTTGATTAGATGTCAAATTACATACAACAGTATGTTTTTGTAGAAAAGAAGATGATTGTGCTTGAAATGGGATATTTATTGTCCAGGATTAAAAAGCAGCTTCATACCACTCAAATATATTTTTGATACAGCAGAATATAAAGGTTCATGGCACACAGTACATTCCTTTTATTATTGTTTTTCCTTTTTCCTCTTGAAATAATTGATTTCTGAATTCAAACACTGTACTATGCAAGTTGAATAAATTTCTGTTTTAAAGATCGTTACATTACTTTTGAAAGAAACATTTGGAAACTCATAGCTTTGTGTTTTTTGTTGCTGAAGGTTTTTTCCCACTGTAGCTGAATGATCTTAAGCTATTGAAACAAAAACCTGTCACCTACTTCAGCCTCTCTTGGTGAATAAAACCAAACTGAAAACAAACTGGCCTATAATTATTGCCCTGGATGAAAATGGAAAGCTGACTGTATGTAAAGTGTTGACTGATACATCAAGATTATGAGAAAGGGTACACAGAGTTTGCTAGAGTCTACATAGACTGAATTTGAATAGGCAACATGAAGCGAAATCTGTCTTAGTCTCCTTATTGTAAGAACTAAAATTTTGAGATCAAAGCATTAGAAATTTAGCTCTTCAAGTCCTTAAGCTCACTTTAATAAAAGTTGCTCTGGATATTTTGCCAATTTTCATGGTCTTCTTTTGTCATGTGCAGGCATGCAAACAATAAGCATATGGAACTCCAGACAATTACAGGAGGCTTTGAGGTGTATGGCTTTGCAAATCTAACTCTCTTCATTAGTTTGTAGCATGGATTTAAGAACCTATCTTTACATATTTTAATTTTTTAAAGATTAATTAGACTATTATCTCTCAATATTTTCCAGAAAAAAAATTAATGGCATAAAATACTTTGGAAACTATTGGTCTTTTTCTGTCTCCTTAACCATTCACATAACACTTTGGACTCTGAGGAACTCAGTTGGCCTCGTTTATGACGGGATGTAAGCCACATGTTACCTAGAAAATTCTTTCTTGGTTGCTGCATCACCAAGAAAACTATGCAAGTTAAATGTAAGTGTTTGTTTAGCATGGATGTGAATATATTGGCTGACTTGTTCTGCCTGTGACTTTTAAACTCCATTGAAGGAATATGAAAAAATCTTTCTTGCAGGTAAAGCCAAGCATAGAATACTGTATATAGACATTTCTGCCCAGGTGCTGCTCCCCTGACATTACTTCCTTTTGTGTATATATAGGGCACGTAGCTTCTTATGCTCTGTCTTCTGGGAAACATTCTCTTTGTAATCTGCCAAGTGCAATAGGTTGGCAGTTTTAAAAAATGTTAGCTTCATAAAGTGTGTGGGTTTTTGTTGTAAACACCAAATAATCTTGCTGTAAACTGCTGTAAAATAGTTTTGGATGAGAGCCATTTTCTCTGGCAGTGAAGATATGAATAGTAGATGTTAGTAATTTTTTTCAGAGTTTAAGTGGTCTGAAGTTAAAAATTTAAACCATGAAAATGAACCTGGGCATATTGTTAAGTAAATCACACAGATATATGGATGGTATTGTTCTTTGCTTCTTAGTGTGCTGTATAATCAGCAGCTGTTTCATGCCATTTAACTTGGATGTATATGATACTGACCTGTAAGAGGAGTTGTGTAAGGTTTTGATGGTCTTGAGTTCATGTGGTGAATGCAGCTAACAGATAAAGTAATTACTTTTAGCATTTGAGATTACCAAAGTTATTAAATCTGCATTTTTCCTTAAGGATATTCTATATTGCTTAAAACAGTACATAGAGTGCTACTTTTGAAAATATTGTTGGAAATGAGATTCAGTCAGACTAGGTTTTACAGTGTGTGATCTCTTGTTTTTTCTTAAGTAGTTTTATTCTTAATTAATCTTGACGTTTTCTGGTAAATGTGCTAAAACAGTAGCTTGTAGGAGTCTTGAGTAGGTGATTGTTTTTCCTTCTCCAAAGCAGTCTGCATTCCTCAAATAGGTTGAGAACATAGTAGGCTACTCCAAATGTTTCTGAAGCATGTTTGGTCCCACGATGTCTCAATACAGTGGTCAAGTTTGCCTTCTTGTTATGTTCTTTCTGATTTAGGGAATTCTGTCTCTCCTGGCTTTGCCTCAGTAAGTGCTACAGGACTGGGCAGTCAATTTTGACTGGTTTTGGCATCAGTAATGGGTTTTAATACCCTCGGAATCCCTTTGGGTTGGTAATCAGGAATCAGTTTAGGAGTTTTAATAAAATAGAGAAACAGAGACAAGTGTTGGCTGGGCAAAGGTTTTTGATTACAGAAGATGTGCCTTCTAGGATGAGCTATGTGGAAGCTGTACTCCAAAAACAGGGTAGGCAGCTTTTCAGATGGATGTTCTTTCAGGAGCTGGTGGGAACTGGGCGAGGAAGGAATTCTCGCCAGATTCACTAACAGAAGCTGTCTGTGCAGGGATACTGGTTTGGGTGAAACCTACGCTGGGGGAGTTTTCCGAGCTGGAATTTCGGTCAGCCCGAGGAGACTGACTCTAGAATAGTTGGTTTGTGTGTTCAGAGGTACTAGTCACTAACTTATGTGTAAGAGCTGAAGTCTTGGTCTGTGTAAGGTAGGTGCCTGGTGGCTTTTTTTATTCCTTCCCCTCCCTGTTCTCTCCAGCGGAAAACTCAGGCAAAACCAGTACTGATCACTGCATGCTGGAACACTGACCTTCTTCCTCTTTTTGGCTTTTGGAAGGAAAAGAGCTGCTGGTTACATTAAGTAATGCTGAGAAGTAATAAAATACTAGCCATAGGCCTTTGGCATTTTGCACAAGAAATCCAGTTATTTGGGAAAATACTTGCTGTAAATATAAATGTTCTGTGGTCCCTTCCTGCAGGGATAAGAGAGAGTCTATATTCACCGACAGCACTGGTCTGAGCTGTTGTCTAATCCAGTGATGATCAGAAGACGACAGTGAATGGAAGTTGTTATATTAGTACTGACTCACGTGTCCTGTGTATTACAAAAATAAGTGTTTTGGAATCTGCAGTTTTTTAAATGTTGCTTGATGAGGGGTGGGGTGGGGGAAAGGAACTGAAGTTCTTTGTATCAGCATTGATAAGTATGTATCCTCTCTATCATCTTTTTTTTTAAATTGGGCTACTTTTTTTCCTTCATTTTATTTATAGTATGTCTTTTTTGTCAGAATGGGAGAAGAGAAGAGAAAGTCAGTGTGCGTGTACATGACTCTTTTATTCGTGGTTGAACTTTGAAGCTTAGCTAGCTTTTGCAGCCAGGCTTCGATACTCCTGGCTCTGCAGAAATTTGACCTTGCTATCTTAAGGGCTTTGAGTTTGTGTAAATCTGATAGAGCACATTACTTCATACAGACAGTGAAAATTTTATCTTTGATCCTGTGTATGAGAGTTTCTACACTGATGTGAAGTTGCTCAGTGTAAGGCCCAATTTTTTCACGTGCAAGCTGAATACAATGTACAGTGAAGAGTCCTATTGTGTTAAATGTCCGCTCACAGTAAATTAATCTTTGTTGGATTAGGACAGAATATTAGCAAAAGCAGATAGTTTAGGCTAAGTGGAAAATGATTTTCTGCTACTGGCCACGTTATTTTAAAAAAACCATGACAACCCCAACACAACCATCTTCCAGTGTGCATCAGGACAAAACAGTGTGTGTCTAAAAACTGCAATTAATATATTCTCCATCAGATTTGTTGGTTGGGGTAGTGAGCCTTTTCTGTCTGCAGGTGATTAGAGCGTAGGTGTAGGAGAAAAAAAGAATTTCCTGATCTTAATCATGAATAATTAAGAGTCTCTCTCATTTTGACCCAAAATGAGAAAATTTAAATGTAGAGTAAGCTTTGTCAGAATTTGTGTAGTCCTGTAAAAAGGTTTTACTCTGACAAGTCAGGAAAAAGATGGCTAAGCAGCTTTCCTGTGCAGTCAAAATTCTGTTCCTATTCTAGTCAGTGTGCAAGTTGTGCAGTGTTATGGCATGTGCCTTCTTAAAACCATCCTTGGACTTGAAAGGGTAAATTTAGAAATTTATTGAATGTTTCATCTTCTTTTTTAGTGGAAACAAAATGTTGAAGTAATTTTGTGAGATTAGCTGGAGATAATACTCTCTCTACAGGTGTGTTTACCCTTTGTATTTGACAGCACTTTGAGCAAAGCCATGTCTCCTGTTTCCCATGTGTGGATAGACTCTAAACCATAAAGGAGATAATTCATTTACTCTGTTCTTATTTGGCCTCCTGCCAGGGAAATTGGGAAGGGAAGTATTTTAAATAAGCTGTGTTTTGCCTTCACACTTTCTGAAATGCAGAGCTTGGATTACTCTCTGCAGTGGAGGGGCAGCCAGGCCAAGCAAATGGGGATCAGCAGGCACATGGTGCTTAGTGCTTGACTGATCTAGGTTCTGCTACTGGAGTGTGTCCCAGGGAGAGACTTCTTAATTAGAGGTACTCAGAATGATGGCTCCTTGGGCACCACCTGACTCGAGATCCCCTAGGCTTTAAACAAGGAGAAGGAAGTTCTGTTCCTGCCCCTTCACCCCCTGCCTTCTGATTTGTTGTGTTGCGCGGGTTTGTCTGTAAAATAAACCTTACTTTCTGTTTTGCTCATAGGATCTCGTTTCCTGGCCATGACAGACTGATGGTTGTGTAGCTGACACTGTTTGACAATTTCAGTTGAATTGTCTCTCGTTAAATAGTGTGGATGTTCCAGAACAGAATTGAGGTGTAACTATGTAAGAGTGGGTTCCTTACGCTTGATGTATTAAATGCTCTTTTGCCTTTAAAATGGATTCCCAAGTGTGTGTGTGAGGGAAGTAAATTGTTGTTACTGTTATTTATTTAGGACCGTAGATAATAGGTGGATATTGGGCCTATCATCCATGTGATGGACAAAATGTATCTGCAGTGAAATATGAAATTAAATACAAAAGTAGGTAGCTAAAAATTGACCTGTCATTTGCATGTACAGGTTTCACAGACTGCAAGCAGTACAGGCTGCATTTCCCAGTGATGTAAAAATATAGGATATAACAGCTTGTTAGGTAGAGCTGTCATTCAGAACGTAAGATAGCCACAGTAATTTTCCACTTCTGTCCTTTCTGCGTGAGGACTACCCTGAACACCAACCTTTTGGCTGCTCTGTAGTGTGCAGAGATTTCTATTCCTTCTTCTAAAGCTATTCTAAAGATTAACAGAGCTGAAAATGAGTGGTCTAAATAGTGAGCTTTTTCTCATCCTGGTGGAGTAAGCAACTGATTTGAAGAGGGAAAACTGCATCTGACTTTCTGTCCCAGTTCATCTTGCATCTGAAACTGTTGCTGCAAAGTAGGATATCTTAACAGTAAGTGAGAATCTCCTTTCTTGGTGCCGAGGACTACTGTCCAAGTAATTAGACTCTGTAGTTTGATTTCCATTTTTGCAAGCTCCTTATGTGATCCGGAGGGACTCTATGATCATGCTTCCACTTCTCATGATGTCCATAAAGAAGAAGTGGTTGCCACTGGGTTTTATGTGGCATGATTCTGTGTGATGATAGACAGTTTTAGACATGTAGGTAAAGGTGTTAACCATGAGGTAGCTACTGATACTGTTCTTTTAACACTAAGTACTTCTGCTTTTATATACAAAAAAATAAAACTAAAGGCTACTAAGGAGCTTTTAGTTAAAAGAAAGAAAAAACTCTGAAATTCTGATGCTTCCTAGATTAAGCTGCTCCCTGTACATGAAGGATTTTCAAGAAAAACAAATGTCTGCACATCTGTGAAAGTTTTAAAGAACCTGATTGTTTTAGTATGCCCAAAGTACTTGAAGCTCCTGTAGATTTTTAAAGGGATTGCTTATGCTTAGATATTGAAAAAATAATCCTAACTTGGAAAAAAGTCAGATTTCTTATCTCTATTTTAGGTTAGAGTAATTGCAGTTCTGACCTTTGCATTTTGTCAAAATGTACTTTGCTTTCAATTGTATTTTTGGAAAGCAGGCCATCAACGTCAGTCAGATCTGTTGTTACAAGTACAATGGGGTAGGGGTTCTGAGAATGCTTTGTGCCTTGCTACTGACACCAGTTTAGCCAACTCAGAGCTGTGTCATGCAAAACTTTTAAATTCTGGTCCTTGGCCTGTTTGTTAGTCTGAATTTGCTTTCTGTGCACGTTGTACTTGAATCACTTTAATGAATGGTTTAGAACTAACCTTGAAAGGTGTTTGGGTTTTGCTGTGCTTGCTTTTTTTGCTTTGTTTTATTTTGTTTTGTTTTTTGTTACCGTCCTCCGTAACTTTGGTGGTTTGCTTTTATTTTTTTCTGCATCTTTGTAACATCTCTAGCTACATGCCAATTATGGATCCTCTGCTCCTCATCCTGCTACCTGATACATCTTGGTACTGTAACATGGGCTCTTCATTTGCTTACTGCTTTGATAAACAAAACAACTGCGCTGAAAGGACTTTGTAAAATATCTGCTGAATTGTAAAGTTTTAAAGGAAGTTATGCAGTTGAATCATGACTAGAAGACAGCACTAGAAAGTTTACGGAAAGATTTGGTATATCTCAAAACAATGATGAAACCCAAGCTAGTGTGTTTGATTTATCCTCCATTGTCAGCAAACCCCCTGAAAGGGACCAGAAGCTTTAAGTGATCTCTTGCAGCACAGGACAATTTGCCACTGCAGTCAGCTCCTGATGCTAATTTGCTTGGTTCTGCTGACATCTTAGAGAGATGGGGAAGAGTTCAGATTTAGGTAGGTAGGTGTTTTCTCAACATCCTAGCAGCTCTCACCCCTTTCCCTCGTAACTCCACATTATGTGAATTCAAAATTTAGGTTTCAGAATTAAATTACCTTAGTTTTGCCTGATGGTGCATATTATTCAGCTTATAAATCCATCTAAAAAAAACTGGAAATTAAACTCTCTGTGCTCTGACTTATGAAGTGTTGAATAGAGCATCAAGTACCTGTACACTAGCATTTAAATGTAGGACATAAAGACAGCAGAAATGTTCTTAATGAAGCCAATAACTCTGTCTGGAATTTTGAGTTTAACCGGTGTAGTGTAAGTAAATAGTAGAACTATGCGTTTTAAAGGATGTTGGAGAGCAGCATTAATACAAACATTTTTTGCCCCACCTATGAAAGAAGAAAGAGAATTGGTCAGGATACTCTTCTGGCTTTTCTCAGCCTCTGAGTTCTTGGACTTTGAACCTTAATGAAATTGTCTGCTGTATTTCCTATATAAATGATTCAGATAAAGGATATAAAATGACTTTTCTGTTCAAGAGGGAAAACACAAAGGATTTTACTTGCTGAGAGAAATTGACAGTAATTATTTTAGTGGTAATGTTTTAAATTTTTAAGAAGGTAAAATTGTCAGTAGAACTTAGAGATCATTTTTTAAAGGTTTAATATTTTGTGCTACTGGTTTCTTAATGTAGTGATATAAAAAATATCTCCTAAGCCTTTCTCTTTTTAACAGTTGATTAGAATTGAAAAACAGATCAGGTGGGATCTTTAAGGTCGGAGGTAAACATTTTTATGTTACAATGAAACAGTTTTTGTGAACAGCATCTCTCTGAGAAATGGAGTTGTTTCATGTCACTTTTCTCCTTGATTTTTAAAATACTTTTGAGTTTCCTGTATTTAGAAATGCCCTTGGATTTTTGTATGTGTAAGAATATATGAATTTTTGCTATGGCTGCTCTCTTCGCTGGGACACTGCCTATGTGCTTATTTGATAAAACTTGGTTGGGCAGCCCTCAAGGGGCTGCAGGGCATACACAGAAGCCTTGCATGGTTGAGTTTTCTTTCTATGGGAAGTAATGCTAAAACAAACAGTAGTCTCTGAATTGGAGTTTAACTCTTAAACCTTTTTTTTTCTTGAACTTTTGAGAAGTGACTAGGGAACTTGGCTTCTTAAACAGAAGCCTCTTACTTTGAGAGACACTCTATTGCAGTATTTTATGTATTTGTTGTTATTGCAGGGATTAGAATGACCTTGGTTGACTAAATGTAATTATTGTTTAAATGTAGCCAATGCCTTTTCATCCCAGGTCTTTCACAGTTCACTGAATATCTATTTTTTAATGAATTTTACTGAAAGGATGCATACACTTTCAAATTATGTGTACTTTATATATGCGTTGTAGTAACACAATTGGTTATTGCTTTGGAAAAATGTTGCTGTCTTTCGTTAAAAAAATGAATTAAATCTATGATAATTTCACAAAATGGCTTTTCTTTCACAATGAACGCATGAATAATATCAGTTGTTGGTGTTTGCATTCTCTTAGAATTTTCCACTGTTAGAACTCAAAGGTGTGAACTGATTTAATGTGCATAAAAAAAGGAAAGCTGTAGAGATAGGAGTCTTCAGGTTGAAAACTTATTAAATCTGTGTTGTATGGTAACCAAATGCCTTGATGTAAGGCAAGGAGTGTGTAGTGTTGACAGTAAACATTTTTCTATGGTCTGGAGGGGAATGGTGGGACCTTTGTGACATCTGTGTAGCAAATACTTTGTATTTCTCTCTGATAATTTAGTGAAGAAAATCCCAAAACAGACATTAGTCCTTTTTTCTCTGTGATTCTGGGAATTGTCCTTATTAGCTGCTTCTTCCCCCTCAGCATGCTTGGAGGTTTCTCTGCATGTGTGAACTCTATACAGATGTAGTGGAAGATCTTTCCACTTTTATTTCTCTTTAGTCAAGGCACTGTGTTTTTTCCCCTCAGACCATAAATAGGTTCATTTAATCCTTCCATTTATGTAGAGGGTTAACTGTCTCGTAAAGAATTGCTGCATCTGAGTTTGAATTGAGAGGATGGGGGGTTATCTTCTAAGGAAAGAAGGCTTTTATTCTTAATGAAAGTGTCCTGGTGGAAGCAGGTGGGGGTGATGGCTGTAAAAACGTTGGAGATTCTACGTGGTCATACAAGTTCAAAGGGTCATTCAGCCTCAGTGAAAAACTGTACCAGGGAGGTGAATTTGGAGTCAGCCTCAGGCACGAGATCCAAGGCAGAATGGTGCGAGACAGTGTAAGGCTGCAGTGCATTGCTGCTTGTTCTAGAAGAGCTGAAAAGTAGGGAAATGAATCTTCCTGCAATTGCATGTTCTCCAGTTGCAGAACATGACTGTGCTGCATATGACAGAAAAATGGAATCCTTTTTTTCTGTGTAGTGAGTTTTCAAGCCAGTCTCTATCTCGAAAATTTGTTTCAGGTGCTTTTGTTTCAGCTCGTGTATTTGGTAGACAAATACAGTGATCGCGATCGAATATATTTCTTTTTTAGAGTTTAACAATATTTCTTTTGTTCCTACTGGAATATATTAGATACCTAAATTCAAATTATTGCTTGAAGAATTTAATTACTATGGTTTTGGCATATTTTTTTAAAAGGTTGGGGTTTTTTTTTCCAATCTGGATATTTTGAAAGGAATCATATTACCTGGAGCTAATTTGTGCAGATTTTTTTTTTCCCCCTGTTTTTTTTTTACTATATTTGATGCCAGGTGAATGTTATTTGTAGGAATAAAGGCCAGTTACATATGTTTCTGGTTGTCTGTCAGGTAAGCATAAGTGACATAAATGTAAGTGGAAATGTGAGCAGTTTACCACTTGCTGGTGAAGATACTTGTTTTACAAATGTGGAATATGAAGCCACCTGTTGGCTAGATAGTGTGGCAAGTGAGGTGTTTAAAATAAAAGTTAGGTTTAACTTTGTTTTGGGGTTTGTTGTATTTCAGGGTTTGTTTGTTTTGGGTTTGTGATTGTGACTTCATAGCTCTCCTGATACATTGTTTCCTCATTTTGCTCCTGAAGAAGAGAGTATCCCATATTGAACCTTAAAGATAGCAAAATTATCAGTCATGCTTGCTTGATGCTATAGTAATTTAAAACTGCCTCCTCTGTGTTCATTTTCACATCAGGTGACTGGGACAGGCAGAAGCAAAAAAGATGACTATAACAAATTAACAACTCGTAATTTAGGGAGAATGACAATATTTAAAAATTTGTAGCATAGTGACATATGTAATGATGCTGTGTGAAGCCTTATAATTTTCAGCAGAAATTTCAATCACAGAATATTCTGAGTTGGAAGGGACTGACTGGAGGTGGGGTGAGGCTGCCCCAGCTCAGAGCAGAGCAGGACAGTCCCTCCCTTGCCCGGCTGGTGATGCTGGGCCTGATGCCCCCAGGACAGGCTTGGCCCTCCTGGCTGCCAGGGCACTGCTGGCTCAGGTTCAACTTGCCATTGACCAGGACCCCAGGTCCCTTTCTGTGGCGCTGCTTTCCAGCATCTCATTCCCCAGTCTATCCATACGTCCTGGGTTGCCCCTCCCCAGGTGTAGAATTGGGCACTTGCTCTTGTTATACTTGGTGATTGCCCTGCCCTCTAACTTGTCAAGGTCTGTCTGCAGGACCTCTCTGCTCCTCCCAATTTTGTGTCATCTGCAAACTTGCTCAGTATCTCTTCTAGTTCTGTGTCCATGTCATTTATAAAGATGTTGAAAGAAGCACAGGGCCGAGGATGGAGCCCTGCAGGGCCCCACTGTGAGAGGTCTCCAGTCTGATGTCACCCCATTCACTGTAACCCTTTGTGCCCGACCTGTGAGCCAGTTGCTCACCCATCTCATGCTGTGTTTGTCCAGCTGTCTGCTGGACATTTTGTCCAGAAGGATCCTGTGACAGACAGTACTGAAAAGAAATCCCAAAAGATAACATAAGTTTCCTTCCTTTGATCACCTAGGTGGGTTACTTTGTCATAAAGGGAAATCAAGTTTGACCAGCAGGACTTTTCTCTCATGACACAGTGTTCTGGCTGTGACCAATGACTGAGCTGTCCTCCAGGTGTTTTTCAATACCTCCTAGAATAATCATCTCTGTAATGGTGCCATATGGTATGAGGTTTTTCTCTTTCTATTACTTAACTTGTATTTTCCTTTCTCCTCTCAATGTCTTCCCTTCTTTTTTCCTAGTGATTTTTTTCCCCTGGAAGCGGGAAGCAAACACGTAATGAGCGTTAGGTGTTAACTGAGTGGTGTATTTCTGTATTGCCTGTTCTATATGTGCCCCTCATACTGTGGGGTTCATTGGTGACAGAGGTTTGGCCTGAGAAGCTGAATGTCTGTTCTGATAGCACACTAGGAAAAGTTCATTCATGATATCTGTTTTATGTCTCCTCATCGAAATATTTTTTTGCAGCAGGCCCTTTTCAGGTGTCTTGGTTCGTGTTTTAGGAGCTGTACACTGTAACAGTGTTTCTGTGCTTGCTGTAGAAACACCAGCCTGACTTTGGAAACAAAACCAAAATCAATATAAGTCAATGTGAAGTGGTAGTATTTAGCTGTTGCATGTCTGCTGAGTGTTTTCTTTCCTTTTTTGGGAAGGCCTGAAAAAGCGTTTCTCACAATTATATTATTTGTAACTAACATTAAGGGTGGTCACGTCATTGCTGACCACAAAAAAATCACTTTGAGACAATGGTCTGCTTTATTACTTCTTTCTTTCTGGCATATGCTTTGAACGGATGGATAGCATGTCTAAAGTTGTTTGGAAATGCATCATTGAGAATTCAGAAACCAAACTGCATTTCAGAATTGGGTTTTAGTACCTGCATCCATACAATTGCATATGTTACGTTCTTTTCAACGCACATTCCAGCATTTAGACATTTATGCATATTTCTCAATGAAAAGTGCAGAAATACAATTTTTTTGTTATTTCTACTGTTTTTTCCTGTTCGTGCTTTTATTTTCATTATATTAATTTCAAACACTTACATTGTTCTCAAATATGTAGGCACAGAATCTGTTCCTTGCCATCTTAGAGCAAAAATATTTCAAAAATTATTCCTTGTACAGAATGTGATGTTGGTCCATATTGTTAAATGAAACACTGGTTTGTAGAGCATTATAGTTTTACAGCTTTTCAGACTCCTAACATGACTGTGTTATGGTTTAAGAGGATTGCATAAATATCTTGGATAAGCATAAATCCTTCTTGTTATCGTGCTGAGGCTACCCCATACCTTACAACGGATGGGAAACATTTTGGTGTAATCTTCTGTCAGGATGGGCTGGGGGATGGACCCTTAGTTTGAGAAGAATTCTCATGCATTTCTCCCAGGAAGTCTAACCTTTGCTTATGAAACTAAACCTAATTTTTGCTGACAGATAGTCTGCTGCAAGGCTGGCTGCTGCATTCTTGTAAAATAGTAAGAAATGAAAACAGAGCCTGACTGAGCATTATTCTCACTCTTCGTCTACTTCTGCACAGCTATGTGAAAATGAAAAGGTTTATTTGCAGTCAATGGATGGGATTTCCTGCAGTGAAACACATGAACATGTCAGGTTTCTTTAGTGGCCTCTCCCATCTGATTCATCAAAAACGTTCTTTTCTCTTTTTCAGTGCCTTGGCGTACATAGAACTGCTGGGTTATTTTTGTTTGCTCCTTTTTCCCTTGCTGTTAATCAGGGTCTTAGAGCCAAATTGTAGTTTTGTTTTCCTGATTTTTTCCACATGCTTGAAACAATTTGTTAGCAGTATGCTTTAGTGTTACATGTTTGCTTAAAAGAAAGTGATGAAAGGTGGTACTTGTGTCTGTCTTTTAGTAAATGTATGAAAAGTACATCTGCTTGTTTCCCTGTTTGGGTGCTGATTCTCAGTTTGTGAGAGATCTGGCAGGAATGGCTGAAGTGGTTACTGGCTGTCATCCACCCAGCTTCCCTGAAGTTTCCCCCGCCAGCAGCAGCTCTGGTGTCCTGATGTTGTGTGTGTTCTTGAGCCGATACCAATAGGTGCTGACTTCAGTTAAACACCCCCACGTTCGTGTGCCCATGGTAGCTCGGGAGCAGACATGGATCCCAGCCAGCCATCCTTGGGTAACAGAGATGTAACCTTGGCTGAGGACTGTTAATGTTAGTAACTGGGTTTGGCTATTGTAGTGATGCAATTATTATAGTTACAAGTCTGTATATACACATACGAACCGTAATAGAGATGCCATTTAACACCCTTAAGTTACTCCCCAGAGGAAAGCCACCAATCAGATAGAATATTCCCTTCTGCAACCAAATATGGGAAAGAGCAGGACTTACTGCAAGCACTCATGGATTAAATAGTGTTCAAAGAAGGAAAATGAAAAAAAAAATAAGGAAATCTAAATGTTAAAGGGCATTCTTTTTCAACAGCAGGCCAGGGAAAAGCAGTCAAGGTATTTGGACTTTTCCAGTGGCTGTCTTCCTGGTTTTGCATACTTTTAATGCCCATAATCGGAAGTGACTAAGAAAAATTCCGTTGTGTCAAGGTTTCGTTATTAATTTACTCCACTTTTCTACGTATTACCAAAGGTGTATCTTGGTTATTCTCTGCTGAAGGTTGGTAGTGATTAGGGATACTCTGTCCTGTGTTGGAACAGTAGTGCCCATGGACTGTTTTTTGTTTAAGCTTTGTAAAAGGAGGAAAAAAAATAGGAGAGATGATACAACTAAATGACATGACTTACTGTTGGTTGGTTGGTTGGTTTGTTTTAAATTGTAATCTGTACAAAAATCTGTTCAATTATATTGCCCTGCAGAGAGGTTGACCATATTTTCCTCAGCTGCCCAGATCTTAGAGGGTAGAATTTTAAATTTGTGGTGAATAATTCAGTGTGCTGGTCTTTGATTAGTTTGCTTGAAAACAGGAGGCTTTAAGTACTCTTGAATTGTTATAAGTGTAATGTACTGTCAGATGAGCTGCTCATCTGGTTTTTCCTTGTTGCAGTTTTATGTGAAGTTGTACATCTGAGCCTTGAGCTCACTAGAAAAGCAGGTGTGCAAGTCAGAAGGGCTTTTATAAAATTTGTGATCACATTAGGGGAGTGTTTATCCATTAGCAAGCAAGCAGCTACTGAAACCATTTACCCTTTGTTGTTGTTTTCGAAGTATAAGAGTATGCAATGGAATTAGGATTACTTCATTTAAAGATTCTTCTTATTGAAAAGGAGTATAATGTAGGAATTTACTTGAAGATCAACGAAAGGAAAAACCTCACCATCTTCAATGTACTTATGGCATGTATAGTGAAAAAGGCAAAAGTTGCCTTGTAGTATGTATGTTCTTTTAGAAACTGATGGTGTTTGAAGTAGATACTGAATCTCTACGTAATGAGTATTTAGTGTGTAGTTTTTGTACACATACAGCCTGTAACTCTAAGTACATAGTAGGAAATACCTCAAGTTAGTATTTCGTATACTGGTTTGAAGAAAACCTTTCAGTGATACAGACATACTTCAGTGTTGAAGTAAAGTTGATGGGAATGGAACGGATAGATTTAGTAACTTTGGAGAAAATGTAGACACTTAGGAATTTCCAAAATGCAGCACCTGAAATCTGCATTACCTTAAGATGCTGTTTTTGACATGCTCTTGCAAAGAATGTTAGAACATATTTCAGTGAGAATTTGGGGAAAGCAGGGGAATGACACCTTATACTTCTGCAGATTGGGATAGGCTTCATTATCTGACAGTAATGAGAACCTAGTGCTTCTCATGCCCAGGAATGCAGAAACTTTTGAAGTACTTTTAGTTATTTTCCTAATATAAATAATTATATTAAAATATGATAAATTGTAAAAGATGTAAGTCTTATGATGATCAAGAATAAAGATTATATATTTCTAAGTGAAAGACTTTTCAGGAATGATGCAAGATAATGTGGGTTAAAAAAAAATCAAGTTCATTGCTCAACTGTTTCACTTAATGGAAATACATAAGCATATTAACATTTATTTTAGAAAAGTTATCTGAAGTAGCATTGACTAGTATTTTGAAGTCATTCTTGTGATTATATTTTTATTAAACTTGTTAAGGACAATTCTTTGTTCAAACATGAGTTGTATTTTGCTGTATGTTTCCAGTATGATGTTTTCTATCCAAACTCCTTAATGTTAGTCCTGGTTTATTTCTGTTGTGAAATTTGCATTTTGGCAGCATTGTTTATAGTATTTGTCTCAAGAAGTGAGTATGCCTAACATACAAGTGTGAAAAAGATCAGAAATAAATAAAGACAGTATAAATACAAGTAAACTTTTTTGTTCGTGTACTTTTGCAAATACTACTTTGAGATAGTTATATGATTCCAATCTACAGAAACCATTTTGTACCATCAAACTGAAACTACTCTGAAATGCTGGAATATTCAAACCAGATTTGCAGAAACTGATATATATTTAAAACTTCCATAATTCTTCATACATCAGTGTGGCTGGCCACCATAATAATTAGTGAACCATTGCATGGCCTGCTTTTCAGGTTTCCAAGAAGCAGCCTGTAAAATGAACTTTTAGCACAATTTATCCTCACTAACAATTCCACATTTGTATGTGATTGATAAGTGTTGCTCTTCCTCCAAGTGAAGTGTGCAAATTCAGTTTTTATTATTTTTACGTGCAAAAGGGGACACGGTGTTCACTGGGTAGTAATCTGGTAATTTTCATCCAGAAACCTGGCCTGTTAACTTGCATAATATTAAAGATTCTGAGATGCAGAATTTGTGATGAAAGTTCGTAAGTTTGAATTTCATTCATCCACATAATTCTGTGTATTAAGATCTCATGCTCTTTCTGGATTTGATTAATCTCTCGTTTTCAGTGTGTTCCAGGTGTTTCTGCACACATAGACACCAGGCTTTGGGAATACATTGGTAGAGTTCAAGTCTGTTTATAGCTGCAAATATCTGCCAGAAGAATTTCTAGAGCTGTCTCTTGTTAGGCCGTCTAATTCACTGTACAGCAGATGGCACTGGAAGAGCACATCGGTGGGAGACTTCAGTCACGCTGTAATTTGTGCAAAATACTAGTGAAGCTGTTGCTGTGCTGAGAATTGTAAAGGAGTTGCATAATTCATTCTAATGTATTCCAGGAAGGGGTGTATGCCTGGGCTCTTCTGCTCCAGCTCTATTAGATGCAGACTGCCAAGAATTCTATACTTGCAAGCATATGAGTGTATCTTATATTGAGGGCTCTTTATACAGTGTTTTTAAACACATTGATATGCAATGCAGAATTAGCTGATACTCTTTAAGTACATGCAAAGAAAGAGGAGTATTGGGATCAATTAGGGTATTTGACTTCAGGGTGTATTTGTTCTCTCCTCTCTTGGATAAAATATGTGTAGGAGGTATCATAGAGTGAGTCTCATATGGATGACTTGTTTAGAGACTTGCTCTCATAGAGACTCTTGATGTGAATGTGTTCAGTTTACTTTGGAGAGCTTTGACCTGGCCTGTCACTAGATTTTTATCATCTTCTCATGAATGAATGAACTGGGCTTCTGGATAGATGCATGTTGTTTGTGCTTTACAGTTGATTATCAAACCTTTCTTGTATCTTGACGTTAATTTTTACAAGGATACTGCTAATAAGCCATGCATTTTATAGAACCCAGAATATACTGAGTTGGAAGGGACCCATCAGGGTAATTGAATCTAGCTCCTGTCTCTTTGCACCCCAAGAATCACACCATGTGCTTAAGAGCATTGTCCAGACACTTCTTGAGCTCTGTCAGGCTTTGTGCTCTGACCACTTCCCTGGAGAGCCTGTTCCAGTACCCAACCACCCTCAGCATGGAAAACCTTTTCCTGGTATCTAACCTCAATCTCCCCTGATTCAGCTTCATGCTGTTTCCTTGAGTCCTGTCACTGGTTATAAAAGAGTGAAGAGATGGGTATCTGCAGACAGTACCTTCCACAAGGAGGGGAGAACATTTCTGGAAAAGTGGAAATAGTATCAGCTTGTGGATGTCAGAAGCAGTTGGAGAACTCTGTGGATTTTACAGATGGAGCTAATGTGATAGTTCTCAGGCTTCTGGTACTACATACACAAAAGCACAGTTAAATTTATCAAATGAATCAATGCTCTGATTTTGTTATTTTAGGAGAAGCATGCAATCCTGAAGTTGTAATTCTCACTCATTTTGTAGGTTAATTTGGTTACATGTGACAAAAAGAGTTCTGCAAATTGGAAAGGTGGCAAAACCCAACTGGTTTAGGAATAGAAGGTAAATGACATTGTGAGTCTCCTTTTAATTGACATGTCCCTTTATCTGCACTTGTAAGAAAGTAAACATAGTGTTTAACCTTTGAAAATTCATGCCCATAACTCAGGATTGTGTTCAAATTGTGTAACTGGAGGATGGTATTTTAGGATTTCATGACGCCTGATATAACAGGAGGCATCATGTTAAAAGTGGAAAATAACTAGTGAACATATTGTAAAATACTGGTTCTGTTTTTTTAAGGTCTTAATACTCATTTACAGCAAGTAATTGATTCTTAGGCTTTTGTCTAGAAAGTGTTTTGGTCATGTTTGTTCTTTGCTGGTAGAAAGTAAATCAGTTTAGAGACAAGTGAAACCTTTTAGTTTCTCCCCATTGAAAGAAAGGAAAGTGTTATTTAGTTTGGTAATTAAGAAAATGAAATGAAAAGATCTGAATGTGCTCTAAAGATGGGCTTGGGAAGTATTGGAGGTTATGACAAGGACACAGAACCAGTCTTTGAAATAGGTTGATGCAGACAGGACTAGGGTACAATCCAGTTAAATCAATCTTTACTGCTTCTTCTTTTTATGGAGCAGTGTCCATCACCCCAGCAGCAGGGCTTTACTTAAAGTTTTTCAAGGTGTTTTGAAGTTCAGAATCCGAGGATGCTTCGCATTGCCTTTTCATTTGCTTTGGATGTGATCCTTTAGCCTTTGTGTATTGAGGACCACAAAAGTTATGCTGGGCAACAGCAATAAGCAATGGACTGCTTTTTGATTATAGTAATTATTGCCCTTCCATGCTTTTATGCAGTTTTTTGAATGTTTGTTTAAGAAAACAGTATTGTTTAGTTGATAAAATTTATTTTAGTCCATTGCACTGTTTTTCTCAGTTTGCTTGTATTGTGATACTCTGGGAGAAAAGTGGGAAGTGCATATGTAAGGGCTGTTTTACTTTCCCCTCAGTCCACCAAGGCTGGAAGATTTCTTGAAAGGTTCTTAGACTCCTTCAGCTTGCCATGCTTAGCCTGGAGCCAGGCTTGCTGCTGCAGGTTGTGCTGCTAACATCGCATGTATTTGGAGGTACGTGGATAACAGTCACTGCTAATTGTAGTACCTACTGCTGTGCGAGTAGCAACTTCCCTCTCTTCTCTTCCCTGTGTGTTATTCTTCTCTTTGCAGAGCTGTTTACTTTGAAAGATAAAGCTAAAATTAAAACAAAACAAACCAAGCCCCCCCCCAAACACAGTCAAACCTCAGTCAAGGAAAAAAAATAGTCCAAAAGATCAAATTTGTGGGTACCTGATTCTGCAAGATGCCAAGTGGGAGCAGTTGATGGAACTTGATCAGCTGTGTCCACTAGGTCTTGGCAGAAATACTGGAGGAAGAAAAGTTCCAATAATTTTAGCCAATAAGAGCCTGGGACTTGGCCTTCTGTGCCTAAAACAGATTGGAAGTCTTTTCTTTCAGAGAAGTTCAGGAGGGGACTTGCTCTAAATGTGTGTTACTTTGTGAAACTCTATTTTTTCACTACGGTTAGTTTTCCTATAAATATGTAATCTTCTAAATATTACTCAACTTTCTTGTGTTGGAAAGTATAACCTTATAAGACCGTGTTTTAAGGATCAATCACAGTTTAATCTGCATGTAGGAATTCTGTTAAATAGAATGTTTTCTGTAGTTTTATTTTCTGTAGTTACTTGCGTGGGGATTTTTAGGAGCCTTCGGAAAGAGAGGAGTGTTTATGTGTTTGAAAATTATATATAAATGTATTAAATATATGTGCCTGTGAGTGTGATATAAGGTTTGTGGATGTTTCACAAAATGCCATGCTGAAAGCAGAATGAAGTTGTGGAAGTCTCCAAGGCCAATGTAGATGTTTCATTTTGTAAGCCTGATTGTTTCGAAGTCAGCTCCCTATTTTTACTTTTATGTGATACCCATTGTTAAGTGCTGCATTTTCTGTTTTGCTTGGAGAAGGTGAAACCCTTAGAGATAATTTTTGAAATATTTCTTTTGTGAATTTAATTGTTTTTTATTTGTTTCCAGGAAATGGCTCTTGAAGTTAAATGAGGCTGAATAAAACACATAAATGAAGCAGAAGCTGTTCTTCGTGTGTTAGGGCTATATCACTGCAAGCACTGCTGATCAGCCAGATTTGGTAACTTGTCATAATGAAGAAAATAAGTCTCAAAACAATTCGCAAATCCTTTAACTTAAATAAAAGTAAAGATGAAAGTGACTTTGTAGTGGTTCAGCAGCCATCATTAAGCGAATTTGGAAAAGATGACTCCTTGTTTGGCAGCTGCTATGGTAAAGATTTGGCTACCTGTGAGGTCAATAGTGAGGATGAAAAAGGAGGCAAAAATAGATCAAAAAGTGAAAGTTTAATGGGTACGTTAAAAAGGAGGCTTTCAGCAAAACAAAAACAGAAAGGCAAAGGCAGCACACCATCTGTAAGCTCTGCAGATGATGACACGTTTTCTTCCTCATCTGCTCCAATAACCTTCAAAGATGTGCGAGCTCAAAGACCTCTGAGATCCACTTCCCTCCGTAATCACCATTACAGCCCAACTCCCTGGCCCCTTCGGCCTACAAATTCAGAAGAGACTTGCATCAAAATGGAAGTAAAAGTAAAGGCCTTGGTCCATTCCTCTAATCCAAGCCCAGCACTGAATGGTGTTCGAAAGGACTTCCATGACTTGCAGTCAGAAAATGTGTTCCAGGAACAAACCAATGCATTAAAAAGTACGGAATCTCAGAACGGGGACTTGCATCTTCATATTGATGAACATGTGCCTGTAGTTATTGGATTAATGCCTCAGGACTACATTCAGTATACTGTGCCTTTAGATGAGGGAATGTATCCTTTGGAAGGATCACGTAGTTACTGTCTGGATAGTTCCTCACCCATGGAAGTTTCGACTGTTTCTTCTCAAGTGGGGGGAAATGCTTTCCATGAAGATGAGAGCCAAGTGGATCAGGATGTAGTCGTTGCACCGGATATCTTTGTGGACCAGACGGTGAATGGTTTGTTGATTGGTACCACAGGAGTCATGTTGCAAAGCCCAAGAGTTAATCATAGCGATGTCCCTCCACTCTCACCTTTGCTACCTCCAATACAGAATAATCAAATCCAAAGGAACTTCAATGGATTAAATGGCACAGATGCCCATGTGGCTGAAAGTATGCGCTGCCATTTGAATTTTGATCCTAACACTGCCCCAGGAGTTGGAAGAGTTTACGACTCTGTACAGAACAGCGGTCCTATGGTTGTGACAAGCCTCACGGAAGAACTGAAAAAACTTGCAAAACAAGGATGGTACTGGGGCCCCATTACACGCTGGGAGGCAGAGGGAAAGTTAGCTAATGTGCCTGACGGCTCGTTTCTCGTTCGAGATAGTTCTGATGATCGTTATCTTTTAAGTTTGAGTTTTCGTTCCCATGGAAAAACTCTTCACACTAGAATTGAACACTCAAATGGTAGGTTTAGTTTTTATGAACAGCCAGATGTGGAGGGACATACGTCTATAGTTGACTTAATTGAACATTCAATCAGGGACTCTGAAAATGGAGCTTTCTGCTACTCGAGATCCCGGCTGCCCGGATCCGCGACCTACCCAGTGAGACTGACGAATCCGGTGTCCCGGTTTATGCAGGTGCGCTCTTTGCAGTACCTGTGTCGTTTTGTAATACGTCAGTACACCAGAATAGACCTGATTCAAAAACTGCCCTTGCCAAACAAAATGAAGGATTATTTACAGGAAAAGCACTACTGAAAGCTTACGGGAATCTTGCATCTTGCACTTTGGGAACAACAACAACAAAAAGAGATTGAATTACAGTTTACAGACTTTCATTATTATCAAAATCTTTTGCTGCCATAAAAATATTTCATTTTTGTCTGTAAAAGAAAAGTAATGCATTCAGATTTATGTTTGTTTTGGGGGGTTTTGTGTATTTTGGGACGCTTTTTTTTTCTTGTTTTGTTTTGTTGGAAAGAATGATCTCAAGTTTATTTTTAGAAGTGTGAAATAGCTATCTTTCATCAATGTGCAGATTAATCACAATGTGAATGATCAAATTCTCCTTAATTTCCCCCAAGTCCTTTGCTGCTATCCACTGTGATTTTTATGCATTGAAAGCACATTTCATGTGTATTCAACGATAAGTAAAAGTCAAATGAAACTTGTTGAATGAATTTTTTTTTCCTTTAAAAAATCTGGAAAAAAATGATCATGGATAAAGAACATATTGGTATTCTAAATTACTAATTTTACATCTAAGTTAAAAAACTATGTTTCCTAGCGTCATAATTAGACATTTCCATAGAGATATGCCCCAAGGTATAGACAGAGCTGTGTGATAAGAACATGGTTATGCAGCATATCTTTAGGAAAAAAAAAAAGCCTTCCTCCTAAGCCTTGTACTGTCTGTACACTCTTGTGTTTGAGAAGGTTGGTTCAGCCTTTTTCTTGTCTCAGTGTTTTGTCCTCTAAAAATGGCCTTTAAAAACAGTCTATGAAAGTGAATTTGTAGTACCTAGAAGGAAATTGTGGTATTGGGGTCTTGTAAAGTATTACCTTTTATAATCATGCCATCAGTTAATAAATGAACACCTACCAGGTCCCCTCTTTCTTTCCTTTTCCCTCCTGCCTACTCTTGCAGAGTAAGGGAGGGAAGTTTCCTGGATTTGTAGGAAGACTCTAGGAATTGTTATCATGGGAACATAAATTTATAAGCCATTTTGGGGATGGGGTAAAACTTCTAATAGGATGATTTCTACCATATTTATGTTCAAGCTACTTGAAATTTTATCATTTCCATTTTTCTACATTTTTCTTTCACTTCAGAAAGTACAGTAATACACTAATGTCCTTTGGATAATTTTCCCCTTTTTTCTATATCCTTTGAGGAGGAAGGAACAGGACTGATAACATTTTAAATGGAAGATGTTTAAAATGCATCTCTAGAGTGCTATTCTCCTAGCCATTCAAATTATTGGGAAGAGATGTTTGGATATACAGTGACCACAGAAAATGTTTCAGTTTGCTGTCATGAAATATGTTTTGACATATGAAATATTGAATCAGTTAAGTAAGTGTTTATGATATCTGTCAAAGATTCTGGCATTTTAAAAACTTACAGTTATTCTAACCTTCTGTAGGGGAAAAAAAGACTTTTGGTGGGGAGTACAGGTTCTACACTGTAATATTTTCATCATGCAAGGTTAATCCATGGCATTTTCCAGTTTTATTTTAGTTTGGTTTTTCTTTTCTCCCATGTTTTTATCAGTTTTATGAGTTACTTGCTAAAGGGGTCATAGCTGGCTTGGGAGGGAGGCCTGCCTCTGCCTTGCTGAGGGGCCTTGCTTTGCATGCCTTGCCCCCCTATTTTGTATTTTAGAATGTCATATTCCCCATCTCTGGTAGAAGTGGCTAATGAGTAAAGATCATCTTAGGAAAAAAGTCCATCTTTTATACATCTTTCTTGTTTGGGTCATTTTCTTCTCCTTATTTAATCTAGCATTTCTGTCCCCTAAAATGAGTCTTTAGAAGTGAATACAGTATTGCTGCAAGGTGGTGCAGTAGCACTACATCTTGGGTTGCCTGAATTGATAGACAAAATTTATATTTTTTTAATTTATTTTTTGACCATAATGTTTAACTAAAAAATAAAAAAAGAAAATCAAAGGTAGATAAATACTGCCTTTGCTTTTAAGGGAGGGAGAATAAGGATTTCCTCTTTAGTCTGATAAAGTTTTAAACTTAAAAAAGAAAATAATCTAGAGCAGTCTATACATGTAATTTGTTGGCTCTGCCATGGAGATATATGTATGAAAGGGAGAATTCTGTTTTCTTTTTTTTTCCTCTACTGACTTCTCCCTCTACCCAGTCATGTCCCGTTCCCCCTGCCCTGAATCAGGATCACTAACTTTATTCAAAAAGGCACAATAACCTATTGTATGGTACAGTGTTCTGATTCTGTCTGTGGAGAGGAAAAAGAAAATCATTTTTATGGATTTCAGATGCATACTTTTGGAAGAAAACCTCTGGCATTTTCTTCACTTTAAAAATTCTTTCCCCATACTAGATGGCCTATGCATTCTACAGAATCTTTGAAAGATTATAGTATATAAAATATTTTCTTTGCCATTTAATACCACTATTGACTACATTAAACATATGTTTATACTGTGCCACATGCATTAATTTAGCAGTCATTGCATTGAAACCTAAATATTTGAAGCTATAATATCCTGGTCTTATTGTGGAATTGAAAAACGTGCAAGAACACACATGCTAAAATTCTTGCCCATGCCTTTATAAATTTCAGTTGTTCACTCATAAATTATGCTTAAAAAAAAAAAAAAAAAAAAACAAAAAAAAAACAACTCTGTTTCGGCTATCCAGTTTTTGAATTGCCTTCCTTGCTGTGTTCTTCATCTGTGAACTTAATCAGGTCAATGTAACTTTGTCATTTCCCTACCCTGCCATAAAGCTACCACAAAAGGAACACTTAAAAGTGGTTGAGGTCTAGGATGTAAGAATTGTAGAGCACTTTGCTTCTGAAAAAAAAAAAAAATAATTGTGGTGATATTTCTACTATGCTCTGAATACCTAAAAACAGTAGTAAGTATACACAAATACTTATTTTTACAGGTTTCTTTAATCAGAACCTCACAGTATTTTGTTCATATTGAGGTGTCTGGCCAGCCAGGAGAAGGAACCCAGAAAAAAACACTTTGAAAACATTAAAGATACTTACAATTTCTTATTCTAAAGATTAATAAAAAGAAACACAGTAACATTTAGTTATGAGTCAATTTAGAAGCACTCAGAATAAACACAAAATTTGTGTTGGCTTCTGCGTTGTGAAAATTAGAGGAACAAACTGTCCTTGACAAATAAAAAAAAAAGATGATGGAGGGTATTTTGGGGACCTTTGGAAGTAAATACACTAGGAATAAAAGCTAACAGACTATGATCCTTATACAGTAGAAGTATGGCTATTTATTCATCACAACAGTTTTAGAGTTCAAAAGGTATGCTTTTTCTGCAATTGAATTGAGGAAAAATATTTTTGAAAATGCAACTTTAAAATGAAACTCTTTTTGAGTATCTGAAATTATTGACATTATTGATAACTTTGCTTTACCAATTAGAAGAGTAAAGCAACATCTTGCATTTGGAAATAATAAATTTGCACAATTTCCTCTGTGGTTTTTGTTTTGTTTTGTAAGCCAGTGTTATAAACAACTGAAAGTGACATCTATTCTTTGATCTGTTTGAAGGATATAGCACTTATCCTGCTGTTGACATAGTGAATGCCAACTTTTTATCAATATGTAATTCTGTCAGAAGGATCAGAAATGCAATTATTAATTAAACTCTTTGTTCTCAGATGAGCTGACTTTGCATTTTGTTAAAGCCAATTTCTTTCTGTGAATATCGACTGCTGGGCTAAGTAAAATCTGTGCAGTTTTTGTTTTGATGCATTTCATCTGTGTGAATACTGGAATTATAAATTTAAAACAGCATACCAGCAATATATGGGCTATGATGAGAAGTATTTCTCTGTTACTGAACTTTCAAATTCTGAGCTAAGCTATAGATGAATTAATGATTGCCAATTTAATTTCTTTAAATCTTTCTATGACTGCAAAGAATAAAAATTACAGGCATTCTTTATAAATAAAAAATGGCCTAGATGGTAGTTCATAATGTGAAAAAAATATGGCATTGTTGTATCTGGAAAGTGTTCTAAATTCTACACAGATAATGAAAAATTCTAAATGAATTTTTTATGGACACTTGTTGGGTTAAAGAATTTTTATAGTGATGATAGAGTGCCATGAAGTTAATACTTGCAATCCAGATTGCTGTAGTTTACACTTTTCTCTGTTTCAGACCTGGTGTGCACTCTTTGTACTAAGCACGCCACAGAGTGAATTATCCAAAGTCCATTGATTTTAATGTGTTTTGGTTTGTAAACAAAATTATAGTAATTTCTTGCACATTTTTGAAAAATAATTGTATAAGGATTTATGTATCTGCTTCTGGATACGGTGTGTAAATAAAAATTTCATTCACAAAAAGGTTTGTGGAGTCTTCTATACATTAATGACATTCTAAAACGGAAGAAAATCTGAGAGACACTGTAAAATTTGGATATCTGACTTAAGCATTTAAATTTTCATGGTTACTATTTAAACTATTTTGTAGTTTTTAACCCTTGCTAGTTGACTTTCAAAATATTTCTGTATACCAATTATTTTAATTTCTAGTTTTCAAAACAAAAAAAATTGCCAGGATATAACTAGAATATTATTTTTGAAAGGTCTGCAATAATACTATATTAAGCTAACTTTCTGATCATTTTAGTTGTTTTTTTCCATGAAAAATTTACAGAATTCATCATGAAAGTCTACATTTCATCCAGATGTACCTCAAAGGTAATATACTGCCCCTTGCCTTTCAAGAAACCAAGTAGTTCTTATGTAGCTCCAAAATAAAAGTTTAGGTATTGTATTGTTCATCATATATTCACTTGATGCTGTCCTAGATTCCTTTTAAAAAGAGAGTGAAATTTTAAAGCCCAGCAGGTCACACAAACAGAAGATGAAAGATAAAACAGTGTCTGTGTTACAGAAGATACACACAATTGTTCACATGTTTTCACGTACTTTGGACTTGGATTCACTAATCAAAATCAAGAGACTACCAGGAGCTCCTTAGGTCTTGGTTTATAACCAGGTGTGGTGGTGGTGTTTGTTTGGTTTGGGTTTTTTTTTTTTAAGCAAACAAGCTAGAAGTTCAGCCTTGGTAGCAAGTAATTAGTGTTCATACTGTCCACAGTGATATGTACTTCTCTGTTTATTCTGTAACTTAAGTCCTCAAACAGTAACCAGGAAAAACTCATAGCTTTTGCTGTTTGAAAGAACCACGTTCTCCTGTTTCCTGCTGCTGGGGCTGGCATTGCTTTGGGCTGAGTACATTGTGTGGTTGATCCCCTGGGGGTTATTCCCCTGGGGAATCTTGCAGGGGTTTTGTTACTAGGTCTGCATGATGTTCTTCTTCATGTTTGTTCTATTCACTCCAGCAACTCAGTGAAAAATAAATTTACCCTCAGATATTTCCATGGTAAGTGGTGAAAGGTGAGTAGGAAGTAATTTTTCAGCCACCTGTAAAATTCACATGATCCAGGCAGAGCTGGATTTTTTATATAATCAAGATGCCTACAATACTATTTCTACCCCACATTCAGTCTTCATTGTGGGGGCAGAAGAATGAGACACTGCCTGATGCAGAAATCTTGCTGTATGTCTAATAACACAACCCTGGGACCAAAGCAGGGCTTGGCAGCCAGGGGCTGAATTAAGTCATCTTCTGCAATTAAGACCTCAAAACTTACAAAGCTGCAAGATCTAGTGGAAGTTCTTTTCCTTTAGGAAACGGTATTCCAATATGCTGTTACTTTCCTTCAGTGCATGCAATTTGCTTGCAGTCAGTCTTTTTTTTTTTTTTTAATTTGGGTTTGGCTTTTTGTTTTTCCTTTTCAAAGGCTAAGGTTCAGCCAGTTTTGGCATCTTTTGCACCATTAGTATACGCTTTGATTTTTTTTCTGGTAAGGTAGTAAGTGCTGGTTCCTGTCAATGCCATGTGAAGTAGGAATAGGATATTGTAGAGAGTGGAGACCAATGGCTATTTGTTAGGCTTTGAGGAATGACTTGGAAATAGGAGTTGTTCTGCCTCAGGGCAGACTCTTAGTTCAGCTTCATAGAATGGCTTGGAATTGGAAGAGACTTAGAAGATTGTCTTTCAAGTTCAACACCCCTGCCATTGAAGACACACCTTCTGCTAGACCTGTTTGCACAGAGTCCCATTCAACCTGGCCTTGAACAGGGATGGGACATCCACAACTTTCTGAGACGCCTGTTCCAGTGCCTTGCCACCCTCAAAGGAAAAAAAAACTTCCTAATAGCTAATTTAAACATAGTTTCCTTCAGTTTAAAGCTATTCCTCTTCAACCTATCAATACACACCCTGATAAAAAACCTCCCACCTTTTTCTTAGGCTCCCTTCAGATACTGGAAGGCCAAAATTAGGTTAGTCTTCTCCAGGCTGACCAATCCCAATTCTCTTATTCTTTCCTCAGAGGAGAGATGCTCCAGCCCTTTATAAAATAGATAGAGCATTTATTGTCATGTGTTCATCATTGTATCTATTTCTTAATTCACAGGGTGTTTCAGTTATAGACCTTTCAACTAAGGAAGAAATGAAAACAGCTTGAATTTCTTAAACTGTTACTGGGTGCTTCTGTGTTTGACCACACCACCTGAACCAAGGGGTTATCTGGCCTGAAGAGATTTTTGGCAGTGCCGCTTCCCAATAAAATACCTCCCTTTTTCTTCTGCCCTAGCTCTCTGATTCCATCAGGAGACAGCAGCTGTCTTGTTCAGTTTCTGGTTGGAGTTTTTGTTTGTCAAAAGGTTTTCTGTGCCCACTAATACAAATTCATGTTTCCCCTGAAAAGCAAACTTTGCTTTTTTCCAGAGCACCTTTCTTCCTTGGCTGTCTGCCCTGTATCACTCCAAGAAGAAAATAAATCTGTGAATGTTCTAGCCTTCCTCAAACCGGATCTTTTCTGAAGCAAAACTCTTGCATGAAAAAGTCCTATTTTGTGCTAAGGGAAAAGTTACCTGAACTGTTTCAGTCAAGCAGTGTTTTCTATTAGTCTAATGACGCTGAAATCTCTATAAGTTTCAGTTTCAAGACTTCATTGTGCAGTAAATTCAAACATACTCTGTAGTTCTTATGAGCATGAAGTTCAGAAATGCAATGTTCTGAGAAACCCCTGTATTTCTAGGCTGCAGTGAAGGTAGGCCCATGCAGTACTGGTCCATGTAGTACCATGCAGGTACTGCAGCACACATTCATGGCAGACTTGTTCCTTTTTGTCATTAATCTGTGACAATCAATCAATTTAAAATTTTCTAATTTCCCCTTATATTTTCTTTCTCTTCACATATCTTTTCAGTTTCAGTGGATAACTCCAAATTAAAAAATTATGGAATGATGGAAATTGTTACTATTGCTGTATTTTCAGGGAGAATTTTTTTTTTCTCTGATTACAGGCTGTTACATAAACTTCAATATTGATATCATTAACATCTTCATACCAGTTAACTGTTAGGATGTGTTCATCAAAGAATTGTGCACTCACGTTCATTAATATAATACTGAAAGTGAAGATAACCTCACTGTCATCTTTTGGTGCTTAATTTACTGTATATCCAAGGTCCTTATGAAGATAATTTATTGCTTAGAAGGAAAGCCATAGCCTCTCATAATTAGATCATTACCTTTTCTCCAACAGTGGTATTTGGGAAAAAAAAAATCCCTTACATGTAAAAAAAAAATTTGCACTGTTAAATCTTCAAATTAACACTGACCTCAATAAATTTTCAAGTTTAATTAATTTTAAATGGAATCCTAGAACAGTTTCTGTGGATAGCCAAAAAGCAGAATGTTAGCCTGAAAGAGTTGTTTCAGAAACAATAATTGCATTTGTAATCATTAAAGACTAATTGTCTCAACATCCAGTAATGAATTTAATATATTATTCTAATATAATAAAAGGACTTCCAGCTGTAATAAATACAATAAAGAACTAAATATTACTTTCACTGATGTTACCCTATTGTACTGCTGAGACGGTGACTTCCTAAGATCAGCTAACCTTATTGTTCAATGGCAAAACAACATCTGTCTCAAGAAAATGAAGTAATCCCTGCCTCAAACCACCCCAAAATCCCAATTTATTTTATACACGACCACTGTGAACAACTGTGAATAAAAAAGGATTGTGAACAAACTACAACAAAATAATAAACCCTAGAGATTTTTTCATATATAGCTGATCTAGTTCAGTGGCATGTATTACATACAAATAGATCAGTGCTCAAGACAAGTCTTAGGGTGTCATTGTTGAATATACAAATGATGGTATATCATTTAAAAGAGAGCTATTTTGAAAACAGAAACAATTTTAATGACCCTGAGAAAAGCATACAACACACATAAAAAATTGTTTCAAGTAACTTTCAGTAAATCAGTTGTTCTTCCAAGTATCAGTTTGAATTTTATTCAACAGACACTGACTTTTAGATGTCATGCCTCCTAGGTAGTACCCAAATTACTTGGTTACGTTATATGAATTTACTTATATCAGAATTAAACTTGTGATGGTACCTAAGAGGATTTTTTTGTGGAGGTAGAGGTAGACTTTTCCAATGTTGTCAGCTCTACAGTTTCGGGAAGGTTAAAGATATATTTTGCACAAGCTGAGATAAGGAACTGCTTAGTTTAATAGAGATTAGCTTTTCTTAAAATTCAGGTAATGTGTTCAGTTATTGGGAGGTTACTGCCCTTGCGAAACTGTCAATATTTTTTACTATAGAATATGTGATGTACAACGCAATGCAAGGGAACAAAACAGTTACAAAAATAAGAGCTTTGAGCTCCTAGAATAAAAATTTGAAGAAAAGTTTTTGTAGTTTACTTTTAAAACAGATATTGTAGTGTGATGTATTTTTGTTTCGTCATAAAATACAGGTTTTAGGGAAATCTACTTCAAGATTAACAATGTTTTAAAAATTATATTTTTATTAAAAAAGGAAGAATTATGCCTTACAATGCTGACACTTCTTCACATTTATACATATCTACATGCCTTAGGGCATACCAGTGTGTAGAGGCAGCAGTTCTCTTCAGCACTGTGACTCAGTTCTCCTCCCCACAATTTACCTCTCTGATCATTAACAGCTCGATCTCTCCTGTAGCTTCAGTTTTGGTGCCATTTCCCCCTTGCGGCATCTCTGATATGCTCGCTGTGTGGGATATTCCTGTTAAAACTTGCAATGTGGCTTAAAGATAACTTCCATCCCTTCATGTGGCAGAGAGGAGGAAGCACAACACAAACATCACGTTTGACTGCCGCTCTCCATGCTGTCAGCCACTCCAGGGTTTGTGCAGCCCTTGGAAGGGGCTCCAGGCAAAGCCTCTGGCTTAAATCCTTGTCTAATTTCAGCAGCATGGTAATAGTTGTTGCTTGACAACATGAGGGAAGTTATCCTGAAGTTAGAACAGATGAACTATTAGCTTTATTTCTTTGTAGAAAACTTCCACAATTGATGCTTAAGGCTTTTAGCAGTCTAAGGCAAGCATTTTCAAGGATTGTCATAACAAGAATAATATATTAGAGAAGTGAGGTTCTGTTTAGCACCGATGCTGCAAATCACAATTTAACTGCCCTGAGTTACAACCAGCCCACTGTGGAGGCTGTGGTGCAGGTTGCTGGCCAAGGACAAAGGAATTATTTCAGGTGGCTGATGAACTATGTGTGAACTGGAATCAGTGAGTCATTGCCTTTCCCAAAACAAGATCTAAGGGGAGGAAAAAGGAAAAGTAGGAGGAAGAGGTTCAAAAGAAAGGTGTATATGCCTCATACAGCTGGTCTTGAGGTGTGAAGCTCCTTTTCATGGGCCTTTTTAGGTGCTAAGAATGAGTGAGAGCAAGACCACGGTAAGCTCATATGTTAGAAATACTTGTGTTGTTATGCTAAATGCAGTGATGGCACAGGATGGCTAGGAGGGCATCTGAAGGGCAGATTGTTTATGCTAGGCAAGACTAAATCTCTGTTAATCTTTAGCCAAGATGTCTCCAACCACTCTGGTAGTATTTCTTCTCTTTTTTACTTGCTTTTATTTACTTCTACTTCCTGTGCTGGTCATCTTTTTCAGAATTGGCTTCTAACTGGACAAACATAATGCTGAGGGTCTGTAGTCTAACTCTATACCTGTGCTTATGTTTTTACATTGGGTGAGAAATTATAAATCTTGAACTATTGTCTAAAAATTCTTGTTTCTATGTTTTGGGGTTAGTGGGTATTTTAAGTACGGGTACCTTCTTGATCATTATGCAAAATACAAAGTGTTACATTTTTTAAAAATTTTTTTTTTAAGGAAACATTAAACAGAACAATAAATAATTTGGCCTTTGCAAGGCAAAGGATTATCCCCAGCTGGAGCATCTAACAGATTTTTCATGAAGCTCTTCTGTACTTTTTTTTAGTGCAAAGCCAGTGTTAAAATTAATTCAAGATCTGCTTCAGATTCATTCTAGCACAGAAAGCTTTGAAGAATATCATATCTGAGAGACACATTTTATTTGAACCAACATAGAATCTGTGTAGTATAAATATTTCAGCACACAAGAAGAACGAGAAAGAATGTAATTTCAAATTTTTTCTCCTGTGTTTGCCAAAGCATAAGTTTATTTAACTGCACAGAAAACGCTAGAAATTTCTGTGTATCAGTTAGTATCTGAAGAATATCTGACCTGCTTATCTCTAAAAATTTATTTGAAACATAATGACTTATTTATTTCATGTTGTATTTTAATTCTTACATTGGAGGTTGGTTTGCTTTAAGTTACTGAGGTGATGAAATAGCTAGGGGGAAATGAAAAAAAAGGTGGGGGAAGAGGAATGAGGAAAATATCTTTCATCCTTCTATTTTTATATGCAAGTAAAAAAGAGAAGAAATACTACTAGAGGGATTGGAGACATCTTGAGTAAAGATTAACACTACATTACAAGCATTTAGTATTTTTTTTTCCTACGTGTGTGTTTGCCTGAGTTTGGTCGTGCTACCCCTGTGCATAGTGCCTGAGCTTCCTAATTTTGCACCTGTATATATTTCTTCTCAAAGGCATTTTTCAGCTTGCTTTCAGAGAGTTTCAGAGATTATATTTTCAAAGACCTATCAGAAAACAGCTTTGTGGTTTTGATTCTTTTCTCTTAACGATTATACTGCTGTAGAAGAAAAATAGGGAAGCCTAATTTTTTTGTCCTGAATAGTCTTGGAAAAGATCAAATGCTCAGCTAATGAATGGATTAGTGCTTTTTCTCATTGCTTTATGAGTCTCAGATATTTCCCAATGGAAATATATAAATAGATTTTGATAACGAACAAAGGGAAGACATATTTTATTCCAAAAGAACTAATGCTGAAGGGCATGTCAAATACTGCAGGGTTTTTTGGTTTTTTTTTTTTGAGGAGAGAACTGAAAATCACCAAGGATTTTGACCAAAGATTTTCTTTTTTTAAGTGGTGGGAAGTAATTAAAAGTAGTGAGCACACAATGAGTGGTTTCCAAATTCTAAAAGGGTATTAGAAAAATCTGAAGCACTGGGAGGTATAAGAACATCTGGAGCTTCATGCATATAGAACTATAAATGCCTATTCATCACCTGTTCCATTTCAAGGTCAAGGAAAATGATAATTTTCCATATTAGGAACTGAGCTAGTCAATACTATAGCAAGAAGAAAAATCAACTACCTTTTATATAGTAAAAGAAGTAATTTCTATTACCTTATTTTTTCCTAATCTCAAGCTCTAATTTGAGAGGGTGGATATTGTGAAAATGTGGCAATGAACTGAAATTCTTGCCTTTCTCTAGGAATCTATTGGGGCTAGATGCTTATGCTTGAAGGTGATAATGTTTCATTTTAAACACAAATTTATTTTGTAGAGCTGTGGAATTACAAAAGAAATTATAGATGAGCACAAATTTTTTCTCCTCAGAAGACCTTTTACAAGTTTCAAATCTTAGATTTACAAACACAGATTAAATAATCATGATGCAGTTGGCATGCATCCTGGGAAGATGTCAAGAAGTAAAACACTTCATATAATACAGAGAGGTGATATATTATTAAAATCTCATCTATCCTTAGTAGTAAGATAGTATAGTATTATGTCCTCATATATCCTTAATAGTAATGCATGCTTTATTGTGGAACTATATATGAACAACTTTTGAGCCAAACTGAAGCTTGTCCCTGCCTCACACAGACCCTACTTGAATTTCTTTTTCAAATCTACTACTTCTTTTCTTAGGCACACAGTAATACTAATACAGAAAGTATTTTATTACCACATAAAATCCTATGTCTTGTTATCATACATCTCGCAATTCTCTTAAATGCGGTTATTCAGGGCGTAAAGCAGGAAAGTTTAAAAAACAGTATAGAAAAAGAGGCTAATTTTCTTCCCATTAGTGAACTACTGTACTGCTTTTCTCTCAGCAGTAAATAAAGGTTTATTATAACCTTTCCAATAAAGGTTACAGCAAATAGGGAGTCTCTGTTGTCTAGCAGGGGGCTTAATGTAGGTACCAACAGCCACTTTTGTCTTTCATTTTTTAAAAATTGATACAGCACTGTTAATTTCTACATCAGCACTGTTAATTTCTACAACTTGTCCTTCTGAGGTGGAAGAAGAGAAAACTTATGAACTTTGCTCCTAGTGAGCAAAAAGATGGTTCTATGGCACAATCAAGGATCTACCAGGAGAAAGGGGAGAAGAGAACCTCTTCTTGAGAGTATCATAACTTGCCTAAGCTTATCTGTAGAAAGAAAACCAAACTCAACAACCCTCAAAGTGACAAGGTTTCACATTTTTCTTCCTATTTTGTATGCAGTTATATGTCTGTTTTTAAAAGTCGGTGCTAATTTTGGTTGAGCTGACACATATGCGACCCTACAGCAGTTGTTTAATTTCCCTGAGCCTCAGTAAGCTTGGCAGAACAACCAGAAAAGAACATAAGACCACTGGATAAAACAGATGGAAAAGGAAAATAAATTTTACACAAAGCACTATGTTTTGAGATGAGTTATTTGAGGGGAGGATGTAAAGCAAGCAATGGGCTGGATGAGACTCCAAAGAGATCACCTAAACTATCCAGGTAAGTCAATTACTCAAAGGAATAATTCCACTGAGCTTTTGATCTGAAGTGCAACCTGTCCAGCCATCTTTGTGCATATATGGTTGTGCACATTCATATCTGTGTGTGAGAGGATGCTGGAGAAGTTCAGATGGGTCAAAGAAGCATTTAAGACCTTGTGATTACAGTTGTGAATTACTCTCATGCTATCATAAGCAACATAACATGCAGACAAATGTTTACTCTATATGGAAATTTCTGTAATTGCCTACATGCATTAATAACTTGAAAGTGTAAAAAAAATAGCTTAAAAGTAAAATAAAGTACATTTCTGCATTGTGTGTGCCTTGTGGGGATTTTTGGGGTTTTTTTTGGGGGGGTGGTTGTTTTTGGTATTTTGGTTGGTTGGTTTTGGGAGGGTTTTTTTTTGTTTGGTTGGTTTGGGTTTTTTCTAAGCTGTGAAAGATCTCTCGTGTTAAGTAGACTCAAGGCATGAAACTGCATCTGGAGAAGGAAGCAGGGTAGCTTGCTACTAAAGTTAAAGTTTTGGCTAAATGATATGAAATGCACATTGCTTAAAAGATGTCTCCTAGAACTCTGGAAACTAGTAAACTTTTTCTGGTTTTCCTTGTAAACTAAATTACTGAATAAGTATCTTCTGGGCCAGTGTTTCTTATTACAACTTAAGGGAAAAAAGAAAATATTGATAACTTAATGACTGGTGATTGAGACATACTCTTATTTTTTTGCATTCCATAAACACAATTAAACCAAATTTGAACCAAAAATATAGACAAGTAATTCCAGTTGATCTTTCTGGCTAGAAAATCAGGAACAATTCATATAATGACAGATGTTCTTATGACAAACTACAAATTGCTTTAAAGCCAGTGAAAGCTGACAAACATTGATGGGGCACTGCAGAGTTCAGCAGCTCTTGTTAGTTAGGATTTTGGGGGCAATTACATTTCTGTGGGTGTCAACAGTAACTCATCTCTGTTCTGTTCAAGGGAGAAATTTGTTCAGCCACAGACATCATACTGTAATGGAGATACTTCTAGGAAATTATTCAAGCCAAATGTTTGTTTTAACAGTAGTGCTAATTTGTCAGACAGTATGAGAAAATACTTGTGCCTGTGTAGTGAGGTTTTTTTTAAAAAATAATATTCCAATACCAATAGATATTGGCTCATTCTAGGGGATGTGAATTTGCTAAGAACTTTAAACCTCAAATTACCCTTTTCTTCATATTACTAGGCTAACTTGTCTCTTAGGTTATGTCAACTGTGATTTCTCTAAGTACATTGATAATTATTTTAGTGATGTTGTGGAGGTAAAAAAAAAAAAAGCAATAAACAACACGCTCCCTTATGTATTTTAAAGTATGAAATTTTTATGTCTATCATTTTAGCTTTTCCAGATTGCTGAACAGAAGAAATTAAAAGTGATCAAACCTCATAAAAGTATGAGAAAGCCTTGTCCCTAATTAGAGGTTTCAAAATTTCTGATGGTACAGTTGGTAAAGGAGAAATAGCTTAGAGATTTGTAGCTGAATTCATAACTTCACCATGTCATAAATTTTGTATGTTCTTGGAAAGCAATATGGAGAGGATTCATGTTCTGCTTGCATTGAAATCAAAAGCATGTTGCCTTCAGAGGTGTTAGAATATCACTGATTTTTTTTTCAAATTTCACAGTACAGTCTATTTTATTTTCTATGCAATTTAGCATCTGGAATATGTCTGCAAAGAGGCAGTATCTATGGGCAGGTACTTGGAAAGATTATCAGATCACTATTGATCAGTAGATACATGGAATCACTTCTCAAATTTGAAACTAAACTATTCATACATAACATCCTCCAATGGATGTCAGTAATTTAGGTGTCTGTGGAGTGCTCCATACAGCCTTCATAGTGTACCAAGAGAAATCTCTTCTCAACAGCATGTCATTACTTTATTTATATACCTAGATGTTTATTTAATTAAAGAAACACAATCAAAAATTACAGCTCTGTCTTCTGGTTCATTTGATGAAAGTGATACAAGGAATCTTTCAATCCTAGGAGAAGTTACACACCAGTGGGCCTGCTTTGTGAAGCCATCCAACAGTTGGCCAAGTACTGCTTCCACAGGCCAGGATGTTAAAGATAATATATTTCAGAAGCAAAACCTTTCTCTCAACCTTGGCTGGTCATCAGGGGAAGTTAGGGACATGCTTAAATTTTAGAAGAATTCTAACCATTAACAGCTGCTGGCCGAGGAGTCTGGGTTTTGCTACTGGCACTTGGATTTGGTGTAGCTAACATCCAAGTGGCATCTGAAGTCCCAAGAAGAAGGTTGAGCAGGTTTCCCTAGCAAGACAAAGGTGCTGTGGGGTGTGGGTCTCATTCATTCACCTCCACATGAAAGGGGTGACCCAAAGCCTTAAGGCTGGTCACTATGGAAGGTAACTGTCAGGGGAAGGAATATTTGTATTACTATCATTTCACTATAATAAGGAATTTATTCTGATAATCATTTCAATTTTTTTGTAATACTGTTAAAATGTGAGCAATTTAAAAATCTTGATGAAATAAACATTTTCAAATATTGTAGAGCCTGACAGCAGTGTACAATTACCAGTTAGTAGAAAGGGCAAAACAAAAGTATCCAGTTAAATCTATTAAGGAAGATCACAGGATCATAGAATAGTTTGGCTTGGAAGGCACCTTTAAAGACTATCTAATCCAACTCCCCTGCAATGATCAGGGACATCTTCAACTAGATCAGGTTTGTCAGAGCCTTATCCAACCTGACCTTGAATATTTTCAAGGATGAGGAATTGTCTCTTGGAAACCTGCTCCAGTGTTTCACCACCCTCAGTGTAAAAAAAAAAAATCTTCATTATATCTAACCTAAAATGACATTCCTTTCATTTGAAGCCGTTACCCCATGTGCTGTCATAGCTGCCCACAACCATAAGACACACATGTCACAGAGTATGTCATAGTCAAGACAGACACAACACCATTTAAAGTGCTAAACTTTCCACATGCAGACTCACACAGCCTTCTGACTCCTTCTTCCTTAGAGGACTAGACTTTCCCCAAGCAGCACCACAGGACTAAACTTTCTTTTTAGTTAGAAGGGAAACTCAGACATTCCCTGGAGTTGTAAGCAAAGCCTCAGGCAGCAATATGCAGTCTTCGTGCTCGTTATTCTTTCTGCACAGCTGGCTTACTCCTTTCTGTCTCTTGCATAACATCTTACCTTTTCCATCCCTCCCATGGCCACCTCACCCTTCTTCCTGGCAGCACAGCAGGCAGACTCTAACCAATTCTGGGGCAGCCAACCCCCTCTTTTGTAACACTCATCCTTTCTGGTTACAGCTGTGGCTTGTTAAGGGTAAGTGCTTCTACTCCTTTGTAATTAGTATAGCTGCCCACAGTGTGCCATCATAAGAGGCCCTGCTGGAAGGTTTGTCTTTCTAATGCTCGTCCTTAAGGTGTTGGAAGGTGCTGTAAGTTCTTCTCAAAGCCTTCTCTTCTCCAGGTTGAACAACCCCAGCTCTCTCAGCCTGTCTTCACAGGAGAGGTGTTGCAGTCCTCTGATAAATTTTGTGGACTCCTCTGAATCTATTGCAAAAGGTTCATGTCTTTGTTGTGCAGACAGCTCCACGATAGATGTTTTTACTAGGGCGATCAGATTTTGTTGATATATACTCAACAGATTGCCATTTGTTATGTTTCCTCGCGAAAACGTGATAGCCTTACCTTCTCCATTTGAGTTATTCATTTTGTAGCTTTCAAATGAGCAGTGTCAGGTGTGCTCGCTTCTTTACATTAGCTGAGTCGTGAGTTTTCAGAAGGATTAATATATACTCCTTCAGCTTTCACGCCTTTGTGGTGTCCCAAAACTCATAAAGCAAGAGGGATTGATAGGTTCAGCATTTTACTCATGTAACATGGAGAAATCATTTAGAAAGGTGATTTATGGTGTTGCAGCGATATGGCTCATAAAGGATAATGCCTTTCTACTTTAAATTCACATTCTATTACATAGGAAAGGCTCTGGCATTTGAAAGAAAAGTCAGCTGTGGTATCATCAATTTATAACAGGCTACTTGAATGTGAAATAGAGGGAAACACCCCATCAAACACTTTATGCCTGGTAATGTTAGCTTCCCTGATAGTTAATTAGTCATGGAGAGTGCCATTTGACAATTAGCCATAGATTCATGATTGTGATGAAGAATGGTTGGAAGAGAAAATGAGAGAGACAGTAACCTATACAGCATTTCTGTATGTGTAGAAGAGGTAATTTATTCAAGGACAAGCCTTTAATTCTTCTGTCTTTGACATGTTAAGATGACACAAAATGAGAAGGTTGAGACAGGCTTACCTAGCTTATTCCCACTTCAATATTCAGCAGCAATAATGAGATTAGAATATATTTTCTTGTTATCAACTGACCTGATACTTTTCAATACACAGTAGAATGAGAGCTATTATAGCAGTCCCCAGATATTTGAGTCTATTCCCATTCCTCTTTCATATTCCACATTTTTTTTATTACTAGTTCTGATTTAAATCACAGCTCAGTTCTTTGCTCTCAGTTTAAAACCAGATCCTACCCATCAGCTTGGCTGTTTGTTAATTATGGGAGCTACTCTGCCTGTGGCCACTGCTCCTTGCCTAGCGATCACAGGAAGCAAGCAAGAACCTGCTAGTGCTCCTCTCTGGGGAATCTTTTTTTTTCTTTCTGAAAGTACACAAACATAACTGAAAAAACATAGTTTCGCCACTGCACTGGCATGGGCTGTGGAAGGAAGAGAAGTATCATCAGGCAGGAAGTTGGTTGAAATGACAGAAAAGAGGGATTTGTTGATTTTTTGATGACATATATCTGTTCTTCATACCCTGTGCACAGCAGCAGAGTAACAGGCCTCGGGGACACACCTAAATCATTGTAAAGGGTAATTGGGACCAGTCCCTGCGTTAAGTGGCTGAACAAGACAATGCCTCTCTTGCTATGTACAAGGAAAAATCAGAATTAAACTTCCTTTGTATCAAAGAGAAGATTAACCCTTCCCCTTCTTTAGCCTTCTTCCCTTAATAATTAACTTCTCTGAATGCTGACAGGGTGAAGTATGGGACTATTCTGACTGTTTATTGGCATCACATGGAAAAGGTTTGTCAAGGACACAGCACTAACTTCTGTGTATTCTTAAACTTTTCCCTATAAATTTTAGTGAAAATATGACTATATGTAAGCATCAAAATCTGGGATAAAGAAAGAAAGAACGAACTTTGGTAGAGTCTTATAAGAAGGAGTATGAAGTTAGGACTGTAGCTGTTTGACTTGATGAAAAAGGAAATCAGGAAAGGGGCATAGAAGGTTTTAGTAACTCTTATATTTGCTCAATAGAATTGATTCTCACTTAAGAAACGTAATTTTTACTGTTTGGACCACTTTTTCCAGGTGTTTTTACAAGTGAGCCTTTAGCTAACTCTGAATTTATGTTGTTTGCTCTCTTCCTCTGAAGTCCGTAATAAAAACATCAAATTACATAGAATTAATATTGACCTTCTTGGTAGCCTGAAGTGATTGTGTACATAAAATCTTCAAATCTAGTCTGCTTCATAATTATTCATTATTATTCATAATTGCACTCATCAGAGACTGTGGTTAGTGTTTCTTAGGGGCCTTATATAGGCTTTATTCACAGGAAATATGGAAAGGTAAGAGAACTGCAAAACTAGAAGAAAAGTAGTTACTATGAATTACTTTAGCTTTGTTTGCTGCTGCTACTTTTTTTTTCTAAGCAAAGAAGATAAATTCCAAGAAAGAAGAGTGTTTCAGTTCTATCTCTTTTGAATATTGCTTCCATAGCTGCATTCTTTGCTCTTTCTTCCTTTACCTTTTCTTACCTGTCCCTTCAACCAGTCGCAAGTGCTGTGATAAACCTGTCTCCTGTTATTGGTGACATGAGAACAGAAAATGTCTTTATGTGGCAGGAGTCTTGGTAGTTATAGCAAACCACTTTATCTTTTTTATAAAAAGCATATTTTTTATGCTTTATCTTTTTATTAGTAACTGCAGTGGTATTCAGGACTCTGCAAAATGACTTATTTCTTTCACTTACTTTCAGAGTTGCCTCAAACCTGTGGTATCCAGATTATGGGGTCACTCAGGCCTTGTCTGTGCTCCTAGGGGCATGATGTACCACAGCTATGAATTTCCTCAAAAATAATCAGAGCTGTGAAATGATCTAAATGTGTAAGAATTTGCAGCATTGAGATAAAATTTATAATTTGCTTTTGGATGAAAATGTTGTTTTTCAGTTTGGATCCCTGGGATGCAAGGGTCAGAGGAGATGAAGGCTCTGGGAGATGAAGGCGGTGCTCTGCCATTCTTGTGCCTGTGAGCTTGAAAACCAAATCTCCTTTGAGAACCAACGGTAATTAACACTCAGTTTTCTGGGTAATGGAGGATTTTGGTGCCCAAGAGAAAAGCACAGATAATACAAACCTATATAAATGAAGTCTAGAAATATGGGATCTGTGCAAAGCCCGTGCATCCCACTGCCATGTACATAAAATATTACTGCTTTCAGTCCTGAGATGATTTGTGTTAAATTTAACCTGAATCACTGAGAATGTCTGCTTCCAGAGAGATAAACATGGGCAGGTCTCCACTGCAGCAAGAAGCAGCCCTGTATCTTCTGAATTAAAGAGAAAAGTATAAAATTTCATTGTAAGCATGGCCCCATAATTGAAAGCAGGATCTTATCCAGAAGGTTTAAGGAAGTTAAACCACTTGAAAGCTCCAGTCCCATGCTGTAGGACTTTTTAAGTCCTAAATTTATGAGCAAAACGTCCATGCGTGAAAATTAACAACTAAGTGCTCAGCAAAATTCAAATGGAGCTTCCTAATCTTCAATTCAAAAAATGGTGCTGAACAGGGCGATACTTTCAGGTGTCCTCCAAGCAGAAATTCAATTTCAAGTGCCTTCTTTTTGATCCCATTTTGTTATGGATTACTGAGCCTAAATCTTGAATTACAAAATAAATCACCTATTAATTACTTCTGTGAAGCATGTTACACATGGTTCCTGTTAAGTCATGGAGCCTTAAGACGAGACATATGCATCTGGTGAAAAGGCCTAGAGAGAGTCGCTCTCAGTAACAGTCATTTTTCTGAATTAATGAGCAATTGCTAGAAAAACCTGGACTTTATTTTTTTAATTTAAAATATATCTAAGGTAAAAACACAGCTAACTTTTTCGTGTGTACTTAGCTAAAAGGTTATTTTACTAAAAGAATATTTTTATCCTCTGTTTTTTTTTTTTTCCTCTCCCGCAATTATTCTTTGGAAACCTTATAGAAGGAAATATACCATTCAGAAAATGATATGCCTAACACCCAGTCAGTGGAATTTCACAATGGTGCCCCAGATGGGTATAGCCACACTAGTCGTTTTATATTTGTATGGAGACCTCAAATTCGACCTACCCCTCTTAACTTAAATTTTACTCTTATAAATAAATCTTTTAAAGATTAGCCTCTCTGAAAAATTATCTGTTATGTTTTTCAGCATATGTCTTAATATAATCTTTGCTGACTTAAATTTGCAGAAAGGATGTTACCTCGGCAGAGGGGCAGAAAACAGATGGTACAAGAGTTCTGGCTGTATTTTCAGGAATTTTGAATCTGGCATATAGTTTTTATCTGAAAAAGAGTGTGGCAGAGGGGAAGAAATTCAGAACATAAAAATATTTTATGTCATTCATCTCCAAATGAAATTTTTCACTATCTTATTTTGAAACTTAGCTCGGTAGTATTTTTAAAATAGGGTGAATAGCACATTCGATTAAATGTTTAGGGAATTATTACTTTTTCCATCATGCTGAAGTAATGGGGATGAACAGGCACTTTGGATTGATGTGAAATGAAATGGAATCATCAATAGTATTCATTATTGATGAATAATGATTACTCTCTTTGTACAAGTAATTGGTATTTTCAGAAAGCTTCTGGCTGTTTGGTAATCAAGAGCAGACTCCGGAGACAGTGGTAATTTCCTTTGCTATTTCTTCTTCTAATTTCTTTGGATGACCCCTCCAGAATTATTGAGTTTTGTTTTGAAGGTTACTAACACAGAAGAATTATAGCTGATGTAGCTATGTCTCTCATATTTACTGCATTTTGTCATGGATCTTTATAACTACTTCATTGCTCTATGCCTTTACAGGGTCTGCATTGGATATGGACTTTCATACTAAGTTGCTGTATCTACTAATTAAGTGTTGGATAGCTCAGACAACTGTTACCATAGATAACCTATCTCTCTTTTAATATTCATGTATACTGAGTATGTCTGCTGTGGTTCTTCACACATTATTTTGAATACTTGATATTTAGAACACGTCCTATCTCATTTCAGCAACTGGTTCTCTATTTTTCAGGTGCAAAAGAAAGTTTTAAAATCTTCTAGGATTCATGGGCTCATTTATCTACACGGTTCACTGCTACACCTATTCTCATACTTCTATTTATAATGCAATAAAGTCAGTCATTGTCACCGAAAATGCAGTGATAGAGTGGTAATGGATCACTAATTCTCTAGCTTTCATGCCATAAAACTATGTGTAACTGAGCAGTGCAGAGAGTTAGGGGTGGAGTAGAACCTGGCACATATTCAGGAAAATGCATTTCCTTTTTCAAAGTGAAATGCTGGATGGCTTCACCCATATTATTGCTGAGGGGACCCGCCTAGCTGATGGGAGCACTGCAAGCCCTACACCATCAGGGGAAGAGCTGGGGTGTGGAGGAAGTTGATTTGGAGATTTGTCAATGCCTCAGTCTAAACACCCTATGAAATAATTGTCACAGTACTTGATTAAGAAACAATGGTACCACTTTACATTTTCCACCAAATATCTCAAACCCCTTGCAAATACCATTAGACTCAAATGTTCACTAATAAGAATAAGCAGCATTTAATAAAAGTGGAACATGCAGTGGAAGAAGTAATCCTATTTTCTATTATTAAGTTGCTTTCTGGATTTCTCGCTTAAGTTGTGATAGCGTTTTTGCATAGATTTTAACCAAGTAAATGGCTCAAGAGAGCCCTGGTTAATATTATATAGGAAATCTACTGCAAAATTGGGAACAGAACCCAGATCAGAGGTGAACCACCGCTTTTGGCTACCAGGGAGATGATAAGAGCTTGCAGAAAGCTTCACTGCTTCAGCTGTGTCTAGTTTTGTTGAATGAATAGTGTGGCATCAGATGAATGATTAGTGTGGGTCATAATTCTTGGATGATTCATTCCCTCCCACAGCTGGGGAATTGGACTGTCCAGCAGCTCCTGCCCTGGGACAGCCTGCGCCAATGCAATCATATGCTCTCACCAGTCACAGGCAGGGGAAGAGCCATAATTGCCCCTTTTTTCATTTGGGCATGTCATTCTGGTCTCAGAGGGATCGATGGGGTGATGTCCATCTGACAGCTTCTTACTGGTCATGGCCTTTGGGGGTCAGCTCTAAGGCTGATTCTGTGTAATATGGTCTTAATGAACTGAATGATGAGGCAGAGAAGATATTTGTTGTGCTCTCAGCAGATGATAGTGGGCAGGGCTGCTCTTCAGAAGGATCTTTGTGGCCTGGAAAAATGCAGGTACTGAGAGAAGGCAAACATGACCAGGTACAGTCCTGCATGCGAGATGGAATAACCCTGTGCACAGATACAGTTTGCAGATGACTAGCTGGAATCTAGCTTCAGAGGAAAGGCCCTGGGAATCATGATGAATAACAAACTGGCCATCAGCCAGCAGTGTGTCTATCTGAAGAAGGCTGGTTGCGCCCTGTGCTATGACTGTAGCCAGCAAACAAAGGGAGATGTCTCTTCCCCTCTATAGAGTGCTTGTGAAATCAATTCTGAGGTATTGCATCCCAGTTTGGACTCACCAGTGAGATGCTCAAAGGTCTGGAGCACAAGGTGTATGAAGAAAAGCTGAGAGGATTGAGCTTGAAGAAATCCAGCTTTTAGCTGAAAACTCTGAGAAGAAAACACTGAGACACAATACTGTTATTGCTGTCCAGAGCTGCCTAGTAGGGAAACTGTGTAAAAGTCGGAGTGAGAACTCCTCTTGGAGACACATGGTTTTGATATGAGAGATATGAGTTGGTAGGTGAGGATTTTATTCTAAATGTGATGATTGTCAGATACAATTCTATGTAAGAAATAGAGATACTTATTTTTAATCTTGAGGATGGTCAGACACTGGAACAAGTTGCCCAAAGTATCTTTGGAAGTTTCATTATTTCAGAGATTGATTCAGCTAGACAAGAACATGAGTGACCTACTTGAAGTGGACCTTTTTAGAGCATGAAGTTGAACTAGATGACTTTGAGAGGTCCCTTCCAGACTGAATGATTCTGTGAATCTTTCTAGGTTTGTGTAGTCTGATGTCATGAACACCACTGTACCATTACAAGTTTAGCCACAGCATGTAGGAAGCTGCTTATCCAGTAAGTTATTGGTTTGAACCTTAAAAATGGGAGTTATATAGTAACTGAGCAATTATGACCATAGAATACAGCTCTATTTTCTGTAAGGTTGTCAGACCTTCTGTGTTTATTTTAAATTGCAGTCCATTGAAAAAAAATTGAAAAAAACCAAATTATTGATTATACTGTAGAGCTTACTGATGGCAGATGACACCAATCCCATTTACTTTCCCCCCTCCCTGATGTCATTTGGACTGTATCAGTTTTCATTACAGGAGTTCCTATTTTTACAGTTATGACGACTTTCCTTCAAGGTTTCTCGTGCTCGTTTGATTCTGTCCTCTTGAACTGATGAAATGACCTCAGTGCCCCAAAGCACATCATTCTTCTGTTCACATCAGTGGATTTTCTTCCTGTCTCCACCCATTCATGGTTTTGTGGCTGTCTTTATAAATGACTGGCTTTGTGGTACTCACTCCGGGATGCTGCACTTTCCCAGCTTCATTTGTCATTTGTGCACGAGATATATAAAGCATGCTGCACTTCAAGTCTTACAGTTTAACACTTGTACCTGCCACTTCCTAGTTCTCTGATTGTGAATCACATATATTGAAAATAAATCCTTGCACGTTTGGGTTTCTTCATTGTTTCAAAAATGTTTGATCTGTGTTATCACAGCAGACACAGCTCTGCCTTTATGAGACAGGAAACAAGAAATATTAAACAAATGAGAGGGACAAAAGTAGCAGCTCCACTGAGGCAGCAGGGCACTTTACAGCAGAAACGACAAGCTGGACTAACAAGCTCAGTATATTCATCAAATAGCTGATAGGTTTATGCTCAACTCCCCAGTGCATGAGAGAGGTGTCTGTAAGAACTGGTGCAATTCATTCACATGTATATAAGACCAAAAAGAACACTCATCTGTAAAAACACGTTCCAACTGCACTCATGCCACAGAGAAAGCAATCAGGGGGAAAGTAAAGTCTTTTGAACATTTTGCAGTTTATTTCTGTCTTCCCTGCAGTTGGCAAAATTAAAATTTCTTTTGGAGCTACATTTAATATTGTCACAGTAAAATAAATCCAGGCTCAGGTCTAGTTAGGTGTTCCTGGACTACTGCTGTGGGCTTTTCTAGGCAGGGAGAACAATGTTTTACGCTGTGGTCTGTAAATGGTGCATTGATGTGTAACAACAAGATAGCTTGGGGGTAGATACCCTTAGGATTGGCTAGAAGAAAATAGCTCTAAGTCTAGAGTCATACTTAGTGTGGTGACACACTTTTTAAGTACAACCTGTATTTTCACCCAATAAGGGTAGTAAATGAACATAGAAAACCTGCAAATCTGTTCAGAGTGGAAATTTAGCACCAGGACTGTGTATAGGATTAGGAGAAGGGTGTGTCCTTTCTTTGTTCTATTATGCAAACCAGACAATACATTCAGTAATTCAATCTAATCGGACTTTCACAATCAGGTGCTGGCATAGAACTATAGCAAATATTTCCTGAATCCTTAGCCAGCCACATTTACAGCAATTGGGAAAAAATATGACGTGGTAACCCCTTTGTTGCCTGTGTCCATCACATAAGCAGCAGCAGTCCTATGGACTCACTTTGATCTGATAGGCCATAGCTACTTACCATGGCAGAAGAGAAATTGCTGCTTATATTTTTAATTCTGTCAAGGTTTCTCCACAGCCTTCCAGGAGCAGGTCTGCTCCCACACAGCAGACTGGTGAGATGCACCCTAGGTCACCATCAGAGCCCTTTGTATATTCCTTTTTAAGGTTTGGGGATAATGGACCTTCCTCTGGGAGCCATGAGGATGTTTACTAGGCATTTGCAGGTATGTGATCTATCTTGTTGTCAGTTGCAAATTAGTCTTCTAAATTACAAGCAAATCAAGGCTTTTAGCAAATGTATTCAAAAATTAACTGAAGATTCATGTGAGTTTTCTACAACTGCTAGAAATATCATCCAATAATGTAATATCACAGCTTTGCAGAACAGGCTGTTAAAATGCCATGGCATGAGCAGAGACAAATTAATTAATAAATGAGCAAAACCACTTGCAATGTAGAAAGTTCTACTAATGCTAAAAATACTCTCAAAATGTAACTGTGAAATGTAACAGCATTGATTGATTCACTTTTTAAATGATTAAAGACAGCATTCAGAAACACAAAGAAAATTCATGTTTCAGTGAATGGCAGACATTACAATATCTGTGCAAGGAATAATCAGAACAGCAAAATGGTCCCTGTGCCAGAGCCTTTAAACAGTAGAGGTCAAAAATTTTCATGACTATTACATGAAAAAATCCATTTCAGAAATTAAGTTCTGGATGCAGCTATGTATGCATGCCATCTTAAAATGGATTCTGCTTACTAGGAAAGGTCTTTACTACCCTCAAATCACTCAGAGATGTAAATTTACCACTATTCCCTAGTACTTCTTTCCTATTCCTGAGAGATTCCCAGTCCCAGCTGCTTCCCTCAACACTTCTTTGATGACTGGAGCCAGTTAAACGGGATAAACAATATTCATGACCCTCTGCAAGTAAAAAGATCTCAGGTTTCTGACATTAAATCTAAAATTCTTGTAGAAAAGTGTGTGTGGGTGTGCAGCCTAGAGATTAAATGAAATAATTCTTGCCAGCTTCTGCTGAGCAAATTAAAGTAATAAACACATTTAATTATATGAATATGTTCAAGGGTATTAACTATTTACAGAAACTGTATTGAAAAAAGCAAGTTAAATTCATTATTGGAAATACTTCTGTATTTTCTTGTTCTCTCTGCAAAAAGCTAGCAACAATAAGGACCAAAAAAAGAGTTAACATGGTACTTCCAGTCCTTGAATGCTGGGAAAAGTTCTCCATTAACTTCAAGGGCATTTAATCAGAGAGGTAATTTATGCCTTTTTTATTCTCAGTTGCAATTTTTCTTAATTTTCAGTTTCAACGTGTCTCTTCCTGGGTGAACATCTCATCTATTTTCACCGGTTTAGCCGTGGTACTAATGCTGTGGGAGCCCCTGCTGCTTAGATGCTGTCTGAACTGGTGGCTGAGGACATTGTTTCACACTTAAAAACACTCTTTATATAACTGTGCCTCGCTGCCTCTGGCAGGGTAGAGCCACAAGGAATAAAACTGTTCACATATTGCAAGGGGTTTTTATTCTCTTAAATCTCCAGATGTGATGGTCTAATAAGATACCCAAATTCGGGGTAGATTTAGCAAGTTGGAGGAGGATGAAAGTTGCACTGGAATAGGTATAATTTAGGTGTAGTGTCCTGAAGCTGTCAGACAGTCAAAGCAAGAGTTCTTTGATTCAAAAATCAAACAGCACTCCTTACAAGACCATCATGTGTGAATAGTAGTCCAAGTGAAGGAGGCTACCTTCTAGGTAAGATATACTGATCTTGTGGTATTCTGTGCTTTTTGCAAGGTCTGGCAGCTATTACTGGTACAAGTTTTCCCATTGTTTCATTTTCTCTTCATTTAGGTTAGGATCTTTAGGTTTCACACATGTGATCTTTCCCTCTTTAATTCTTTTTCATCCTTTATTTTGAAAATCTAAAATGTTCCCTAATTATTTAATGAGGTTTACATTAATAATTTCAATTGCAAACCTCTCATGANTTTTTTTTTTGTTTTGTTCTGGCAGACAGTCAAGGATTGTGTTCCCTAGACATTAATACTAACTACCAAACCTGGGTCTAATCAGAAGGATCTAAAAGTATTTCTGAGACTGGGGCTACACAGACGTATTTACTCCTTGCATTTATGAGAATGAATTAAGTTTCAGAATCTGGAGGGGTCTGTAGTGTGCAGGCATGAGTGGGGAAACATGTACGAACATAAATGTGGCCACTTACACCATACTGCTCACAACTGAGGTCCCAGTCAAGATTTTCTTGGCCTGGTTTTGTTATTTGAGGTTTTTTGGGGGTGGGGATGGGATAGGTGCATTTCTGTTTGGTTGGCTGTTTATTTGGGTTTGTTGGTTTTGTTTGGTTTTTTTTGTTTTTTTTTTTTTTTTTTTTTTTAAATGTTNNNTTTTTAATAAAAGTTTCTCTTTCAGATTAACTGATTTGGTTTTCTTAAGGTATCTTTCTCTTATTTTTCTCTGAGGCAGCTATGGGTGACTCATGTGGGCTGGATCAAGATGACCCTATGGTTTGTAAGTATTTTCAGTGATCTGGCTGCACCTGTGACAGAGTTTATTGGTGGAGATCCAGCAGATAATTTCTGGCCAGATTTTAGTTTAAAAAGCAGAATGAAATTAATGAGTCTTGCTGCTTTCACCGTGCTTTAGAGATAAAGGTTTTAACAAACTGGATGAAGTCCATAAATTTATTTTGCTTAGCATGGCGAGAACTGTATGTGTTACTAACCAGGTAAGGACAATTATCCTTGTTGCTGCATCACTTGCATATCACTCTAATGCATATATCCAGTCTTGGAAGAAATAATCAGATAAATACATATAGCTATGCATCCTGGAAACAAAATTACATATCTTACTATTTAATTTAATGGACCTGTACAATAAATTGTTTGCATCTGAGATAAAAGAGTTCTGGTTTATTTTACTATTAATTGAATTACAGAAATAATATCACTTATGGTTTTCATCCTACAAACTGAAAAAAGATCAAAGAATGAACAGAATAGTAAATAAATTGAAACGTAACTGTTTGAGATTGAACTGAGATATAAGTGGGAAAAACTGGTATGCTAAGGCAAGCAGTCTAAAGAGATGGTGTATTGCATCTTTTCTTAGCAGACTTATTTAGAAATTGACAAACAGAAATGGGATAAAGGGATCTGTTTGGAATCCCACTTGTTTATGACATGGAGCAAAAGAAATGGTTACAGCTAGGCCTACTACATATGGAGAGTTTGTTCTCTCTTTCAGTTTTGCAGTTGTCCCCTTCACCTTCTCAAGAGTGCTACAAAAGTGCACAGAGCATACATTTTATCCATAGAAATGTATTGGAATGATAAAAAAGTGTGATTAGAATTTCTGGATTTCCTCTTGCGTGGATGTTTACAACTACATTATTCTGTTGATGCTCACTATATATTTTCACTGCTCTCAATGCAGATTGAGAAAGTGCCACCATTATTAATGTTGATGTTTATCGGTATTACTCAACACAGCATTGCAAACCCCAAATGCTTTTGCTTCTGTGCAGCATCCCTTTCTTCACCATCAATTGCTGCTGAATAACAGCTTGGAGGAGGGAATTGTGTTTATCCTCTCCTTGGTGAGCCCACTCCTATGCCCTCCTAAGAAAACCCTGGAGCAGGCTGGAGCAGAACTATAGCACGTGTAGGGGCTATTGGGAGCCTGTGGATCCTGTTGTGAGACTGGGCAATAGAAAGGGCTGTGACAGGGTAAGAGGTCCCAAAAACCTTAAACAGTAAAGGAGAAAGTTTGTAGGTCTTAATTGCTGGCTAATGGGGGCAGAATGGGAAGGTCAGGTTGGAAGAGGAGAGGAAGAAATGTGAAAGATCTATGTTCTCACAAACATCAGCTGTGAAAAGATATGTAAAGTATCATTATACTTTTCTGTTATCAGTATTATGAGAAATATGAGAGTTTTTTGCCCATCAATACATCTTAGTTACAGACTATGCTTTGTTTTGAAGCACACAGTGTAGGTATGTTCTGTACCCTTCTGCAAATAAGAAATATCAGATTTCATTACTTGTTCCTGTCCAGCCTGGTGACACCAAAATTTTGTGACTTTGTCTGGAGTAGACTGAAATGATGACTGAATTGTGAACAGCAACTTCCCAGCCACTGCTGGTCTCTCCGGGCTCAGTTTAATCAGCTCAGTTGACTTTAGACAAGAAAACCAGTCTGATAAAATCTATGTGAATATGACATGCATGTGAGAATATGATACAAACACCAGTATGAAATGGTAGTTTTAGACACAGACTATTTTAGATACAGCTTTAGAGACCTAAGTTCTCTTTTCACAGCAAGTTGCAAACCTACAGAAGACTAGTCCGATCTGACTTGAATGCCTTTCATTCTTAAAAGCAACCGTAAGGAACTCCCGACAGGGACTTTAGTTCCACAAGACTTATGGAACTGGACTCTTTCTTCATACAGTGAATTGGCCAGATATTCTTGCAAGTGTGTGACTGTACCCCTCAGGATCTGACCTATAGACTATAAATGTTACTTCCAAACTTTATTGCAGTAGGGAAGAGAAATTACTTCAATATTTTAAAAAGGCTTCTCACTGAATTCCATCTGCTGCTAGCAAATCATGATAAAAATGGCCAGAACAGCCAAAGTAGTCTGCTTCCCTACACCCAGAGAATTCAGATCATACATATTCATTTAACCTTCATGCCAGTTATTAGTAAATCCTACCTATCTCTTCCCCTTTATCCAGGAAAGCATTGCTCCTGTTTCAGCAGGTGGTGTGCCAAGCAGAACAGGGGACATGACAACACAGTAAATCCTAAACCACTATGGTGCTGTCTCTAAAGGGCCCTTTATACAATCTGAATTTTGGTCACCTGGTGGTTCTTGCATAGCTTTGAAACAGCTTTGTCTTGTTAATAATCTCATTTTTACCTCTTTCTCTGCTCCAGCACTAGGCCAGAGAGCTGATCCACAGCTCAGCTGCGAGACCTGTTTTCACAGTATTATGTGGTGCTCCTTCAATTTCAATGGTCAGTTTCTATGTTTGCTGGGTGAAAGCACTAGTTTACAGTTAGAAGTTTATTTTTCTCTCCTCTTTTTAAGAAGCCATGGAAATTGGCCAAATCATGAGGACTTGCTAGTAAAGTCAGTGGCTCTAAAGACTATAAATTCCAAGGGAAAAAAGGATTGTAGCAGAAAAGTGACTCTAAGATAATTAAGACATAGATGATTTTTTTTTTTTTTAGAATGCTGAGAAAAATATCTTAATGATAAAATCAGAAAAAAACCATCTTGGCCTCTTTCACAAGAAATTTTTCTTTGAAATATTTATCTTTTTCTGCACTCCACACTAATATACAAGCCATAAAACCACACTGGTGATTAGACAGGAATTATTTAGATATTTCATAGTCATTTTTCAATTTGATTCTTGTGGATGAGTTTTTATGTTAACAGTAAAACAATATCTTAACTTTGTCGCCTTCAGTTACATCAGTTTAGGTCTTGACCTAATTTTAGTATTAAAGAGTTTCCAAAACTAAAATTGCTGGGAGAAATGAAGCGCTATTTTCTTTCCCCCCTGCTGAACCCTTTCTGCATTTTTCTCCCTCCTCTGTACATCCTACTCACCAAGAGCCTAGAACTAATAAAAGATCTTTTTTTTTTAAGTTGACTACATAAATGTAAATGTGAATTTATGAGAAACAGTGTTAAAAGCATTACAGTATATCAGCATTTAAGAAGCTTCTGGGCCATTATTTACATAGCATTCCTGTTCTGCTAAACGTAAATGTATAGAATATTTCAATTTTTTATTTTTTTTTTTAAATTCAGGATTTCACTGACCAAATTTGACCAAACATGTCTGGTCTCTTGTGTTTTGGGATGAAATTCTAATCTGAACCTGAAGTTTTGACACAGAAAATCAGACGAGGACACTGGTATCAGCCGAAACCATTCTGTTGGTTTGCCATCAGCACCCCCTCGCGGTGAAATTTATTATTTTCTTATCAGAAGTCATTTGATAGATTTGCTCACACAGATTAGAAGATCAAAATTCTGGTAATGCCTTATAACATCTACAATCTGTGGAAAAAAAAATATTTATAGGTCCTGCCTGCTAAATTTTAAAAATTAATTTTGGCGTGAAAAAGACGAGAGAATGGACAACCCCCTCATTTCTTGAACCAAGAATGCCTGTAGTAAAATTAAAATATAAAGATGGGAATTTTAAAACAGGTTTTCATTCTCTGAAATGAAGCCCTTACTATTATTTTTTTCTTCCTGGCATTGAAGCTGAGAGCTACATGGAAAAAAGGGCTTAAACTGAAAATCTGTGTTGAATGTGATGGTTTTAAAAAGTATGTTGGGATTGTGCTGCTGTCAATTTATATTTTATTTAATTTAAATTTTAGAATAATTAAACATTATGTGTAACACAATTGGTAATTAAATCTTGTTAGACAACACATTAAAGCACTTTAAAAGCAGACTTACTTGATATAAGAAGCTGAATTACACCATTTTTCACTGATATTCAGGATTCTCTGCTGAACTTAGTTACTTTTAATTAGAATAGATTTGTATATTGAAAGCAGAGTGTACATGCTTAAAGCTGCAATGCCATTTAGGCAGTCCAAAACCATAACCAGTTCGTATGAATCTTTGGTTTTTCACTCTGACAAAGTGAAGATGTCAAAAGTAAGATAATTCTAATAATAAGGGGAAATGAAAATGGAGACACAACACTTAAGTTTCTATTCCCACTGTGTGTGTCATGTTGTAGTTTGGAAGGGTGTATACAACCAACCGTTTCTCTTTTTATCTACACTAAAAGACTTGTAGTTGTGTGTAGCAGCTTTAGTGGCCACTGGAGTACCTGTGCTCCCTGACACATCCAATTTCCATGTATGTGATGGTTTTGTGGATTTCCCACAGAGAATTAGGAGGATATATGGGTAAAAACTACTCATTTCAGTGTCCTGTGAAATGTCATATCTGACACATATTGTAAATCTCAAAAGAGCACCCAAACGTCAGCAAGGGTGCACCCTGTAGTCTCATTATAGCCTCAAAGTTCTGCATTTCTCACCTCATTCCGTGTGTTTTCCTTCTCTGCTTACTGTAAGAAAACTATTTTAAACATTCCTGAAGTGATGGGCAGAGTTGAAATGGTGTGTATAAGAGGTTCCAGACTAGTGCAGAAGAGACTGAATTTGCAAATGCTGGGTTTCTGGCTCTGTGTTTGGGATTCAGAACAGCTCCTGTTTCTTTCCTCTTTGCTGGCATCTCCTCTGAGAATGAAATCTTCAAATTTTGTCAGCTTCAGTACAGGGTGGCACACCTAAACATTTCCTGACAATTTGGAGTTGAGCCAATGCCAACCCCTTCTACTAGCATCTGTTTCTGGGTTAAGATGGATTGACAACCTTATTTAGCACTGTCATCATTTTTTGAGTATCTTTTGAAGATGTTTTCATTTCCCTTTTTATTAGTAATAGACCAAAATCTACCAGCCCTAAAGTAGTCAAGAAGGCATTTCAGGGCATGTATAACCAGTGTGAAAATGGAGGTAGATGTCACTAAAGAGTTAATGAAGAAAAGGAATGACATGAGGAGGAGGAATTTGTATTACAACTTTTGACAGGTATCTCATCTGTTGGTTGATTAATACCGTACAACCTACCTTTAAGACACTAAAAGATTGGTTATATCTCATATTTCTTCTACTTTGGACAGCACAAGGCAGACTCAGTTTGTCATGTTTAGCATTCACTCCCCTTTTACTTGCCCAACACTCCCAACCATTGTATTAGGAATGTTAGATGCTTGTCTTCTTGTCTTTCATAAGTTAATGGTCATTGAGTGAAGAAGTATTTTACTTATTTTCAGTAAGCTTCCTACTGGTGTTTCAATAAGCACTCTAATAAAACCTCTAATTCCAGGATTTTGTGAAAAACAGTTTTATCTTCAGATCTTCCATTGCCTTTATGATTCCTTAAGACCTCTTTAGTCCATATTGAAGTCACAGCCTTTCACGTATCTTCTCATAAGGCAGCTCTCTAGCCCCTTGATTGTCTAGCTCCCCTTCTCTGTACCTTCTCTAGTTCCATTTGCTTCCTCAGATGCAGAAGCCAGAACTAGGCATAGCAGTCCCAATCTGGATGTGGACAAAACTTCTTAGAATGGCACAGTGATGTTCTGCTCTGAAATCCTTTCTGTTGATGTCCAATATTTTATTGGCTTTTTTAGTCTACTGCTGTACAATGATTTCAGAGAACTGCAAGCGATGAATCTAAAATCTTCCTGAATTACAACTGAGATTTTATGAATGCAGCATGATGCATGCAATATTTAGGGTAGTTTTCCCTCATTGTTCCTTCTTCTGTTAACTCATCTGCCATATTTTTACCCACCAAGAAAGTTTGTCAAGAATTTTTGGCATTCTGGGCCAATGACTTGGCTTTGGGCCCCCTCGAAGAGTAGAATTGGCTTCGGGGTTGCAGGTTTCACAGTAAAGTGGTTTCTTCAGCTTATTGATAAAGAAGCTGAATGAAGCTGTAACCAGCATAATTCCCTGGGGAACTTGACAGCTGGCTCCTCTTAATCCTGAAAAGTGTTTATTAAGCCTTGTCTTTTGATTCATTAAACTGTGAACTATCTTTTCCCCCTCCAGTTCTGTGGCAACTGTTTTATTTAATAATACAAGTATTTTTAAAAATCACTTAGAAACAGCCTTCTTGATTACTTTTATCCACGTCTACTTGATACATTCAGAGAAATCCAGAAGGCCAAGAAGCCATTGTTTCCCTGCAGGAAGTCCATTCTGGTTGCACTGTTCCTCTTGGAACACTGACTGGCCCTGCTGCAGCGGTTTCACCTTGTCTGGGTGCCAGGTGCCCTCTAAGTTGCTCTATTGCTCCTCTTCCCAGTGGGACAGGGGAGAGAATAAGATGGATAACAGCCAGCATGTTGAGATAAGGTAGTTTATTAAAGTGAAAGACAGAAACAGGAAAAAGTTTGTGCATGCATAAGGGAAGGGAAAAGTTAATCTCTACTTCCCGCCAGTGAGTGATATTAGGATACTTCCCTGGAAGCAGGACCTCAGCACGTGTCGTGGTTGTTCTGGAAAGCAAACACTGAAGAATAACAAATACTCCCCATTCCTCTCCCTCCCTTAGCTTTTATATCTGAGCTGACATCACTTAGCATGGAACGTCCCTTTGCTTAATTTGGGTTAGCTGGCCTGGCTGTGTGCCCTGCCAGGACCTTGCCTACTCCCATCCCCTTGACTGAATGCCAGAGGGACAGTGCAGCTCAGCAGTAGCCAAAGCACTGGTGTGTTATCAACACCCTGCCAGCTACCAACGCAAAGCACAGCACTGTGAGGGCTGCTGAGGGAAAAATTACCTCAGTCAGGCCCAATACACCTCTGTTCTGCTTTTCTCTTGCAGTTATTTGTTTGGGATGGGTGCGCTGACCTGTTGAGCTCACATGTTGAACTTACTTCAGTGTTTCTGATGAGTTACCCATTGATGCACCTCAGTTGGCCTGATGTGTTTATCCTAATTCTTCCACCCTTTGCTGTTGTCCATTGTTTTATTCATTCCCGCACAGTTTTTCAATTGCCATTCAATAGTTATAGATATGGCCTGTAGGCCACTTTTCCCCTTCATCCCACTCTAACACTACCTGTGTAGTTCTGACTTCTGCAAAGTGGCTGGCCACTTCTCTTCCACTCAGTTTGGCTATGCAGGGAGTGGAGGGCCTCTGCAACGCTGCTTTACACAACCTCTGTTCCCTTTGGAGTCTTCAGGAAGTGTCAGTGCAGTGGTGTACTTTTGGTTATTATGTGAATCTGTCTTGGGGTGGTATTTTGGTGGCTATGTTTTGTCTGGGGATTTGTTTCACAGTTCTTCCTCAAGACAATGGATAATTTATTCCACCAGTGCTGAGTGTACTTTTCTTTCCAGAAGAATTCACTGGGCCATCAGTGCAGTCCAGTTGCTCTGTGTAGGGGTGGTGGTGCAATGACTGTTTCCATCCTTCTCTGGATACCTGGTATGGTATTGGCATCAGGGAACCAACACAACCACTTGAACTGTCCCTGTTACTTCACGTTCTGCCTGAACTCCTCCATAGGTATCAATTTCTCTTGGGAAATGGGATCAGATGTGCTGGGACAGTGCACCCAAACTGTGTGATCAATATGGGAACTGTTACCCCAGAGAGACAGAGAAATCCCAATGTCTCACAGCTGGTTTACTGTTTACCAGTGCAGAGTTTGAGGAATTATGTACCAGTCTTCACTTAATATAGCTGTAATAGTCCGTGAAGTACTCCTTTCTTATCTTCCAAAAAATGAAGGAGAAATATCAATTTGCTCAGGAAGAGAGAGCCCTTGCCAGTGTGACTTTGACAAGTGCTGCTAGAGAAGAGTGGCCAAGTTGGGAGAAGCAGCACATGAAAACACTAACACAGGAGGGCATCCCAAAATATGTCAGTTATCATTCTTGATTACTTTTGATTGACAGTGACTGAAAGAAGCTCATAGCTCTGAGCAAGAAAACACTAGAGTGAAGTCTGCCATATTTCAGAAGGCAGACTATTGTAATTTTCTGAGGTGTGGGAGGACAAAATCCAAATGTTTTTGCTTTCTGTATCTAACACAAATTTCTCTTTTGAATTGAAATTATCTACAATATTCTAAATTTTGTCTAGCTATCTGGAAGCATCTGATGCTCAAGCAGAAGAAGAATAAAAAGAGCTATAAAGTAGGGCAGGAGAGAGAAAATGCAAGCCTGAAGTTGAAATAGAAAGAAAGAAAGAAAGAAAGAAAGAAAGAAGGAATAAAAGAAAGAAAGAAAGAAAGAAAGAAAGAATAAAAGAAAGAAAGAAAGAAAGAATAAAAGAAAGAAAGAAAGAAAGAAAGAAAGAAAGAAAGAAGTTGTTGTTTCTGGATTCCTTTCCCAAAACATCTGAAATCAGGAAAATGAAAATTGCTGCAAATTCAGCTAATGGTATGGTAAAGGAATATATCTCACATCTAGGTGTTATCTAGTGTTTGATTCTTTGCCATAGCCAGATCACAGCTAGACTTCTCAGCTGATCATTCTCAGGCAACTCTGAAAAAAGAATCAAGATCTGCATTACTCCCCATCACAGATACCTTCATTTTCCCATGCTGTACTGCTTAGCTGGACTCCTTCATGCATTGCTATGCAAAGAATAATTGTGGACATCCTAGAACAGAACTGAATTTTTAATTTGGATTTTGTTTCAATGTGACTATGGAGAGCTACTGTCATCAGACTGCCCTGTGTAAAAGCACATCTCTCCATTTCATAAAGAGAATAAAGCAAAAAATTCACTGGTTTAGATTAGCTTGCTTTGAACTGTGTATAAAATTTCTGTATCTTGCTGAAAAAAGCCCTGTATTTATTTCATACAAAATATTCCATGCTAATCTAAGAATTTTATTTTGCTGCCTTCATGTCCAAGGAATTGACTTATTTCAGCATGATCTCAGATTCAATGCAGAGAGGCAAAAATACAGAGCATTAAAACCTTTGCTTACATAATTGGCAATGGCAGAGAAGGTTTTAAAGCTTATCTCTGAAAAAAAGCTCCAAAGAAGCACCAATATCTACCCTTTTCTCTTGTTTTACTTACATATTCTTATCCATAGAATTTCTCAAATTAATTCCTAAAAGCTTGCTACATTAGCCCATCAAATTTGTTTGCTTTATAAATTATTAAAAATTGTGCCAGTTCTACATTAAGAGTAATAGGTTACCCTGTTAATGCAACTGAAACTGGTGGCTTTCTAAAAATATCTGATTTTAAGCCAGTTCTAGGTCTATACATTAATGTTAAACGTGTTATTACATTTCTTCCCCATTTCTCAATTAATGAACTCTTTCTCCTAACAAAGAAATGCTAGCATAATGCAGTCAATTTTATGCCTTCTAATTAAGTGGATCTCTCAAGGGTCTAATTTCCTGCAAAATTAAAAACCACATTTGTGTGAATACAGTGAAAGAAGGTCAACAGCAGGAACTCAAAACATTTTATATCAGAGTACTTCATAACATGGACATTTTTGCATTTCCTTGTCATGTAGTTTAAGACTCTCTAGTGAAGACGAGATTCAGCTGGGGCTCCCCTGTGTAAGGAATGATTCAGATGCTGCATCTTTGAGCCAGAAGATTATTTCCTCCAGCCTTAAATGAAACCCTCAAAAATGTACTCAAACTATTTTTTGAATTTCCAAATAACTCTGAAATAACCAAGCTTCATTTTTCAACAAGTGTTGTTTCTTCCCTTGAACCCAATTAAAACACATGTTGAAGTCATGGCTTCAGGCAGGAAGAACTTTTAAAAAACCCCTCCTCTGGGTGATGCCAGCACAAACTCTTTCTCTGTACCAGGATTATTTGCCTTGCTCCAGAGATACCATGTTTATTGCACTAACTCATGAAAACTGTAGGACTTGCAACTTACAGATGCAACTAACTACAGTGAATTCTAAAGACTCACCACTCTCATTTTTCCCTGTAATACAAAGTAGGTTCAAAGGCCCTTAGTTGGCCACAAGGAAGCCTGGGGATCATGGTAAATGAGGGCTGTGGAGGAGCCACATGGGTCCCTGATATTGCAAGGGAACCATCAGTCAATTTTAGTCTAAGCAAACTCTCAATTTATTCAAGTTCTCAAGTCAAACTTTCATAAAACTTTCCAAATTTGGAAACTTCTTACCATGGAGTAAAATAGCAATCAAGAGCAATGTTTGTATCAATAGCATTATTTCATCAGAAGAATGCCACTGGTAACATGATGGAGAGAGGCATGTACAAAGTGTCTTTTAGCAAGTGATGATTGCAGTTTGTTAAAATCCTTGTTGAATATTTTTAAGTAATATCATCATGCAGGAGAATTCAAATTAAGAACTTTACTTAGAAATACAGGAAATTGAACTGGTAAACCAATGGGTTTTAGTTCTGTTATGGAAGTGCTTCAATCTCAAATTTTGAATTTAAATCAATATAACCTTAACCTGCAGAAAGAGAAAACTGTAAAGAACAAGCACTGTGCCAACTTTGAAAGTAGGACAGGAACTAAATGTAGAATTCAGCATGATATGATGTTTCTTAAAGGTAAAATTGTGGTCATGCTGAGATGTATGATTGACAGTGGAAAATATCTTTGGACTACTCAAAGATCAATTTTAATTGGAATTTAGGTCAGATGTAGGAAAGTAACTTTTAGTAACCAAAAATTTATGCCTGAAACTAACTCAAAATAACTATCAAAATCACAGGATTCTAAGGCATAAGGTGACCTTAAAAAGTCTTACATCCTTTGACTACTCCGAAGCAGGATTAACTGTAGCTAACCCACTTCTGATATGTCTAACCTGTTCTTGGACCTTCAGTGTCAGAAAACTAAGTTTGCCACCACTAACTACTTCCCAAACATTATTATTCTTAACTTTTCAAAGCTCTGACATTCTTTTCTTTCCTTACTTGAAATTGAAATGTACTTGTTATGTCCTTTCCAGATATGGAGAATAATTCTTTCCATTTCTTTGCAGTTACCTTATTAAGAATTCAAGAACCAGCTTGCTTTCTTTCCCTCAACAAATCTGAACAATTTCAATTTATTATCTTTGCTGTATTAGAAGAAATGATTTCCAGACCATGTTGTTAGACTTTTTATAGAAGTATCGTACTTTAAACTGAACCCAGTACCTCAGGAGAGGTTTGTTTATTTATGAATAAAACAGAAACTTTACTACCTGTGTATTATATATATTTTTGTTGTTGTTGTTTTTCTTAAGAGATTGGTATTGGTTGTATTTAGGTATAGTGCTTGAGAAAATCACCCATTATTCTGGGTTCTTGTTTTCCTAGATATGGTTTCTGCTGTACCTTGCTACAGCTCTCATCTGGTTTATATAAGAAGCTATTGGGATACATTTGAGCCAGACAACCTACAGCAACAGGGAATACTGAGAGAGTCTCTCAGCTGGGGTGACACAGGTTTTGTAACTAATTCCTTGTTCTTATAAGACTCTCAACCAGGGTTTTCAGACAAGCCCACTGTCCACAGCCCCTTCTCTTTCATGAGCTCTCTAAAAATCAAGATACAAAGTGAGTGAAACACGAATTGTTAGACATAGGTCTCTAGAATGGTCTTTCAGAAGCTGCAGAGTTGCTGAGCATAGCTTCAATTGAAAGGTCCTCTAAAACCTCAAACCTATGACTACCAGTCATTGCTAGAGCACAACTAAGAACAATTTTTATTTTTTTCTTTTCCAGCTAGTGACAATATCTTTCTTATGAAACTGACATATTCAGGAGTGTCTTCATGACTTATAAATGGATAATCTGTCTCAAAGCTCCTGAATTTCTGACCACCCCTCTATTGCTTACCTGCTCCCCTCCCCAGTGAGTCCTGACTTAAGACCAGGTGGTAGAGGGAGAGTCTTTTTGTACTAGTATGGGCAAATATGCATTGAAACAAGAAAAATCTATCAAAGAGGTAAATTTTGGACAATAGAGAAAATTTAAGAGGCTCCAAATATACCCCTAGGAAAATAATTTGGATTCTAGAATAAGTACTACATAATTACTGGTCTTTGTCCTTTTTTTAAATTTTCATCAAAGATTTCTGGAGTCCTTGAAAGTATGACCTTGTTGTAATGCCTGTGAGAAGGGCATTTTATAAACGTGCAAAGCAGAAAAACATTGTCCTTGCTTAAATCTCTTGTAACAACTCAAGGATGTATTGATGACTGAAAAAAGCTATCCAGCAGGTCAAACTCCTATCTGCTGTGATTTGTGCCCGTCATGTTGGCCAAGACTGTCTCACTGTTGTTCCCTAATCTGTCCATATTGATCTGCTGCGTCTTATATGTAGATGTCAGTCTCTGTGGGACAGAAATTAAGTTTTTATACTATGTTTTTGTTGAGGATGTCCAGTGAAGAAGATCAATAGCTACTGTGGTAATATGAATTATAGAATTCCTGTTGCTGTTTTCTGTAGTCCTGCTATGTACCCAATGTCCTGACAAATTGATCCCATCAGAAATGCTTTCAGGATAAGAGATTCATTCAGTTATATTGCATATGATCTTCCACAGTTATCTTGTCTACATCTACTGTAATTTGTTTCCATTATACAAGGCAGTTTATTATCAAGACCCTTGGCAGCTGAGTTTAATGCTGAGTTTAGCCCTGTTTCAGCTGAAGGAGGGACCAAGAGGACCTCAAGAGGACCTTTCCACTCCAAATTATGTAATGCTCTATGTTTGTCTTTTTGCTTTTAAAATAATTTTTCATTTTTGTTCCAATAAACTTCAGTAGAGTGAGTTGCTTTGTTTTCATTTTCTGGGCAAAGATGCTGCTCTGGTGGTTGGATGGGCTACTTCACTATTTTGTCTCGTTTCTGCCCAAGGGAGTGTCGCAGTGGTTTAATCTTCTGGTTTCAAGGATATAAGGCTCCCTAATGCCAGATCCTCAGATTCTTTAACGGCTGACTCAGCCCTTCACTCTTTTTAGAAAAATAAACTGCAGTTTCTGTGTATGAATTTTTCAGCTTTCACATTAAAACTCCAATGCCTTAACTGCTGGGACACTACGCCCTTTTTTCACTCCATCCTGCTGCACGGCTTTTTGTATACAGAAAGTTAAGTCTCAGCACTGATCCAGCAATACATGCTTTTCAAATCATGTAGGAAAAAAACCCCTCTCTTGAAAGGATAAATTTGGTAACGTGTTTTAGTAAGTGGGATAAGTAAAAAAGCTAGTATATTATTGCAAGCTTTAGAAAAAAGATAAGAAGCAACAGTGACTGACCTTAAAAAAATCAATTTTTTAACAATCATTTATCAGATAAAATGTCAGAAAAGATTAAAATAAAGAACTTTGATTCTTCAGCATAGGATTTTTTAGACTCTTAAAGTCTAAGCTTATTCTGCCTGTCAGGAGTACAACTAATGAAGGGCTTTCGGAGGACTTTTGCTGTGATCCTTTGGTTTATAAAAGAAGTGTGAAAAAGGAATATTCTGCTTGCTTCAATAGTGATCTTCAGCTATTCCTACAATGCCTTGGCTCAAGCTGCTTTGCAGCTGCTGCACAAATTTGACTTGGCATGACTATTAATGATTTGACCTTCATCCCAAGTTTACTTTGTGCTCGCAAGAGCAGTGGGTAGTGATGAGGAATATGATTTCGTTCCTAGTCGCTATTAGGTTGCTTGGTAGCCATAGTGCTGCTTACAAGAGGGAAGTCTTGTCTAACCTTCAGTAAACTGCTCAGAACATTTACAGCATTTATGGACTGTCATTCTTGCTCCTTCTGTGATCCTCCTTTTGTTCTCAATCAGAGATTTAAGTGCTCCAAACTACCACTGGATCAAAGAATGTCCATAGGCTGTACCAGTAAATAGCAAATCTAACATGCACCTTGTAAAAATTAAGGATACTTTTATGCAGGTAAAATAAGTCTGTCTATACTGCAGGATGTAGAACAGTGACATAATCACCTCATGGAAAAATAATTATCCTTTAAAAGGATGTGTGTATTATATCGAATCCCTTTGAACTAGCTGCTGAGAAAGTAGAAATGAAAAATAAAACAAAACAGAATAAACAGACTGGTGTTTTAGAACTGCTTGGCAATTCCTAATTATAAAAAGATCTCTCAAAGTGAGAAAATGTCACCCTGTGTTTCTGCACACCAGAAGGAAAGACACAGGAAGAGGCAGAGCATCTCAGCTGAGTTACTATAAAAGACTCTGCAACTGACATTTTGATTTGTATAATATAATGTAAAAAAAAAAATAAAAAAATTCCTGGTGTCTGTTACAGTTGATCAGCTTGCCCTGGTAGCAGCTGGACAAAGAATGCAATCAATTGCTGTGAGGAACATTAATGTGTACTGGACTTTAGTCCAGCTGGACACCCTCTTTCAACCTGTGTCTTATCAATGTGTGGCATTCCTGCACGAAGATGTTTGGAAGTTTCAGTTCCTTCAAGGTGCAGAACTTAGTGGTTAAATATTTAATTCTTCTTTTTGCTTTAAAATATGTGTATGCCCACACAATTCTGCATTTATAGCCATATCCATAGCTATATAGATATAACTATACGAGCATCTGTGTATATATCTATATCTGTATCTATCTATCTATATCTATATCTATATCATCTATATCTATATCTATATCTATCTATATCTAATCTATATCTATATAAATTTATGTATGTGTATGTAGGTACATAGGTACATTTGTGTGTATTTGTACACTTACCGTGCAGACTCACATGTACAGATAAAGGCTTTAGAGGTAAATATTGTTTGTCCATTTTTTATTCTATTGTAGAGATCTATCTTGTTTTGAGAATTCTTCCATAATATTGCTCTGCTTTGAAAATAACAGTATGTGACCACACTTCAGAGCTTACAGAAAATGAACTCTGAAATACAAAGTTAGGAGAGGTGGATGGAATTTTGATCTGCTCTATGAGAACATAAGGATGTTTCAGCTGAGAAAAATAATTTGATTTTCCTTTGCTGATGCCTGTCTTTCAAACAAGGTTTTAATGATTTCTTTTTGCTTTATGTAAGCCTGGTCCACGGCTAAAATTTACAATTCCTCTGCTGTAGCTAATATATATGTCAGTCCTGTGCTGGATTTGGAGCACTGTGTGTGAAGGTACTAAGTGTGAAGGTACTAAGGATACCTTTCATTGACCTCCAATATTCTGCTCTAAAGTTTCTTATTCAGCCTTTCTTGAAACTGGATTAAAATCACTTCCTTATTTTGAAGGTGTCTGTGATTATTCTTTAATTTTGAATATCTCTCTCCAGTGTTCAAATTAAACCCTTTAATCTGATCTCCTTTTTATAGAGGTTTAGTGTTTACATTTCCATGTTGTCTGACTGGCACAGTGGAAGAGACACAACTACTACAGTTTATATAACTGAAAATAATATTCTGTGGGCATTGGGGAACATCTAATACAGATAGTGCAGAATAAAATTGCAGATGAGACAGTGTAACTATTTTTTTTTTTTTTTTTTTGTGTAGAAGGAAAGGCTTAGCTCAGATGAATTTAATTTCCTTAACTTAGATTTTTCAAGGAGAGGTCACAAATCTGAGAACAAATGTGATACATGAGGGAAAATGCCTGATTCTCATCTTAACAACTTTGGAATTATCTAACTTCTACTGTATGAGACACCAGGTATGTGTGTTGTGATGACTTCCAGTAGGTCCCTGCCAGGCAGTGGGAGAGTTCATTTCCAGTCCTGTCCTGCCCTGACTGGGGCCTCCACAGGAGCACCCTGCAGCTGATGCTGCAGTTGCTGGGATTACAGTCCAAGAAACTGGGTTGCCCATCTCCTTAGAAAGGGATTCCTGGTTCATGCCTGTTTCCTTTCCTGTTTACATGCTCTCCCACAGTGCTCTGTCACCACCTTTGCCTCTCATGAGCCTGGTTCCCAGCTCCAGCCATCCAGCTTTGCAGGTGGTATTGCTCCTCCGGGGACAGGCACATCTGCCAGTGGCTCCTCCTGAGCCACAGAGGCTTCCTTCCATCAGGCTCAAGGTTTTGCAGAGAATGTTTTATATAATGTTCCTATGGAAGTGCATAGTGAGAAAGAAAGTAGGGAAATGCTCCGAGGTACAGATGCTTGGACAAGGGAGGATGTGGTAGAGGCCACATTGGGGCTGGAACTTGAAATGTGCCAGATATTCTTGGCAATGCCATCTTGGTTTTATTTTCACCTTCAGATTTTCTTTTCACCTTAACAAAAAAAAAAAAATCTGCAGTATTGATAAATGATTTCTAGTAATCTGTTAGCCAATTTGAATGTTTGGGAGAGAAGGCCCCTCCTCCCACCAAAAAACCCCATGACCTGAGACCAAAACAGGCCCCCCTCTTCCCCCTCTTCAAAAGAAAAAGCCTACAGATTTGAGAAATATATGTGCAAAGAGGGAAAGGAGACTGCCACCTTCTGTGGCATACTTTTCTGACAAGTACATTTTTTTGCATTTGCTGTTTCCAAAACTTTTCCTGATATTTTATTGCATGTTTGATTTACAAGGCCAAATGAAATGTAGGAGGAGTCCTCACAGAAGGTTTTCTAGAGCAACTCTGCCCTTAAATAAGCAGGTATGGACCACATATCATGGTTGAGATCCAGAGCAAAATATTCTAGACCTTGAAAGGTCTCCCTTTCCACCTCTGGTACTTCCAAATACTAAAAAATTCCTTCGGTTTTCCCTTAACATTGTCACCTTTACATTCCTGTCAACAGTTTTTCAGGCATGTTTTCTGCTGAAAGACGGCAAAAGGGTAGTGAGAAAAAAAAAATCTAAAGTAACAGCTGAAATCTATCATAAATATAGCTACAATGTCATATCTGTACATCAAATATTGCTGCATGCAGAGAATACATCTGCCTCAACACATTGGAAAACTGATTCTGAGACCATGGTAGCCAAAGTTGTGACTTATGTGCCTATCCTTAGTAACTGAACATATTTACAATGTTCATTTCAAATACATAACATTAGTAAGGGATTGGTCATGAATGTTCCTCATACCAAGATATTATAATAGAATAATTTAACTTGCGAAAAAAAAAGAAAAATCAAATACAACTTTTAAAGCCGATCTGCAGAAAAATTTCATAACATGAAAAAAAAAAATTCTTCCATTTTTTTTCCTTTTTACTGCTAAACAAATTGCAGTCATATATGGGGTTTTTTTCCAGTGAAATGAAAGTTTGTGGTTTTAAACAAGTTAGGTATCATAGCAACTTGATCTGAACTTGTTGCCTCTTGTTAATGATTTGGTGAATTCCAGTATATGAACTCTGTAGAGTTGTTCTAATGGACATCTATTTTTCTAGGGAATGGCAGAGAATTTACTTTAATTAATTGGGAAAATTTTGCTTGCTGCTATTAAATAAAATTTACTTTAATGAATAGAGAATTAGTTGTCTGCAGTGAGTAAACAGTGTAAGTATCTTTCTGTATTACATAATGTTTCCCCCTCTTAAAAAGAATAAAATTTTGAAAATGGAAAATACCAAGAAAATAGGACTTTTTTTTCTCATAAAAATAAGCTTCTAAGTCTTTTAGGATGTAATTAGACTATACAGATCACTTGACCCCTGATATTTTTCAGTGACAGTTTTTCTTGGAATCAGAACGTGAAAGATCTAATTTTAATGAGTTTGTATTTGTAAAAGTCTGCACACACACACAAAAATCTCCAACTGTCACAACAGCCAGTAATTGGCAGAGAAATGCTTTGATAAAAATGGGAAGACATCCCTGCTGGTTCAAGACAGGTGGACATCAACTTGAATCCAATTTACATCTTAAAATGCGCAATAGAAAGCATTTGCATTACACTGCCTAGATGAAAGGGAACTCTTAGTCTGAGAGCCTCATTTGCTTTCCCCTCTTCCTTTTCTTTTCTTGCCCAAACACTCAAACTCTCTGTAGAGAAGTTTTAATGAAGATAGCTTGTTCAGCTCCTGTTTGAGGCAGCTATTTACTCCACTAAGGCTCAAATCTGAACTCATGCTGGGCTAAAAAAGAAAGCCCAAACTGATAATTGGGCAAACCCAAAATTGCATAACCTGCTTTAACCTCTGCTTGAATCAAATGAGGCCATCTTCTATATCGAGTTATTTTTATTTGGTTGCCTGGTCAAGGTCCCTTGCAACACTTAACTGGGATCTAGCAAGAGACTTGCAGTGGAATGTGCCTGCTCTGAAAGTTACAATAAATGGCTCCTGATGGACAACTTCGGACTATGAGTGATCCTAGCTGCATCCTTAGATGTATGACCAATATTTAAATTGTTACTTCAGATACAAACTTTTACTCTATCCTAAAGTTTTTGGAGTGAGAGTCCAACACTGTATTAAGTGCAGGAAGAGTAGGTTTGTTCTTTTCCAAAATGAATGCTGAAGAAAGACAGGTAAGGAGAAGATGGGTAGTCTGAATTTTTGTTCTCATGCATTTCTTCTCCATTTGTTTGTATCAGGACTGATGGAAAATAAAAGCTTGACTACAGAAGCTCATAAAAATGTGTGTGTATATCTTCAGGTACAAATTCCAATCTTGCAATCAGAAATGTGAAGTTTGTAAAAACTACTCCAAATTTATATGTGCGCCTCACACTGACATTTCACTATTTGTTAAATATTTGATTCTGAGTTGGTATTCCTTTCTTAAAAATAACCTTTCCATTACAGATAAGAATCTCTGTCTCTTTGAAAATGCAGAGCAATATGTCACCAGTGTCCATATGTGTCAAATATGGTCCATTGTTTTCAAACATAACTCCTCTTCTTCCATGAAGCATGCAATTTTCTATTTTGTGGAGTTCCTTTAAAGTGTGTCTAATAATCTGTATTACTGCGTGTTTTATCTGTTTCTAATGTTGGGGAACTTTTATCTACCTTCAATATGCATGTGAAATAGAGAATTGAAATGAAAGGAGCTACTGAGTACTTTGGGGTGAAATACTCAGCCACTGAGATATCTAAGGGGCATTGGCTCTGTTGGACATGGGAGAAGCTTCTGGTGATTCTCACAGAAGACACCTATTGTAGCCCCTCCTAAACCAAAATTTTGCCATGCAAACCCAATACACTGACCTTGTACTTGAGGAGTTCAGTTGCACTTCCCATATGTTCTTTCACTGTTTGCATAATTATTTGTGTGAATGCAATTGGGGAAACATTAAAGACTGAGAAAAAAAAAATTACATTGTGTTGTTAATGCTTTATATTTTGTTTAAAATTTACCTGTGAGTGTTAGAAAACAGGCTGTGCTAGACAAACAGGCTGTGCCTTTCTGTATTGGCTAGAAGAATTGTTTTCTTAGACCACTAAGAAAACAAACTGAAAACATTTTATGGTACCTTTGTTGTGCCTCCTCATGGTAATAGGTCTATGTCTGCAAGACTCCCTGCTCTGGAATATAATCTCTGGTTTCTTTTGGAGTCTGAACTGAAAAAAGGAGGGAAAGAAAAGGCTTACTTCTGACATTTCTGATGTTATAAGGTTAGAGGCTACAACCTTGGGAGATTTTACACTAAATTTGATTTTTATTGTTTCACAAAATGGGACCTGTTTTCTGACAGTCAATAAAACTGCAGGTGATACTGCTCTTATAATAGATGTGAATGGACTATTGCTGTTTGCAATAGCAGTTTAACTGCAGGGCAAGCTTATAAGTTTTTCTTTTTTTTTTTTTTTTTTTTTTTTTCACAAAAAACACACAATCTTTTTTTAGCCACAGGACTATTTCTTTATTTTCATCAAGTTCCCTGGTAATATTGGAGTATACCCATCTGAGCACATCTGAAATAAGCAGAAAGTTCTCTGCTTCTGAAGTTCAAAAGAAGCTGAAAATCAAAAATCAGTTTTGATGGGCAAAAATGAAAGTGGTTTTAACACAGTATATAAATAGGTAATCCCAAGATTTAAAATCATTTGTCAAGGCAAATATTTTGTGAGTATTATACAGTAGTGGCAATGTAGAAATCAACTTCATCTCCTCGTCCTTTCTTTTAAGTAATATTTTCTAGTTCTGAAAATCTGAAATACTGGTATGTGGTATTTATACTTTGAATCACACCACCACTGAGGTTGAAAGGGAGTTCTGGGCATAGTCTAGCCACGTGTTCCTGCTAAAAGCAGGATTTCCTAGAGCTAATTGCTAAGGGCTGTGTCTGGTTGTATTTTGAATATCTCCAAACATGTAGACTCCATAACTTCTCTGACCAACCTGTATTCCAAAACAGTCATGGTGAAAAAGACTTTCCTTACATTTAAATGGAATTTCCTCTCTGAATTGGTGTCCACTGGCATTTTTCCTGTCACTGTGCATCAGTAAGAAGGATCTGACTTCCTCTTCTTCTTCCCCACTTCCATCATGAATACATACATATATATTTATATATGTATATTTACATGTGGATAAGAATGATGGAGGCTTCTCTTAGTCATTTTTGTGCCCCTTTACTGAGCTCTCTCCAGTATTTCCACATCTCTTCGGTACTGAGGAGCCCAATATTTGATCCAACATTCCCGATGTGGGCTCATCAGTGCCTTCCCTGACCTGTGGGAAAGGCTTTTCCAAACAGACCCAATGTCATTTCTAGCCTCTTTTGCTGAGAGAAGGCATTGTTTGCTCATGGTCAGCCTATGGTCAGGAAGGACCCAGTAGTAGTTCTCTGCAAAGTTTTTCTTTGAAGCTGGTCAACTCCCAGCTATCCTGTGCATGAGGGTATTCCCACCCAAGTGCAGGATTTGGTGTTTCTTGAATGTCATGAATTTCCTGTCATCCCATTTTGCCACCTTGTTGAGGTCATTCCAAATGGCAAGATGACTCTGGTGTATCAGCCACTCCTCTTGGTTTAATATCATCCCTGCTGTTCCATCACCCAAGTCACTAATGAAGCACTTACACAGGACTGGCCCAGCAGCAATCCTCAGAGCATGCAACTAGTAAGTGGCCTCCAGCTGGATTTTGTGTTTCTGATCCCAACCCATAGAGCTCAAAAATTCAGACAGTTTTCAGTCTCTCTCATTGCCCACTATCTAATCTCTACCTCCTGTCAGATTTGCTAATCCTAATGCAGCTCTTCATGGTTATTACCAAAGCTACACTCTGCCCCATTGCTTAGGTCATTAATTGAACAGGATGGGAGCCAGTGTTGACCCCTGGGATACACTGGTAGTTATTGCCCTCCAACTAGAGTGTCTGTTACGGGTCACCAACCACTGCCTCTCTGAGCCTGTCCATTCTGTTGGTTTTCCATCTGTCACTCTCTGTCTGTCCGGTGAATAGCTCATCTGTTTCTCTGAGAACCTTACGGGAGACAGTGTAAAAAGCCTTTCTGAAGTCAAAACACTCAGTGTCCTCTTCTCTCTCCTCATTTGCTAAGCCAGTCATTTCACTGTAGAAGGTGATCAGTAGACTGGTCAAGAAACACTTTCCAATGATGGTACTATAAAAACTACTGTTGATGAGCTTCTCATTCATGTGGCTTACAGTATTACTTGCTTCATCAGGCTCCAAGGTTCAGGGATCTCTGGGTCTATTTTACTGTCCTTCTTGAAGATAGGAGTATCATTTTCTTTCCTCCTGTCCTCAGATGCCTTTCTTAGTCACAATGATTGTTCAAAGATCACCAAGTGGTCTCACAATGACAACTTTTCCATGTCCTCTGTCAGGATTCTGTGATCTTCAAGCAATATAAAACCAAAGTCTTGGAAATTTTTCTGGTACCTAATTCTGTGGAATAGTGTGAGTTTAATGTGTTAGTATACCAGTGACAAAATAATTCACTCCACTCTTTTAGTTTAAGAGAGTTAAAGTACAGAAGTACTAAATGGTGAGCATATTTATGAAGCTCTGTATCAACAGAAATGCTTTGCTTGGTTTAAGGATAGGTAAGAGTAAAGAAACTAGCTATTCATATTTACTTAATGGTATTGATATTTCAAGTATTTTAGTAATTTTAATTAATGCCTTCCTATATCTTGTCACATTTTTTGTAAAGTTCTGATCATTAATATTTGCCCTGTAGATGTCTCCCTTTTTTTTCCCCTCAAGTACTAATCTCTACTATTTTTGAAACGCAGGTTAATAAAATTGAATGGTTACTGGTAGAATGGGAATCATTAGAGAGGAGAAATGAAGAAAAAAAAAAAAAAGAAAAGATGAAAGACTTGAAGTGTATGAAAAAAATCAGATTTTGGAGTTTGAGATCAGAAAGCTCAGTAAAGCGTGTAAATACCAGTTAATGTCAGCTGGCATTGACTTACATTTGTGAATCTCAAATGACGAGCTCATCATCACAAAAGTTTAACACCTCTCTGGTGGTCTGGTCTTCACCTGCAGCTTTCTGAAGTTTTACTTCTTTTATCCTTCCTTTAATTTGTCTTTTTCTAAGTAGATTTTTTTTTTACCATATTGGGATATTATGATATCTTAACTCTGAGTCTGAAACTGCAACAACAGCACTACTCTGCCTGCAAACTGCCCTGGTTTGTATCCCCCTGTGGCACATTTTGCCTTCTCTGATAATTATAGAGCAAAGGCAACTCTGTAGTCTCTCCACCCTTGATGTTTCATTTCTTCATCAAACTCAGTAACTTCTTGTGGTGTTGATCTGGCAGTCATCTCTTGAAAATTCTCTTTATTCTTTTTCTGCTGCTATATATTTGCCATGTTTAAAGAGAACAGGCCCTCTGGCTAGGGAAAAGTTGCCAGTTAAACTTGTGAGACTGATCCACTGTTTTATTATTATTTTTTTCAGAAGACTTTCAGTGTCTTTGATGTTACCCATGCATCTGCATTAAAAGATATAAGTGATTTATTTTAATAAAATCCAATTTTCCTCTTTAATTCCTTGTGAAAAATTAAAGGCTATTTCCAGTTTAATTGTGAATATAAGAACATGGAAGGAAACACACCAGTTACTAATGGAAATGTGGCATTAATAGTTCCAGCAGCAGCAGCAATGAGGGTTAACAAATTAATAATGCTGTGCAGACTTAATTTCAGTAACTTGTGCAGAACTATTTGGGTCCAAGGAGGAAAACCAGCTGCTTTCAAGGAGCTATGTTAGGATAATGCAAGAAGATCATGTTTGTCACAGAGTTCAGTGTCCCCACATGGCTCTTGAGCTGTGCACACATCTGAAAAGAAATGACATTTCCAGGAGGTGGCTTCTTCTTTTTGAGCCTGATCTCTTACAACTTTGGTTTTTCTGTAGTTTCACAAGGTAAAAAAAAAAAAGGGATCTTCAGTCTTCTGAACTGTTAAATCATCATAGTCTCAGCTGTGTATTTTCAAAGCAAGCTTCCTCTCTTCCAGCAAATCCTTGATTTTCCTATACTTCTGACAGCAGGAGGCTATGCTTCCACAAATATCAGTTTTTCTTTATCTGAAATATATTCTTGGTACTGCTGAAATTTTCCTATTGGTACAAAGAGAAAGGAAGGGGTGAGTATCTCTCTGGTATCTTAAATTTGGGCTCGTGTGGACTTGAATTACACTATAAAAATTAATTGCACCAGCCAATCTCACATACAGGTTAGTTGTGTTATCTATGAATTATAGTAAACTAGTTGGCTTTACGGCCAAAAATATGCTGCTTATAAGCAGCAGTGAGATTACACCAGTTTTGTTTGGGACACTTTGAAGCTGAGGTCATTTAGTCATTGTCACATACCCCACCTGAGACCCATTTTTGCTCCCGTTTGAGCACAGCAGCTGTAAGGTGAGAAGCCCATCAGGCCTGAAGTACAAATACATGTGTAACATCAACCTGTTGTCTCAGTGGTATGGATGGCAATCCTGCCCTCCCTTCACACCCATGCTATTTAGTTTTTGTAAAAAAATCTCGCAGTGAGTCTCAGTATTTTTCCGCTATCTCCTTTCTCCTGACACCAACACAAGACTTGTTAACTAATTTGTGCAATAAGTCTCTATCCTTATTTCAAGATATCAGTAAAGCCTTGAAATGAAAAGACATACTTAATGATTATCACTCAGGAAGTATACTAATGAATGGCCTTCAGCATCACAGGAAAATAAGAGGTGTAAGAAAAGAGACCTTAATTAAACATTTACAGGGAAGCTTACACACAAGAACTATTTTAACAATTTTGCTTGACTGATTTCTAATATTTTAAAGTGACCAATTGTAAAAGAAAAAGCCCCAAATACAATGCGGTACAAAGCATCAAACCCCAGAAAATATTTACTTTCATTTCATATCTGGGTAAGATGATACACTTCTTCTTTATCAGATTCATAATGGGATTAGTCCATTGTTGTCAGTCCATCACATTATTGTACACAGAATCATAGCATAGTTAGGTTGGAAAGGATCTTCAAAGCTTATCTAGACCAACCCCCCTCTGTGATAAGCAGGGATATCTTCAACTAGATCAGGATGATTACAGCTCTGTCCAGCCTGACCTTGAACCTGACCTCATCTGTCTCATTGCCTAATTAAAAGCTGAGGTTACTGTTCAACATCTGCCCTGTATTGCTGCAGCTAAATTAACTTTTCTCCCTTACCAGTTTCTCTCTTAATCATACCATTGGTACTTCCTGTATTCATAAAGTTCTGATTGTCTTTACATCAATATGTCTACAGAAATTTTTAACTGTTAAATATAGTTGGTGATAGGCAAAATGTTATTAAGTTTCCTCCTTTCTTCCATTCTAATTACAAAAACTTTTTTCAGCATTGACCCAAGATGAATAAAACTTAATATCAGTTTAGTGAAAAAAGATCCCGCAGAAAGGATTCCATGAAATATTGAACATTTCATAAAGTCTTTATTAAACAGTCTTTATTGAACAATGTCAAGAAATTCATCAGTAATTTGACTTGAAAATCATGCTTGCTACGTATGTGGTGAAAATAATTCAATGTGTGTCAGAAACAGTCAGCTTTGCTGTAATCTGTATTAATCTTTTCAAATAGTAGGCCTTTCCAGGGTCAGCAAGACTTCAAAATGGCATAAAATGTCAGTGAGGAAATACTGACAGAAAATGAATTTTTAAAATTCTAGGTAGGTAGGTTTATTGGCCTTTTTCTTCTTCCTTGCCCATTTTTTTTAATTTTTATTTTTTTTTTTCAACTATTATTGCAAAATAGCATGCTTGCAAATCTTGCAGTCCTCTTCTCTTAACCACAACACAGAAAATCTGCAGAAGTGCTGTAGGGGAGCAACTGAGTTTTGGATGCTGCTGTGAGCCCTGACATTCACACTAATGTTCCCACAATCTGCTTGGGAATGACTGCTCTGTACCTAGGGGGATTTTCAGCTTCTGCAGCCTTGGCTGAAGTAGAATATGGCAATAGAGGTTTAAAACTAACTGTTATTAGAAAATAAAACAGTTAATTATTGGTAGGTGGGCTTAGGTAGAACTTTTCACAACATGCATAAGTTTATGGTATAGTTCTAAATACTGGCTATGATCCAACTTTGTGTTCATTGTGCTAAAGTATTTATCATTTATATTGAGGACTATGGTAATAATTGCTTTGAAGGTACAGAACCCAAATGTATTTTGGAAATGTTTAGATAAGACTCATTTAACTTCTATGTACAAGAGTAATTTAAACAGCAAAACTGAGGAGCGGGAGTTTGGATATAAGCATAAGCAAATAATAATGAATATAAACCAAAACACAAGCTATTTTCAAACCACCACATTATATGAGAGAAAAAAAATTCATATTAATAAGAACAATAAAATGACAGTGCACTGATATATTAAGGTTATGTTCTTGAAAAGTAGACATTCGGTATCCTTGTAATGCATTTTAAACTGTATTTTACAGTACCTACAAAATCAGTGTTTAACAGCATATCACCTGTAATGCAGTATGATGAATGATGTAAGCATAATCCCAATGAAATGTCAGTATCTTATGAAAAGTATCCAACCAAAGCACATATTTTCAAACCTAGGGATAAAAGGAAAAATTATTCCTCAAATGAGAATCTGTATATCTTAGAAATTAACTTGGGTGTAACAGTCCATTTACTACTGCTTAGATGGTGGTGAGCACTTCAGCTGCTCCAGCTACCTTGTAACACTTCTTTAACCTTCAGAATACATACTTTTTATGATGCCAAGATACAGAATTTCCTATAAGAAGTTTAGAGAGTAATGTGAAAATCATGGGTTTGTTATATTAATTGAATTATTTATGGCAAAGTGGTTAAAGAACAGACACTTAATTAACATATCCTAGTGCCAGAGCAAGTAGGTTAAAGGAGACACTTTAATTGAACAAATTAGAGGTAAATATGCATTCTGCAGGAAAAGAGATTACATAGGTCTCAGACATCAGACACATAATTTCGGTAGTTTAGAAAAGGCATTGCTAACTTTGTTGAAGAGATTTCTTAAAAAATGTTAATTAGTCATTACAGGTAAAAGTTAGGAAAAATCCTTGCTAATTTTATCGTTAAATGTAACAGTTTGTTGATGCAGAATTTTTTATATTCTTCAGTTTTCTCATATTCTAGGTTACAAAGAGTTGAATTTTGCCTGTATTAATGCATGAGATGGAAGCAACGTTGAAGTTGGCATTTGTGCTCCAATATTTTTCTTATTAGGAAAAGGCACTCAGTTAACGCAATCGGAAAATGAACCAAACATTTTCAAAATTATCTGGAAAGAGTTACTGTTTTTAAGAAGGTAAAAAAACGGATATAAGATTGAGAAATATCTATTTTTCCTCCACCTGAAAATGATACAAATATTTATATTTCCTTTAGTAAAGATATCACCTTGTGATAAAAGTACTGTGCACTTTGGAGTTATGCTTTAGTAGTGCCTAAGTTGTGGTGCCAGCCTCAGACCACCCATAAGCTGGATCAGGTGGCAGTGATAAGCAATGTCCCTTCCATCTGTTCTGCAGGACAGACAGTGTGCCTCTGGATTTCAGGTGCACTCTCTCTCTTTATGGTGTCATCTCTTTTTGTACAACAGAGGGCTGAGCTCTCAGAAAATTTTTTTTCACCGTAGGTCCTTTGTGTTGTGTAGTGAAGGTGACCTATTTTCCAGTGCTTTAAACTGCATTTTCTTTTCTCACATTCATTGTGAATGCTTCTCACTGTACACCAATAATGATTTCCGTCCTCTGTGAGAGGTTTAAAACTTCAGACTCACTGCTAAGTGTGAGTATTTTTATTTGCCTCATCACAGTTTTTCCTCACAGAGGCAAGTTGCTATAAGGTCTGAGAAGACAAAGAATACATAAAAAGTATCAGATATTCTTTCTGTGAAGTAAAAATACCATAATATAAAATGAATTATCAAAATTAGGAAATGGGTGAATTATAGAGAAAACATGTGATTAAAAAAATTAATGAATTAACGTTTGGAAGAATTAGGTTATTCATATGAATGCTATTTCATATATTGAAGCCAAATAAGCATCAAGTACCACAGTGAATATTTGTCTTAAATACATCATCGGTCTGTTCAAAATAACAAATACACACTTCAGAATTAGTAGAATAGTGAGTCTTGAAGGAATGACTAGAAATAACTAGTAGGATTATGCTCAATGAATGCTAAAATTTGCATCCTACCATCAGCTGGGTGAAACCAGCTGAGCCGGGGCTGTCATAGTCATTGCTTTGATTGCAGATAAGGAGCTGACTTTAGTGGTTAAAATACAGTCAGTACAGAAGCACCGTGCTCTGAAGTTTCAGATGAAATGTATTATGGCAAATGCCATTAACTGTAGTGTTTAAAATTTCTTTAAGCATCATTTCCTACGTGCTATTATATGCTGCTATGAGTGTGACAGGCAGTGATCCACTTTTGTATGCATCTGTGATTGATTTCTTTGTAACCCTGTTCTGTGCAACTGTGCTCACTTGTGATTTTCTACGTCCTGAAGGATGTTCAGATGGATGTCTGAATCATCAATGTGATTGTTCAAATCAGCAGCAAATGAGCTGTAATTTAAAGAGCAGTGGTGGTATGGAACACTACGCATTGGAGGAAGTCACAGTCGTAAGCAACTTGAGCATCACACCAAAAATACCTAAGCAAGCTGTGAAGGAAAAAGGGTGTTCTATTATTTTCTCACCAGGTTGCTTCTGAAGATGCTGAAAGAAGCTGCTCTTCTAACAGGAAGGAAGAATATTTATTTTCTGGAAAAAGAGGATACATTTCTCTTTTTGATACAAGTGAAAGCATTTAATCACTGCATTGACTTGAAATTGATTTGAAGATAAAATGACATTTGAATCAAACTACTACCTGATCCAACATCTAAACCGAGATACTCTCCTTAACTGGAGTGAAGTATTTTTCACCCATTATCATGAGAAAAGGCTTATCAAAACAGTTGTCAGAACTAAGAGGTCTGTCTTGTGAATGTGTACTCAGGCTGTGATCTGGTAGAGAAGCGTGCTGCAATGTGCAAAAAGATTGAGGACTTCACTATCAGCAACAGCATTTCTGCAACTTCTGTTTGATGTGTCATTAAAATCTAACAGCAAATAGTCCTGTAAGTTATGTAAAAACAATTTTGAATCAAATGATCCGGTCTATTAAATTTTTTATTTTCCTTTACACATTATTATTAATTTCTAAGAATATAATGTATAGCACCCATCTAGGTCACCAATTTGGAAACCCACTGAACTAAACTATACATAAGAGGACCTTGGAAGTCATGTTGAGTTCAGGATCTGTACAACAATGTTCCAGCAAAATGTAATTTTCCCAGCTGTGGAAGAAGGAAGCAGAAAGCGATTGGCACTATTTACTCTATTTCTGTTTGGAAAGTCACAGATGATCTCTGGGACTTTATGCAGTGCATCTATACTGACAACAAGTACCAACTGCAATAGGCCAGAAATAAAACTCTTTTACATCATTAGCCTGGTGTACTGTTTCTTAACAGTAGGGAAAAGAGCATTTTAAAAGAAAATAACTACCTACCTTGAGATAAGTGATTCTGAACTGACCATAATGATTTTTTTCTCTCATACCATAATTCTCTTTTATCTGTTGTCGTCTTTTCTTTTTTTCTTTTTTTCTTTTTTTTTTTTTTCTAGTGGACAAACAATCCCTTTGAATGGAGCTTGCTGAAGTGTCACTGCAAGTATGAAGGGATGGAGAAGAAAACCCTTGAGCCTTAACTGCATGGTAACAGATAAACCAAACTCCATGCAGGAGTAAAATTCTTCTGGGATCATCACTGGAATTCAGGTATAGCTGACTAGCAAGGCATTATTTGCTATGTTTATTTTACATTATCTCTTCTGTCTGCATATGCTGAAGATATCTAAAGACCCCATACTCTTGACACACCCCTGACAAAGTGATAACAGATTTGACTTATTGATGGGAAGCCTCCCAAGCTGGAAGATGTACCATCTATCCTTTCTCCTCCATACACTGTGCATTCTCAGGCTACATTTGTTTTGTTACTTTTAAGTTTAGACAATTCATCATTTTGGCATTTTGGCTAGATTTCTGTTAGATTTTGGGAACAATGAGAAAAACCATAAGCGACAGATGACATGTTTTACTTCTGACTGCTTAGTGTAATGGCAGAGGTTTCTGTGAAAATCTTACTCCAACCATGCTCTCAGTGCTCAACAGTATTAAAACAATAATTCTCTCTTATTTCTAGGGTATCCTGGGCTATTCTATTCATGTTTCTATGTTTAGAGAGTCTTTATTTTACTAATGCCAGAAATGTTTGGTTTTGCTAACAATCAACACAGAGCATAAAATTGTGTACTTCAGCCCACAGAAATGACACTTATATGAAACAACATATGTATTGTACAAACTTCCAATAAACAGATGTGAAAAAACCCCACCAACAAACCTCTCCATTTTTATGTATCACAACTCTTTTATGTGATGGGTGAAATATGGCCTATGTTTTTGGAAAGGACTGTTTGTAGAAAAGGAACAGGATTCTGCCTTGTGTACTAGACCTCTGGAAATGCATTATGTGCCTGTGCCACTGTTCTGAAAAAGACTATAATCAGATATAGTCAGATCTGATGATAATTTCTCTTCAAGTATGGTGAATTTTTTGAATTTCCCACCAGTCTTGAAATATTGCTGGGTTATTTCTCTTCTTCTAGATGACTTTTCAGATCTGAGGTTGAGTTTTTGTTCAGACATGAGAGCTAGCCTGTGCAAAGAAGCCCATTCTGCAGGAGTTAAGCCAGTAGTGGGAATAAAAAAATGATTTAGTCAGAGCAAGATTTTAAGCACATATTATATTGCAAATAAATGCACTTAAAGATGTATAACAAAGCATGAAACCTTCCCGTTTCTTTGTTTACTTTTGTCCCCCAAAAAGTAATTGACTGTCAGATTTTGAACTTGTTAGGCATAAGATTGGAAAAAAAAAAATTCCAAAGTGTTCTTTTACACTGTTTTGCTGTAATATAAAGCAAAAATAAAAATAATCATCTCCACTGTAATAAGTTTAAATATAAATTGGGCCCAAGCCAGAGCATACAAGAGCTCATTTGGTTTTGCTGACTTTCAGCACAGGATGTGAGTTTTTACGGGGGAGTGAAGGCAAGAAGCAGGGACTACAAGTCCATAAAGTGTCTTATCAAGCATGTTTTGAGGTCTTCCACACTGTCTCAGAGTTCGGTCACTCACAGACATTTTCAATAAGAAAGTTGCAATTAAAATGAACATCTTATTTTCTGTCAGTCTATTGACTAGCAGTGAGAAGCAAACTGAAATATTGTTCTGGAGCGATCTCCTTGCTTTGTCAGAGAATCTGTCACTACTGTGAATACCAGTTCTGAAAAAGTGAATGAAAAGGGAGGTTTTTGGGGATTTTTTAATGTGCTATGAACATATACATAGAATATGCATTGCACAGACAGCATTTCTAGTGGTTAGAGGAATACAGAGATGCCTTTGATAGCTTTTCCTGCTCTCAACCAGTTTCTAGTGGCCTATGGGTTTTGTATCTGATTTCTTGATGAATTCCTGGACTGCTTTCAATTTCTCTTTGAGAATACTCAGTACTTAAGCAAACCAACATCCATAGTTAGCCAGTGTGCGCAGCTGATGAAATCTGCCTGGAGAGATAAACTAGTATTTTCTATTTCCTCTGACATTTTCAAGACTTTACAAGGGAAGTGGACATTCATGCCTCATTACCAACTGTGGCAATCAACACTGATGCTTATAAGCTAAAACTTTGTAATTTTAGTTACAGGCTAAATAGTCTAAGAGATTGGTGTCTTTGTCATGCTGTGTTATGTTTAACATTTTTTGGTCATTTGGTGAATAAACTCACCATATGCAGCTGCAGAAGTCTCCAGAGAAAACTGCAACAGGAATGTCCTCTTCGAGCATCTTCCTAGAGAAAGCAATAGTATAAGGGAAAGTCACACAATAAAGATTAAAAATACTTCCTCATAATAAATTTAATAGGACTGGACTTGATTTTGCATTCAGCTTAATTATGACCATTTTTAAAAGATGCCAGGAGATATATAAATGAGCAAGAATAGCACAACGTGTACCAAAATTGAAAGTCCCATTTAGAGATCTAGACTTCTCATTTTTGCACTTAAATAAACCTAAAAATATCTTCTAGAAATTGAAGTATAGAAAGTGATTTCAGGTTGCTCCTTCAGTTTTGGGAATTATGATATCCTGGGCTTCACAAGTTCGTTAATTCATATAAAGTATTACTTTTACCTTTAAAAATATATGTCATACTAAAAAAAGGTTGCAAAATATTTGTAGAATCAGGTATGTATATGAAAAAAAGATAAATATATTATCTAGATTGATAATTTGGAAGCATTTTCTCTTACAGTTTAGCAATTATAACTGGGATATTTCCTCTTTGTCCCGTAGCAGCAGAGTAAATACCAAGTCTCATAAACTTGTCCTTATTGTGAGCCTTCAGTTTTACTGTTGCTCTAAATTATTCAAAGACTGATATAACATGACACCATGTAAAAATTGCAGGTTTTTGAGGATACTGCACTGGTTTATGTGTGTAATAAATGTTACAACAAAGTGAGGAATGATGGAGAAATTTACTTTTTCAAACAGGCATTTTATCTGTTCTATAAAACTTTAGTATTGAAAACAACTAGGAATTGTGTCTGACTTTGGTGCTACTGGTATTCCACTCCACATAACCTCCAGGAAGATTGCATGAGGCTCTGCACGAAGCAGCAATCTTCAGACCAATGCAGTTTGATTAGTTCTGGTCATCTCTGTGGATGTGGCAGTGGACAAATCCCACAAGGTTCTCCTGACTTACATGCAGAAACTGCTTGTTTTAATGGAGAGGAGCCAGATGGGGTGCCTGAATTCTGCTGGCACTAGCGGGTTTCATCATTGCTGTAACGTGGCAAATTCTGTCTGTGGTAACTGAAAGCAGGACCAAGCATAACTGGGATGTCCTAAATAGTTTTCTTTCCTTTTTCTGTACTGCTCTGTGCTAGTAACTAAGGGCAAAGTGTGTGTAGTAAAAACAGAGATAGAAGGGGAAACAGAGAGTGTGGACCAGCAAAACATACAGAAAAGGGACTCAGTGGAGCTTTCTCAGGCAGTCTGCTCAGCTGTTTTTTGGGGTTTTTGTTTGTGTTGATTTTTTTGTCTTTGTTTGGTTGGTATTCTTCTTTGAAGTCCTGTGTACACAATGAAGGATGAATTAAGGTGGTACTCTGTTTGTTTGCTTGTTTGTTTCCTTTGGCAGAGAGAGCTGACTCCCTTTGAAAACCTGAGTATATTTTCCATTTGTTTGCTGTTTTGCTCATGTCTGCATCAAGGCAGACAGACAGGGTGGTTATTGGAACTGGACCCCTTCAGAGCTCATCACTGATGCCACCGAACAAGTTAGATCTAAATACAGCTGGACCAGAAATAAGCTGCTCTCACCAGAGTGAAAGGAAGAGGATGGGTAGTGTGAGAATATTGAAAACTGGAGAGGTCTTTGTGGTTCTGCTTCGTCTTGTTTAAAGAAGTCCTTTAACCGAGGCTGATTTCAAGAGGTGCTTGCACAGATGAGGATGTGATGTGTCCTGAGTATAGCCCCTCCTTCCTCGCCAGGGGGTCTGCGGGTGCCCTGTAAGTAGATTCTTACCAGGATTTAATTTAAATGGATATATTAGCTTGAAATAAACATTTCTTGTGTGTATTTGTGTGTTTTTAAGTTGTGGGACCATCTCATCAATTCAAGTAATTATGCAGAGCTGTGACTGAATCTGTTGCACAGCAAATTAAGGCCAAAAAAGAGCCTCTGAGGAGCCACATAACCCAAGCAATTCCCTGAGCAGCTGCGTGGCTGCAGCCTCCAGAAAATTTGCCCTTGCCTTGCCTATGCTTCCCTGAAAGTAGTCTTGCCCTGCTGATGTAGATCAGAACATGGAATTTTTCCTGATAACTTTCCCCTATAATAGCACGTCCCATGTATTATTTCTTAGTAAAAATCCTTCTCTTGTTATAAGAAACAAGAGCCCTGAAAATGTTTCTGTCATTTTCTGTGGCTGTTAATCAGAATTGTCAAGAAAAGTGATTAGTAGGACATAACAAAGCAGCGTCCCGGTAGGATTTGGACAACCTGCCAGTTTGTGTTTCGTACTAATATGCCATTAAATAAGCAATTAGTTTTAATGACTTTGGCGCTTTATTGATGTAGCAATGTTTCTGTAAGGCTGGGAAAAACAGAGGTTTGAAAATTGCCGGCTCCTGCGGATCGCCGCTGTCAGCGCCATTTTCCGTTCCCGCCGGCGAGCGCGGGCGAGCAGCGCGGGCTCGCTGCAGTTCCGGGCTCCGGCCACAGGAGGGCGCTGCGCACTGACAGTAACTGCCGCTGCCCCGGTCCCCGCGCTGCGGGAGCGCGCAGCTCGCTCGGGAACGAGCCCGAACGATTTCAGACCGGGCGCTGTTAACTCCGTCTGCGTTACGCACGGCAAGATATATATTGGATTCGAATAGGAGAAAGGGTCAAAAAGCCCGTCCACAGATTAACAAGAAAAATACGTTCCATCTAGCAACTACAGATATTAACAAAATTAAAAGTTATTAAGCAGCATGCTCAATTGCAAATGTGTCTTAAGGGCATGCCATTTTTATTCATAAGACAATCTAACACACACCATGAAATTACACCCCTATGCTTCTGTGGTGCTGATCGGAATCTAAAAGCTGTGATTTTCTGCTTGCATGTTCCTCTGCTTTCCCCAATCCCCCCAAAATCCAAACTTCCTAATTGGTTTGAAAAATGAAATATCTTGGAAGTTCCTGTGGACCTGCTAAAGTGTTTTCTAGTCTTACCTGGTAGAGGTGGGAATATATTGCTTTTTTACTCGCACAAATTTTCTTGCCTATTGCCAAGAAAAATGTAAGTTCAGAGGGCTCAGCAGCAGCAGACAGATTGCCTAGGGAGTGTAAAAGCTCCTCTTTTGCTAGGGGAGGTTCACAGACAGCACAGATCAGGAATGAAATATTACCAGGTAAACTAATTCACAATTTATCAACTTTAGCCCACGGGACACCCTCTGAAACCATCATTACATGTTTTGTACAATAAGTCCTCCAAAATGCGTACTGAGGATGAGGAGATGCAGTTCAATGTAACTGAAGGGTGTGCCCAGGGTCTTCTTGCAGCTGCAGGTTTTCAGTTAGGCAAGTTGCCTTTCTGGGGACTTATATAGCTTCAAATTAAGTAAATAATTTAAAAGAAGTACTTTATTTCTCTGGTCATCGCAGTTCCTGAAGTGTAGTGCTTCGCAGGTATGGTTAATAAAGGGATATGGATAAATAAAGGATTTATGCTCCATCATTAGTAGGATGCTATAATAATGAATTGGCATCTTGGTAATTAAACAAAACAAAGCAAAAAATCTTTCAGATGCATGAAATTTAAATGCAGAACATCTCTAGAAGTGAAATCACTGAGCAGTAGGCAATCTTCATGTATTTATTCCTTAGTAAGTACAACTTTATTTTGCCCTCAAAAGCCATAAAATGGCATTCCTAATATCCACAGATGTCTATTTATCACTAATTGCCAGAAAAAGGAAATCCTGAATGGTGACAAGTACTTTTTAACTATTTATAAATTATATTATTCTAATTTATGGAGCTGCTGTTTGTCTTCATATGGGATTTTTCCACTGTGACTCAAAATCCAGTTAATGTTTTCCTCCTTTATTAATTTTCTTCTTGTCTTTCTTCTCATGCATACAATCAAGGATATTTAGGTCTACAGGTAAAGGTATATAAAAGACCTTGGGTTTGTTGTGCTGGTTTTGTTTAGTCCATCTTAACAGATTTCACAGAAACACAGAATTACAGAAGTGTCTGAGGTGGGAAGAGAGTGTTCTGGTCCAAGCCCCCTGCTCAAGCTGTGTTGCCTGGAGCTGGTTGTGCAATCACATCCAGAGGGCTCTTAAATGTCTCCAAGGCGGGAGTCTGCACCCCTCTGGGCAGTGTGTGCCAGTGCTCTGTCACCCTCACAGTGGGAAAGGGTTCTCTGGTGCTCAAAGGGACCTCGTGTGTTTCAGTTCTGCCACTGGGCACCACTGAGAAGAACCTGTCTCCGTCCTCTTTACACCCTCCTTTCAGGTATTTGCACACATTGGTCAGATCCTCCTGAGCCTTCAGCCTGAGCAGCTCCAACTCTTTCGGCATTTCATCGCAGGAGAGGTGATTCAGCAGATGCTTCCAGGAACACTGCTATGCCAATGTCTCTGCAGCTACTGCTTCTTCATCCAGGGGATAATGGCAAAAACTAGAAAAAGCACTTTCAAAACATAAGTAAAATCAGTATTTAAAAAAATCATCTTGGCTAAAAATATGAGCTTCATTCTGTAGAGTCTGGCTGAACAGGAAGAAAATCCATTCATTATTTTATTCTTGATACCCTGCTAGGCCAAGGTAAATGTCATACAAGGTATTGACATTTCAATTTATATTAGACGATGAACTATTTCAGAGAAAAGGTAGAAAAAAACCCACACTGATCTATGCCAGAATACAGTGTGCAATTGAATCCTTTGTATATCTATTTTATAAATATCTGCCAGACTGCGAATTTTTAGTGTATAGTGAATAAAGTGAAAAACAACAGCTCATGTGCAACAATAAACTAAGGACTTCTACTAACTACTTTTGATATTTGACATGCAAAGCAGTCATGAGGATGAAAGTTGTATCTGACAACACAATTGGTCACAGATAAATCAGCAAATAGCATCACATCATTGTGGGTGGAGAAGGAGCTTCAGACAAAGTTTATTAGAGAAGCCCTCCCATTGAGTCACAGGGTGCAGGATGGAACCCTTGCTCTCTAAATGCCTTCTCAGAGAGGAGCCTGGCTGCAGCTGGATTCGATCCTAGACCCAGACTTTTTCAGTGGTTTAAATCTAAGGGATTACAGAGATGTGGTTGAACCTTTGTCTGACTTTGTACTGTAGGATTAAGGATGGCAAATGAAATATATTTATATAAAAAGGAATGACTTACTTAATTACTTATAAACTACTAGACAAAAAGATCTTAATCAGAATTATTTACTACACAGTACAGAAGCTAAAACTACTATTACAGCACTGTATATGTACACAGTATGGTGTACTATATGAAAGCAGGAATATTAAATCTAGCAAAGAAGAAACAGTTATTAAGTAGAGATTGATGTTACTCACCCATACAAATGACCTTGGGCAAATCTTTTGCTCAACCTTGAGTGGCATCCCTACCCAAGGGAGGAATCTCCACACAGACTCTAAGAAGAAACTGCTGTTTGAAGGTGGGACTGGACTTCCAGAGTTTAAAGTGATTGACTGTCTGTCATATGTCTCAGGCCAGCTGTACCAGCTCAGCATTTTTAATAAGGGTAATTTAGCCTGTCTGCCACATCTCCACCTTAATATCAGGGTGTTTAACTTCGGGATTGATAAATCAGACTGGTTTTAATATAATTCAACTCTAAAAGCAAAATAACACCCCTTCTCAGTTCGCCACTGATAGATTTGCAAACAGGGCACTGTTTGAGTTGTTTGGCCACATTCCAGGCAGAGAATCCTGCTACACACATGACTATCATGAAAACTGGAATTACAAATGTAATTGTCATTGCACAGTATGTTGCTGCGTTCTATTGTCTATGCAGACATGTAATGCCTAACGTAATTTAAAGGTAATGCATTATTTTTGGTATTGCATTTTCTGCACATAACTTTCTGCAGCACATAAAAGCCAAGTTTGGGAGGACTGTACAAAAATACACAGTTTCTCCAAACTTAATTGCTTTTCAGGATTGTCAGTGATACTAAACTTTGTATTACTTTTAATAATTTTGTTGTCCAGAAAAGACTGCATATATACACATGAATATATATACATATATACATACATATATATATATATGTGCTCTAGGCTTCACATTCTGCACTACTTTTGAGAAGTTTGCACATATTTACTCATTGCTCTGCTCTGCTTTATTGAGTAATATCAAGGATGAGACTAATGAATAACAAAACAACAATAATTAGAAAAATAAAATTATTTTGTAATTAAAACCTGTTAAAAATTTGGTTAGAGGATAAAGAGGCAGAAATTTCATAGGGCATTGGAATGCAAGTCCATTATTGCTACTGATTTTGGCGTATTTGTACAGGTTTAGGTGAATAGGCATAGATGTAACACATTAATAAGCCAGGACCTTTGTGAAGAAGCATTTGTTGGTTTTTTTTCTCTCTCTATGGATAGGGATTCTAGAGACCTTTTTTAACAATATATGAGTGCAGGTGCAGTCCACATCAACACATCAGCTCATTTGGTCTGTGAAGCTGGCTGGTACAGTTCCTCTCTCCTCAGAGATATAAAACTATAAAGCACAATGTCACCTTTTGTTTTAAACAAGAATCTCTAATCCTTTTCCTTGTGAGTAATGATCTTTAACCAGTGTAATGTTGTAAGCCTGGTTACTAAGGTTGAGCCTCTTGCTCCAATGTATCATTCTCTGAAGTTCAATGCTTGGTCGTGCTCCCTGGGACTATTCATAGGCCTTTTTTAGGACACTGTGAAACTTCCACAGCATCTATTGATGTTTGAAAGGAGCATCAATTAAATTCACAGTTAAAGGGAGTTTTCAGCATCTGGCAATAAACCCACAGAAATCTTTCTGTTTACTATCAGATTAATTTTTGTTTGATTTTAAGCTTTACTGCAATCTGTTAATGACTTGATATCCTCTCTATATCTTAGACTAGCAATTTTTATGTCTTTATTTCTCCCACTGCAAACTGAGTGTAAAATTCCATCTTGTATCCTGGACAGGATGCTGAGCAATCACTGTCACAGTAGCTCAAGTGAAGGCATTTTACTTTGTAGCTGGGACAGGCTAAGAAGTCATGAGCCATACATTTGGCTTTGATCTACTGACCTTCAAAATATATAAAAATTTATTTCTAGTTCTATGGACAAAACAGATACAACTATTTGAGATTCATTGCAGGAAATTAGGCAGTACAGTGTCTCAGATGAAGGAAAATTTCTGACTCGATCACATTCCTGTGTATGATGAAAGATGAGGGATATTTTAAAAACGCATACTGACACATTCCAGAAGGGAGACATGGCCCTATGAATAGTCTTGAACAATTGTATAGGCAAAGATGATGAAAGTGAAAAATTTCAGGGAACTCAGACTGTATGTGACAAGTGTGATCTGTTTGTTAGGAAACAGGAAAGCCAGATTAACTCAGACACTGAGAGCTTTACTGTCAGGTCCTTACTTGAAAAGACATACTTGATGCAATATAACAGAACTGTTAAAAATATTTTGGAGCAAAATTTTGCTGTGGAGTAATTACTATATGCACCCACAAAATTAGTGTCTGTATTTCCAGACACATCCCCAAAAGTCATGCAATTAATGTAACAGATATCACTTTGTTAATGAGTCATCATATTCATACGTGCATTGAGTCTTTTCTTTTACACAGCTATTGTTCTACTTATTTCCTTTTGCCCCTTCTGTCCTTCCAATATCACCTTCCCTTGGAATGCTCTATTGTTTTCATTGGCACCCTTGCTTTCCTTTCATTTTTTGGTGTATTTTTAGGCTCTTTTAATGCTTTCTTTTCAAAATATATCACACAGTGCTTTTAATTGAGCACAGGGAGCTACTCTGAAGCCTGATGAAATGCTTGCTGATGATTAGGATATGGCACACAAATACTGCTAAAGTCCATTTAGTTCTGCAAGACAGTACTTAACAAACTCCCTTTGGTGAATTCTTTTTGAGACATTAAAATGTGTGAAGGTATAGTGGTCATTAGAGACAAGGGCCATGCTAAGGTGACGCAGAATAACACCTTTCATATTTTTTGAGAAATCAGAAAGAAATTGGTTAGCTCTGACTGTCCTTCATTCTCTTCTGTTTCTCTCCTTTGAGAGTCAAACCGAAATTTGAAGCTGGGAAATGGCATCTGGTATTTGGCTAACCACACAGTGTTACCAGACATTCATACTTTCTTAAAGCAAACAAAGCTAAGTTACAGAAACCAGTTCTGTAATGAATAAATGGCAAACATAAAAGTCATTATCTGTCATTGCAGATAATGTGGATCTTGATTTTTTATCCTTACTAGTTGATCTTAGAAAGACATAGCAATTCTAGATAGGTTCTAATGGCATCTAAATTGCCATGCAATTTCTGAATTACAGAAATTAAGGTGATATCAACACAGTCCCTATGTGCATATGGTCAGTGCAGATGTGATAAATAAGAAAAAATTAGCAAGACAATCCTTCTGATGGCAGAAGATGGATGATGATATTGACAGCCATTTAAATAGTTGTAAAACGTGCCCATCAGATTGTTCCAGCCCTGGGACCATTTTACCTGCAAAAAGGGGCAAGTAAATCACATGAGACAGATTCCATTGACTTTGAGGAAAAGGAAAGACAAGCCTTTTTTATTGCTATTGATGTTTGCTCTTATTGACTAAGTGTTTGCCACAGACTCAAGTACCACCAGACACATAAATACAAGGAGAACCTTGTGCGTGTCCTTTATCTGACTGGGGGAAACAATTTGCAATTTACATCCAAGGGATCTGCAGCTATCCTCCAACACACAGAACAGTTTGAGAAGAGTGCGCTGGAAATTGGTTCAAATAATCCTCCTGTCCTACAAAGTCCTTGCTGAGTTCAAAGAGAATGTTTTCCTTTATAGTGCAGAAGAAAACATTTGACACTCTATCACTGTGATTTCGCTGCCTGAATTATCTCTGAACTTTGCTAAGTCACAGCCTGGCTTAGTTTGCTAATGCTGTATTTTGTGAAGATGCTAGGGCATAGGGTCACCTTAAAAAAGACTGATGCAGGAATTCCCTTCCTCACATATTTTTGTGGGAAAAACCAGCTCTAATAAATGCGTGCAATGAAAAAAGAAAATGAAAAAAATTCTAAGAGCCAGGATGATTACGAAGAGGAATATTTCTGAATGATAAAGATACAAGTGAAAATCCGTTAAAGTAATATAAATCTCAGCTCTGGGAACCACAGAGGAGCTCCTGTTTCCAGAAAGGATAACAGACTTCAGCTGTTACATCTAACAAGGTTACTAATTTAGCTCTGGAGGTAGAAATATGGAATTTTTACCAGGGGTTTCCTGTCCAGACCTCTCAGGAAGGTCCTTACAGTGAGACCAACTGGGGATTGAGTGTTATCAAACAGAGAATACAGGCTTTTAGCCAGGACCACAGTTGAAGTTCTGGGAATAGAAACTATGTTCTTGAAATTAATAGCCATCTTAATAAATCACAATTTTACATGGGCCTCAACTTATTTCAAAAGAGATATATGAGAATAAAATCTTCCTGTGCTATCTGTAGTAAAGCAGTTATCATACATTGCACATTATACTGATATAATATGGGAATTAATATATAATTTACATAGAAAGCTAAATTTTGGACTTCATGATTTATTCATTATAAAAACTTAAGTACTTAGAAGAAATTAAAACTGAAAAGATATTCTATTTTCCTTTGCTGATGAAATATTGTACATTTTATGATGAAATACAGTGAATCATTACAAAACATAAGTCTAAATTTGTTAGCACTATTAGGCAGACAGTATGCATCTTTTGAGTAACTAAATATAAGTAACATAACCTCAGCTACAACAGTGCAATAGATGTGAGTAGATGACTTGGCTTTTATTATTATTATTATTATTATTTGAATTTGCACTGTTGCTCACAGTTTACTGTGAGAAAAAGAACAAGCAGGTTTAGAGCTAGAGGAGTTACCTGGGCTTGAGCAGTTTTCTCTTCATAGGGACAGCCGGCAAGCATCCCTTTGTGCTTAAAAAGGGAATGGGTAAATTTCAGATGGAAAGTGATGTTGTTGCTACAAGGATTACAAAGACAAACTTTGAAATATGGATCTGTATCTATTCCTGCAAGGTGACACTCCATTGACTTCACTTGATACTTTACTGAGAATTGGTCCAATAGATTTTAACGCAGACAGTGTAACAGAGAAAAAATTGCTTTTGGCACAGCTGACGGTGTAATGTTGTTTTAAACAGATAGGATGAATTGAAACACTTTCTCTCCCTCCCTCCCTGTCTTTTGCTTCAAATGTTTGTATGACAATGTCTTTTCTGCACTTAATTAGCTCATAGATGCAAGTGGCTATTCTAAAGTCACTTTTATTTTTGTCCACATGTTTGCTTGCATATTGCTGGTAGGAGAGTTTTCTAATCACAGCATTCCATTGTAAAGAAAATCTATAAGAGGTAGAAATAAAAGATGGCTCAAATCGCCTTGCAGCTAATGTTTGTTCCAAATAGAACAGTCTCTGAGGCATTTGTCATTAGAACTAGAAGAGTTTTATGGCCCTAAAAGCAAAGGTCAGAGATTGTACATACTTCTATACTGCACGTGGTCATCATTTAAAATTGCACTAGAAATGGTGTGAAATGGTAGTCAGATTTTGTTGGTTTTGTCTTAACATCTTCTCATTTAATAAGTCTATGTGTACCAATACAAAGACTGCAATGAAACTCTAAGATTTCCTCTGTCAAGTGTTGAGTCACTAGACTCTTCTGAAAAGGTTCGCACTGCTCCTCCTCGGGGCAGAAAAATAAAAAAAAGAGAAATAATAAAAATCCCAAGTTGTTAGACTAACTTTTTGTGAGCCTCCAGGATGTCAACATTTCACATTTAGCATGCAGAAATGTTCCCAAAGAAGTATCTGTTAAATGTTCAATGGATAAAGTCAAAGAGGAGATATTGATTGAGCAAATGAGTTAGAGGAGCCTTGGGTTTGGGATATCAGTGCTTCCATTTTGTGAGATGTTTAAGCTAATGATGTCTATGAAAATTCTGGGCTTGACTCAGTATTTGCTGAAGATAGTAGAGGCCCTTCTGTCTAGTGGCATTTCAAATGGTTCATAATTGAGTAGGGGAAAAAGCCAGTTGGGGAGAAATAGTGTCCTCTAGATGTCTTCATTGCTTATATATCTGTATGTGTTTTTATAGAAATATTAAAAAGAAATTTAAAAAATCTGTCTTTTTTGATCCCCAAGAGAATATGTTTTCTTCTTCTCCTTGCTTTATTGGTGTTAAGGATTTACAATAATACTAGCAGCATCAGCAACAAGACTTACTCACTGAAACCAACATCAGAGTCATGAGGATTTGAGGCTCTTTATACTTGACAATTCATAAAGGTGTTACTCAGATCACTCTATTCTCACATAGGTTAATTAAAAGATTGAATATTTATGTAGATGTTATGCTTTCTGAGAGTTCTTGATAACAAAATCTTGATAACAAAAATAAAAAGTCTTTCACAAAATCAAGAAATGGCCTTGGAAGGGACCTTAGAGATCATTGAATTCAAATCCTCCCCTGCCTTACACACAAACTGCTTCCACTAGAGCAGGTTGCTCAGACCCCCATCCAGCCTGGTCTTGAATATTTCCAGGGATGGGAAATTCACATCTTTTCTGGGAAACCTGTTCCAGTTCCCTCTGTAAGAGCAGGTAAGCATATAAATAAGAAGATTTGTAACTGTAGAGTACCTGCTTGGCAATTGCTTGGCAATTGAAAAACTTGGCATAAATATTCACATTTTAAACTTTAGCCAATACTTGAATTTTACAGCCTTGCTTGTCACACCAGCAGAGCCATGGGCTGAAATTAGCATAACCTTGAATGGTTCTACTTGTAGCAGAGATTTGCAAATAACATTTCATTTGTTTATTACAAATAACATTCAGTGGCCAGAATCCCATCAAGAATTTTCTAAAAAAACCCCAAAAAGCTTAAATCTGGCTCCCTTTCCAGAGTAACTCAGAAGATACATAGTAAGATGACATAAAATCTCCCTTGAGAATTTGTGGAAAGGAAAAATTTTGTCTTTTGGTAAGAATGGATACAACTCTAACAAATATGCTGTAGGAGAAAACAAACTAATTAGGAATTTTGCAGCAAAAGAACCACACTACATGGCAGACCCCTGCTACTGAACTGCATGATGCTTTGCAACATAGACCATCCTCCTAATTGTGAGGATTTATCTTTATTCAAGAGCAGTTAAAACTCATTGTTATGCTGCCTGCTTAGCCCTGCCCTTGCTTGGAGACCACTATGGCTTAAACATCAAATATGTTAAACAAGAAACTGTAAATAGTGGCATGAAACTGTGAAAGAATTAATTGGAATGTACAAGAAGCATTATAATTTAAGAGTGTAAATTGTAAACATAAGCACAGGTAACCTCTGGAACAGAAAAGTGCAAGGGAGAATAGAATCTATGGGATCAGCTTGGTGCCCCTTCATAAAATAGTCATGAAACCCAGAAAATCACATCCATTTAAAAATATTTGGAAAGATACATATTCCCTGAATACCTCATTCTCCCTTTTTGTGATAAACATATTTTTTCCTGTGGAGCAAAAATCCCCCTCCCTCCTCTTTCTAAAGCCACCTCAGGGAATAAATATAGAAAAGCCTTCCTACAAAGCCTCACAAGCTTTCTCTCTGCCTTGACTTTGCAAAGGGGTCAGCTAGTTTTGCCTTACATGGATATCAGATCAATTAGTACATGCAGATTTGTTGACGGTCGATCAAATTTCTCATCACTACAACAGCTTCCCAATCAAAAAGATTACACAGAGAACATCTTATAAAAATGTAATTATAATCTAACCTGGAATTTCAGCTCATATGGAGTGAGAAGGGATGGCAAGATGTTTATTCATGAAGGATGGTGTCAACACAGGTTGTGTAAAATGACACATCTGCTTTTGGGTGTTTTGGATGGCCATTATGTGTGAGGAATTTTAGGACTAATCAAACAGTACTTGATTCTCAAGCAGTCCCAGGACTACTAATGGAACTGGAGGGTAATGCTGTGGGACTTGTGAGAGTCATCCTGCACCAAAAGGAAAAGAGTTTTCCTGGTGGGGAGGTTCCCACTATGGCTGTTACTTCAGTCTTGGGATACACCACAATGCAGCTGAAGGAAACAGGTTGATTCTTTAAGTGGCTGCAGAAAAAATCCAGTCGCCTCTACTCTTTGCTGCCCTATTAGTTTGTGGCTTGGGTTTGAGGACAGATGAGTTTGTGACACATGTGGAAAAGTGAACTTGAGATTGTGATGCCATAAATTTTCCTACAGAACTGTAGTTTTCTACTGCAGCAAGACTGTTGTAATGAGATACACCTGTTAGGTATAAACTGTGATCTCTTAAAGAGTGATTCAAAGTTATCCTGTGGATGTGAGAAATATAATAAAATAGAAATATATTTTACCAGAGATATTGCAGACTATAGAAATGAACAGTTCTTAGTTTTACATTGATTAACACAAAGATCTGCCTCAGTAATATTGAGGTAGGAAATAATCCTGGCACTCAAGTATGAGAGACCAAAGTCTGCTTAATTATGACATTAATGTCATATAGTCGTGTAGGAGGGAAAAAAAGATAGAAAATATCAAAAGAAGAACTTTTAACCTGTACAAGAGGAGCCAGAAGTAGTGGTAAGAGGAAGAGCGACACACATACAAAAGTAATTATATTGCAAAGTAAGCACATGCTTGAGAGATTGAAAATGGTACTCAAAAATAAAGAGAGAAGAATTAAAAAACAAATATTAATGAACCAAGGGAAAAAACATAAATAATCAGTGGTCAAAGTGAAGCTTGGAAAAGTTTAAACCATCAGATAAGAAGAGGTCTGTTGAGACTAGGCAGTGTAAGAGGGAAACAAAGGTGAAGACTGATGCTAAGGTTTCACAGATTAGTAGTGCAGTTATTCATTTTTTAATTATGTGAGATACAAGAAATGTGAGACAACAAATATTTAACAAATGACCACCATTATTTATTCACAGCCAATGGAAAAGGAGAAAATATTAATTAATTTTTCACTTCAGGATTCCCAGCAGAACATGTAGAACAGACACTGAAGGTAAACAAATCTTACATTGGAATTTGCCATAGACACTTATAGTTGTAGAAGAGGAGTAATATAAAAACTCATGCAGAAACATACAAACTCAGTTTCTAGACCATAAACCTGTAATTTTATTTTCTTCTGCAAAGTAAGTGTTGTTTTATCAGTATTTACTTTGTAATAGTTTAATGTACAAACTTCTGAACAGACTTTTGTTTTTTGTCCAAATACTTAATATCTCAGGCCTTACAATGTCTTTCTCAGCCAATGTTTCTGAATCTTTTTGAAATGAAATTTGATTCTGCCATACTTTTTCCACAACTCTTATCCACCAGGTGTCATTCCCAGATTTATTCTCCAATGTCAGTTTTTATTCTTTCCTCCTGAGATTCTGCTGCTTTCATCTTGCTTATCATCGAGAAGCAAAAGCATAAAGGGGTTAAATAAAATCCACAAGAATAGTGCACCAGACACGGCTATATATTACAGATCACCTGTAATCTACTCCAAAACATCCTTTACCAACCTGTGTAGTGACTTGGCTAGACATTTTATTCAACAGGATGATATCATTGGCTTATTAAACTGAAAGAGAATAAAATTGTGAAAAACACAACTCTAGGCCCACATACTTATCACTGTCTGGTCCAGAATTGAAAGCGAGAAAAAGACTGGAAAAGAATTTCAGAGGGTTTTTTTAAAGTTTTTCAGAAGTTTCAGTATTTTCTGAAAATTCAAACAAAAAAATCTCAATATTTAAATCTTTACCCGGGTGCAAGTTACCCATCTTCACACAGCAGTAGCTGGTGGAGTTGCTGGAAGTTTTGGATCAAGTCCCAAGTATAATGTGTCAAATGTAGAATTGTTTTCTTTTCTAGGAATTGACTTTTCAGAATTCCCAATATTGAAGTCTTTTGGATCTTGTAGAGGATGCAGAGGATGTAGAGATGTGTTAGATTTTTCTCTAGCAGACTGCTTCCTGATGAATAGGAAGTACTTGCATATGAACCACTGCTGAAATGTGTTTTGGAAATGATTCCCTTGAGAGCAACAATTTGAGAACTGGTAAAAGTTATGAGATAATAAATCAAAATAACTTCTGCTACAGAGATTGTCAGAGGAGGAACTGAAGCTCAGGCAAACATATATCAGTCACGTTTCTGGAGTAGAAGAGAGGTCCCACCTATTTAAAAATCGTACCATCTCTTCTTTCTTTTTGTTCTTTGACTTGGTGGTACTCCATAAATATCAGGCATGCCTAAAAATAGAGAGATTGGGATGTTCACAGAGTCATTAATATCATGGAGATTTCATTAATTAATTATTCTCAGACACATGGGAAAAGAAGAATTTCTTCTGTGGAGAAGATAGATGTTCCATAAATTCTGATTTCAAATGAACAAAACATCTTTTTTTGTGCTGTTCTTAACTAATGGTACACATCTTGTATGGAACAATAAATGAAGTATTCACAATAATTCACAGAATTCACAATTGCTATCAAGATCACAAAATCACTGTATTACTCGGAGATTTTTCTGGAATAATGGGTATGAAAAACTCACAAATTTGCTGCCATAGCTCTATAACAGTATAACACATTTTGCAAGAGATAGGAAGAAAAGATTTAAATAGCACACACTATGTCATTTGAAAACTAAAACTCAGCAGAGGATGAAATCCATAGGACAGGGTTTTATATAAGTTTCAGAAACTTGTTGAACCTCCTAATTTAACTGTAGGCTTTCTTCAGCAGTGAAATCAAGTTCAAAGAGGACCTTAGAAACCCAGCTCAATTTTATTCTCAGCAAAACCTGGAGGAGGTCAAAGAAACATTTTTCTTTAGTCAGATCTTTAAGAACAAATCACTGTGTAATGGAAAGATGTTTAACAGGCAAGGAAATTCACTAAAACTTTACACATATCTTAAGTGTAATAAAAAGAATAAGATTTTTACAGGATCTTGTCAAATTTTGCATCTCTGAGGGGACAACAACAGACAAAAGACCAATTTTGAAGGTGCCATCAAACAGAGACTTTCAAAGTGATCTAGTATTTAAGAATCTGTTCATTTGGAAGACTCATCCAGCTAGCTCTGTCTCTTTTCTTACAGATCTGTGAGTCCTAGAATCTGACCAAACTTTTCAGAAGAAAGAAAGCTATGCTTTTTCTCCTTTATTGTATTGTATTTTGATTTTGGTTATCTTTTTATCCTTTCCCTCAGAGTATTTTTCCTCATTAGTTACAAGGTAAGTAGACATAGCAAGCATAAATATATTTTAAAATTGTCAAGCAGCCCATTTGCTACCTTTTAGTTTACTAACCAGTACAACCTTTCTGGTATATCATTACTACTATACTATTTACTCAGGTGATTAAATCGAAACTGTTGGTAAGATACTATTTAGCTTATGTGTAAAGTATGCTCATATCTTAATGGTTCCCTCATTTCTCTTCCTATTTTCAGTTGCTCAATGAAATAATGTTTTGGCTATTTGGTCTCCAAATTTCCCTTCAGTCCCTCTAATTGCCCTATTACTTATGAGACAGGATAGTGCTTCTACTGTCTTCGTGTTTAGTAATATATATGAACATATAATTGCTTCAAGTAAATTAGGAATGTTGAATGTATGAATGTTTTTTGCTGTTTTGAAAGAAAAAAAGAGGGCACCATTTTTTTTTTCCTCATTGTTATCAGTCGAGCTTAAGGAAGTAAATTTATACTGTGGGAAATAGCAGTTTTTACTTTATGTGTGGGCATCAAGTAAGAACTGCTTACAAAAAAAGAATTCAAAACTCTTGTTTGAATTTATTCCTACAAAGTTCTCATTAGGAATTATCCAACCTGAATTGCACTAACAAAATGACAGAAGCAGAGGCAGTGACCTATGAATGATCTGACATCAATTTTTATAAGCTGACAGCTAAAAGAAGAGCCATCAGGTAGAAAGACATACAACAGACTTGAAATGGAGATCTGGTTTGCCAGATGATTTTGGAAAATGACCACCAGATAGGGATGAAAAATCTGGAATAGAGAAAAAAAAATCATGCATGAAGACAAATATCCCACAATATCATTTTTATGGTAGTTTCTGGCTGAATAATAATTGCTAGTGAGTTTTGAAAAGATAGCCAGGGATGCTGCAAATTCCAGTCATTGATTACTTGCCTGGGAGACATATCTCTTTTTTAGTTCTGCTCAGTGATAACTTACTTGCTGAGATGGATCCATTTTGATTTTTTAAATCGATCTCTTGTACAGCTGCCGCTGTACACAGTACCACTGCAATAATACTCTTTGTCTCAGCAAAATAGGGCTGAAGGTAGGTAGGGCTGGTACCCTGGAGGTAGGTCAACCAGCCTTCTTAGAAAGATTGTGTCAAATATTGGTTTCTTCAGTCCTTGAGGTCTGCAAAGAGTATTAACTCTCTAGCAAGGGAAGGTTCTTAGACATTTACACTGATTATGAACCAAATATTTAATTTGTGTACAGAAAATTCGTAAATGATAGTAAAAGGAATTTGATGTGACTTTGGGATTCACCACATCAGACCAGAGGGGCACTTTCATGGCAGGCAGAGGCTACAGGAGTTGCTATGTATAGCTCCAGGGACACTGTACCCTACATAGATAGAACTCATGTCACCGGGCTACTCAGGAATGCTGCAATGAGCTCACAAATGGCTTTATTTGTGGGGCTAGTGATAAACTTTTACTGACTGTACACACCCTGGCAATGTGCACTCGCAGCCCAGAAAGCCAATCCTATCCTGGGCTGGATCCAAAGCGACGTGGCCAGACGTGCAAGGGAGGGGAGTCTTCCCCCTTGCTCTGGTGAGACCCTACTTGGAGTACTGCATCCAGCTCTGGGGTCCCCAGCTCAGTAAAGACATGGACCTGTTGGATCAAGTCCAGAAGAGGGCAACCAAAAAAGTTAGAGTGTTGGAGCACTTTATGCGGACAAGATTAGAGAATTTGGATTGTTCAGTCTGGAGAAGAGAAGACTTAGGGGTGACCTAACTGGGCCTCTCATCATCTGAAGGAAGCCTACAAGAGAGATGGAGAAGGATATGTAGTGTCAGGACAAGAGGAAATATCTTTAAACTGAAAGGGGATAGGTTTATATTTGATAATAGGATTATTCTTGATTGTGAAGATGGCAAGGACCAGGTTGCCCAGAGAAGATGTGGATGTCCCATCCCTGAAAGCATTCAAAGCCAGGCTGGGGGGCTCTGAGCAGCCAGGTCTGATGAAAGCTATCCCTGCCCACAGCAGTGAGGTTGGAACTAGATGATCTTTAAAGTCCCTTCCAATCCAAACTATTCTATAACTCCATAATTGTTGAAGGTGTCCAGAATATATTCAGCATCACAGAAACTCAGGATTCCCTGTTACAGCTGACATGGTACCTTTCATAGCCTGTCTTGACTTGCCTTGAATAAAGTGACAGCATCTCCAAATCCCATTTGCTATTGCCTAAGCAGCGGAGGAGCCAGATGACCTCTATCAGCTGCTCCTGAGATATGCAGAAGAATGCAAATACCACTTCTGTAGGTTCAGGCTTTATAAGTCCTCCTGTTGCTGACAGCATGGAGATATGGATACTATGCATGACAGCACATCACAGCTTTTCTGATCAAAACTTGTGTGAGCCTTGCCATCTGACCAGACAAAAATCCATCAGTTGTTCAAGCAAGCAGAAAGTGCTCAGTGTTTAGCAATAAAAAGATAGCAAAAATACTTACACAGACAGTCTACTTTATACCTTTTTGAGGCTTCCAAAAGGGCACCTCACCACCCCTGATGGTAGGTTTTGCTCATGATTTCCCACAGACTGCAAGTTACCCAGGTTTGTCTTTACCTGATTGTCAGCATTGTGCAGGTACATCTGAGGGGAGAGAGCAAACAAAGAGGGAAAGCACCCAAGGGGATGACCATCAGTTTGCAGAAGTCTAATATCCTCAGGATGATCGCTAAGGGAAGCAGATAAATTAAAAATCTTTCCCAGCCAGCATTCTCCTGAGGGGCTGTCCGTGCCTGCCCCACTCCCGCTGCTCATCACACTTCACTTTCACAAGCAGCAGGCAGCCCTGAGATCTCTTTCTCCGTGGAGGCCTGTTGAAAGGGCTCATCCTTTCCAGTGTGGCAGTGTGTTGTTTATTTATGGTGCTGGTGCTGCAGCAGACGTGGGGCCTCTGCAAAAGTACACGCGGTTCTGTAAGATAATAAAACAGCCAGAAGGCTTTCGGCATGTTTGTGTCACAAAGGGCTCTTCAGAGAGGAACAGTTTTAGTGTCTGAGGAATGAAGTGCTATTTCAGAATCTGGAGGCTGCGGGTTCTTTTAACAATGGAATGATTTGTCCATATTTTTCATGTAATAAAAAGAGCAGCACAATATGCCTCCTTGCTTGCCTAGAGACCATTTGAAATTTTTAATGCTTAAACCAGAGACAGAGAGAGCATGGAGTTCATTGCCAGGTTGACATGAACACAGAAATACTTTTTCTCTCTTTGCTGGGGACTGAAAGGTATGATGGAGAAGACTTTTAAAAGAACTGTGGTCAGAAGGATGAAATGGGGGGTTGATAGTCAAGATCTAAATCTAGCTAGGTGCAATTTCAGATACCTGATTAGCATGGCATAGATTTGCCTCCTACTAGGCTACTTCAGTTAAGGTCTTTGTGATTTAAATCCTCAATCTGAGAAATTAGGTTTTAGTGCTGCTCTTTTTTTAAAGCAAATTACTTTCATCCCGAGCTTGTCAGATTACCTGTTGCAGCGGCCAGCTGAGATTCCTAGTTTTAAAGAAAAAGAGATGCAAATATTTTTTTCTCATAGTATTGAAAAAACTTTTTATTCAATATTTTGGGTTGAATGCTCATTCCATTATTTGCTGAAAGTTGGATAATTTTCTGTGTGAATCCTGGTCACTGAACCATTCTGCATGGACTCTCACATTTTCAGTTTCTAGATCAATTCACATGGTAGGTCAGAGAGGCTCTGGCACATTTTGCTAAATAGGGTGATTGGTACTGTGGATCAACAGCTTGGTTTTAAGGTTTGTTGTACATTGTGAACAAAATACTTTTGTTCGCATTTGCAGAGTTTTTTCTACAACTTAGGCCAAAAACCAAGTTTTTACTGAAGCGTATGCTTTGCAATAACGGAACAAAGGTACAAAAATAGATTAAAAAACCAGTATAAGTTATTACAGTTATAATCAAGTGTGGGGATTGGCATGTAAGATACAGTATCGCGTTTCCACACCCTGCATCATTGATTAAAAACCTTAGAGAGGAGTACATCTTTTCACTTCCGCAGTCCAGAATCACACAGCATAGAAGCTTGGGAACTTCTCTCAAGATAGATTAACCTGTTATCTCTTCATTTTAGATTTATATGACTCAAATTTGTTATGATTTGATACTAGGGCATGGCATCACATGGTTTGGTAAAATATATTAATTCTTTCCTCTCCTTTCATTGTTAATATTACTGTAAGATACCTCAATGAGGTAACTGCTGACTGCAGACTACATTCTACTGACTGTTGCCTCTGCCTAAGTTGCCTAACTTTATGAATTGTATGTGAGGAACAATATTCATGTCCTGTCTCATTACAAAATGTGTACGTTTTCTCTTGATACATACCTCTCTACTTTATTTGCATTTCTTAGTCATTATATACCTGAGATATTTGTTTCAATTATTTTCAAAAGGACATTTTTTCCTAGAGATTATGAGTTTATTGCATTCATGATTATAATTTCAAAGAGGAAGTGCTCTTTGTGAAGTTAATAGCCATGTGTTTCATCACTTTCTGTATTTTATGTATAAAACTGGGTGACTTAATTTTGAATAAGCTTCCCAATGCAGCTATCAAAATAGCTAGAAGGGCATAAGTCACTTTTATTTTTTGAAAATAAACTGCTATTGTTAATAAATCTCCATACTATAAAACCATCAGGTAATGAGGAATAAGAAAAGACTAAGAGAAGAATTATATTTCTATGTTAGAAACATTATTATTATTATAATAATAAATCATGAACTGGAGGGTGAAAATCAGGTTTTTTTTAAATGTAGCTCTGAGGAAGAGATACTATATTGATAATGCAGGTGAAGGGAGTACTGTGCCTTATGGGTAATGGTTGCCCAAGTCTCTGCAGGTTCCTCTTAACTGTGTTTATAACACCTCAGGCTGGGAAGTTTTAGCTTTGAATAGTTTATTCACTTCAACTTCTATTCGGCTTATGGAATACCTGAGGGAACTATGAGACAGAACTGGTTATATTACTTCCAGCAAGTAATACTGGATATTAATTTTCTCCGGTTTGTGAAACAGTCCTGCTTTCCTTTGTGGGAAAGTTCTTTAAATGACAACACAGTGTGCATTTGAGGCATCCTGGTTCTCATCTGCTTCTGTATTATAGCATACAGGTTTTATATCTAAAAAAATATCTATGAAATGGAGAAGTGATTCATTTTACTAAAAGCATGAAAGCATTTGAGAGGCACTAGATAAAAACTTAGGCAAGGACAAGGAGGAAATCATCATCTGCATCACAGGTCTAATGGAGTGGTATGTTCCTCCCTCTCCATTTGTGTAATTGAAACATTTTCTTCGTAAATGTAACTTTTTCATTCTAACCACTGCAGCTGATTACCAGCAAAAAGACCTGAAATGACCCAGTATGGAATCTCTGCTGTTTGTGTGCCTAACAGGCTGCCTGGCAACTGTAAAGGTGGGCTTTGTAGGAAAAGGAATTGCAGCTTTAAGCTGAAGCACATCAGTTTTCTGATGCTGTGTCCCATTCCCTTCACCTCAGACACATTTAATTCTGATTATTTTGTTTAGTAATCATTGTATTTGCAATCTTTGAGACCAGTTGCCAAAGAGAGAAAGAGCTTGTCAACTAGGTGCCAGGCAAAGAGAGGTTAAGGAAATAACTGCAAAATTGTGAAAAATAGTCAAAGTTGTTTATATTCTAGGGTAAGCAGAGACACTATAAAATATTTTCCACATGATAGTTAACAAGACTGAAATTTCTCTGATCTCAGTTTCTCTGAGTAACAAAACTCTTTACTAATGCTCTTTGCTATGAGAAAAAGAACTGTTTACCACTCTTTGACTTGTTATCTGAGACCCTTAAAACCAGGATTTTAAAGATGTTAAAAAAAACCTTGTAAGTCACACTTTTATTTTTTTTTTTAATTATATAAAATCCTCTTATAATTTCCATCTTTTATTTATTGAAACAATATATAAAGCAAATATAGGACTAGGTAGTTTATACAGAATATCCATCCTTCAATTTTGCAAGGTTTAATGCAGCAGGACAAATCTATTTATAGTACAGACTAACTTCATACATTTCACTGCTGCAGAAATCAATAGTCTGTGGCTATGAAAGCAAAAGAGAATTTATTAATTCATTAGCAGGTCTAGGTTACATCTTGCTATGTGGTCACTCTACATTAACATTCTCTGGAAGTGAGTCAGAAAGTCTTGTCTCTCAGATTGCAGTTGGCAGAGAAAGAAATGTTTTGGTTTTGGATAAACGTCTCAACTGCATCTCCAACAGAGCCTGTGACTGAAAGATGTAGGAGCTGAAGAAGTCAAAGGAAACCTTCTGCACTATTTATGACTTCCCCTATCAGGTACATCATGCCTTCTTGATGAAGCAGTAAAGAACATTTCCACCCATTTCAATGTGCTTTAACATGCACTGAAACCTAGAGGAGCTCTTTCGTAGTTCTCTCTTCCTGCACCTTCCTCAGATCTGCAAGTGAAAACTGTGTATGTAATATATTAATTTCCTGCTATTTTCCTGTTGGTATTTTTCTATGGTAAGCATCTAATCTGAAGAGTGACTATTTTCCTGAAGTGCTAGCTCTGGTAAATTATATGTTATGATTCAGATGATAATTCTAAGGTTGGCTGTGAGCATGGGAAGCAATGCATACTTAGTATACTGATGTTGTTTTATTTTTCAGTCAGCAGATGTAAACATCCTTGCTAAAAGTCTATGCAAAGGAAATGGGAATATTAATTTTCTGTTTCTTTTACTGTTTCAAAGATTAAAGCTAAAATCAATTTTTATTTTTAAATGGCACTCACAGAAAATATGAGGAAATTATGTAATTCACGCATTAATATAAAATTAATTGCAAATCTTGATTTTAAGTAACTATGATTGGTACTTCAGGTGCAGAGTACTTCAGGTGACACACATGTTCTGAAGCAAAAGTCAAACCCCTGGTCAAAAATTCTGACTCCTTGGTCAGAATATTTTTCTTTGCAGTGTTTTAGTATCATCATGGCACATCTTTTCTAAATAGCACCATGGTGAAAGTCTGGCACCTCACATCCTCCTAAGGGAGGCATTAAACTGGCTGCTGTGATGGGCATGACTCTGACAGCATGTAGCCATGTCCAGACACATCTCTTCCAATCAATCTCAAAACTGTTATTTAGTCTGCTTTGCAGTCATGTAAAACTCAAACTGAGTATCTGTATATGATAGCCCAATAAGGTGAAATTAATAGGCTCACATAACTACTGCAGCAATATTATCTGCTTTCTAAAACACGAATCTTCATTCTTTTCAGACATGAACAAGTCCAAACATAAAAACTAATTAGATAATGCATATATAAGTGAAAAGTCAGAAGTCTATGGGATTTTTTTGTTTTTAAATAAAGCCATGAAATGTTGCCTATGAAAATTTTTTAAATTAAGTATATTATGAATACTTTGTAGATTTTTGCTCTTTTGATGATGAAATACCTAGTCATTCTTGTTGACTTGGTTTGTACAGATTTAGATGCTTTTATCATATATGCTTGCTCCTAAATTATGAAAATTCTGACCTAGAACAAGAGAAGATCCCTTGTGTAAGATGTAGTTGGAGCTACCAGCTGCTGTCTCTAGACCTTTTGCTGTGTCATGGATTTGCATAGCTCTTCTGTAGGAAAGTAATACTGCCTTCTCATTTTAAGTTGAGTTGTATTTTTCCACATTCACTTCATGACCAGTTCTGCATCAGTAGTTTTGGCACTGTGTATAATATGGTGCAGAAATGGGAATAAATTTTGGTTAGAGAAATTTTCAAACTGGAAAATTATTACAAGAAAAACAGCAACAAATTGACTATCAGATCCCAGACTACTACATCCATCTTCAATGGAAAAATGTGCTGATCTTTGGAGAACTTATCACCTGTAGCTGAATTACCTGCAGGTCTTTCTACTTTTCTTGCATTTCAACCCAATCTTGTGTTGGAATAACAATATATTTTGTTTCTATAATTTCTGACACTACAGTGCCCTAATGCTTTTAATTGTATTTCTGCGCCACGGACTTTGTTATCTTATACTGAGTTAACAAATACTATTTTCAATATTAGTAGAACATTAAAAATATGGAACTAAAATAAAACAGCACAGTATTTTTTTAAAATAGGATGATTTCTTTGTTTAGCTAGAGGAAGGTATCTTTAAAGATACAGTTTTGTACTTGCATGTCTAATTTTTTTGCTATACTTCAGAGAATAATTTGGCCAAAACTTGTTTTAGAGTAATCAGAACTATTTTTGTTATGACCATACTTAAATCTAGGCATAAGGAATAACTGTGCCTTGCTTATCAGTAAATAAATTACATTTATTCTGTGTCAGTCCAAGAATGACTTTCAGAACAGTTTGATATTACATACAAATCTATAGCAGTGGGTAAAAAATTTGATGGCAAAGATAAATAGAAACTTAAGAGCAATATTAAGAGTTTGTGAAGATGCATAAATTCCCAGTCTTGAGCAGTATTTTAGTAGTCAAAATACAGTTCTTCAATAATTAAAACATTACTTGACAGATAATTTCAGAAAATTATTCTTGAAAACTAAAACCACAGTAATTTTATTTCTAATTTGCCTGTCAAATTTACAGAAAATAATATTTCAGCATATTTAACCTGAAAAAAAGTGGCCTAGCAATAAGGAAGGAGCCTCAGCCTCAGAGCAATATGCATGTCTTCTTGCATGTATTTAATTCCTCACAGTTGTATTTAATTCACAAAATAAAATATGTAGCATGATAGATTTGATATGTAAAGGTCTTCAAATGGGTTGGTTGGTATGCAAAGTTTTCAAAAACATTTATTATGCCTTCATTTTGAGTGAATTGCTCTACAAGTCCTTTCCTCAAGCATAGTCCTTTGAATTTCTCAATAAACAAGGGTCCATGGGACAAAAGGATGGGGCTAGAGGTGTGGCTTCCCAAAGCCCTTGCTGATTGTTTCCTGACATGGGGTGTTCCAATTTTATAAATTAGAAATCTGGTCATTTCAGATTAATCTCTAAGCAATGACAGCTGTCTTCCATTCAAGATGCTTTGAAGCTTTTTCAAAATTTTATTTGTAACCTTACTGCAGAAAGGTACACATAAATACGACAATAAAAATTTGCCTATTATTTACTAAAAAACTAGATACTGGTCTCCTTTGAGTAAAAAAAAAAATCTTTAGACTCAAAATCAAAGTACAACTAAAAGACCTTTGCATCTAAATTGCCAAGTAAAAGCAAAAATATTATATAGGGAAGTGCCTCTTCTGCGGAGGTGTACAGTATTTGCCATATCAGGCAGCTTAGAATAAAAAAGTTCCCTCTTATCTTTGGGTTACAAGCGTTTTGCAGCTGCCTCTTGTAATCATAAACAGGAAATTGGTGTTGTAAAAAGGTGAAGTAATGAGAGAAAAAAGAAACTTTATGGCGGATGTTTGTTTACTTCATATAATTCACACATATTTTCCAAAGCATTCATCTAAATTATTTGCTCAAAATGAACATGGGAAATACAGTCACAAAGAGAACCACTGGATGGAGCTATTTTGACTTTTATTTCACTTTGGGATGTTAGATACCTGTAGGTGCAAACAAATTATCTTCAGGGAAAAAAAAAAAAAGAGGGAGGTATAAATGGCAGAAGAAATATACAGATAATTAATCAGAACCCTGGATCTAAGTAGACAAACTCCCTGGACCTAATTACATGAACTACTGAATGGAGAGATCTTGACTGAAGGGGACAGGGTAGAGTATGCAAGAAAACTGTGAATACTGAAAAGTAAAATTTCCCTCAGTCATCGCAGCAATATCCTATTCAGGTCTCTCACCGGATGTTTAGTGCTTAAGAGATTGTGTTTGCATGTATTTTTCTCTTCTGTCTTTAAAAAGAATAACATACTTCCAATTTAGTGAAACAGACAATGAATGATAGGAGCAATAACGAATGATACCTTTTCAAAACAGCACTAGAACTCCACATCACTAGGCTTGCCCATGTATTCTTCAGATGCAAGTTTACTAACTGAAGTGCATGTTGTTTAAAATAAAAAAGCAAAATCTGTGAAATGCAGAAATAAACACTTAATCATATGCTCATTTGTACTTCGTGAAATTTAGACTTTTATATTTCTAACACTTGGAAGTGCTAGAATGATTTCTAAGTTCATGAAAGTGGTGGTGGTGGTGGTGGTGGTGGTGGTGGTAGTGGTGTACACAGGGGAGATCTAATACTTTTATTCATTTGTTTCTTCCATCACAGCGCAAAATATGGGAAGGTAGTCGTTCTGAAAAATAAAGGAAAAATCCTAGCAAAACAGACAAATTCAGTTTATTGGATCTCTCTTAGAGTTTTTTTAAAAAAACAAGAATTAAATGAGAAACTTTAAGGAATTATTCCTAAAATGGTAAGTTAATTCCCACCACAATCAATACTGCAGCTTTAAAAAAGGTGTGAAAGAGCAAGTATTGAAAAAATAAAACTATTAGAAGGATAGTTCAGAGAGGTGTTAATGGTAATTATGGGTGAGAAAAACGAAACCCTAAAACCAGAGAGCTTTCAATTGAAAACATCTAATGCTTTTTTTCAGGAAGAATGAAATTAAAATAAAAAAGAACCTCATTAAGGGGTTAGCATCAAGCTATAGATCCTCAAAGAAATCATAATAATTGTCCATATGATTATTGTACCTTTTGATAAAAAGGAGTCATAAACCACAAGATGACAAAAGTGAAAAATATAGGCCTTTGAAGAGATCTATAAAATATTTATTAAAATTCCTTCTGTGTAGTCAAGAAAGTACACAGGACTAGTGACAGAGATTAAATGTTCAACATCTACATTGAGATATGTTGAGGTTTTAATGTACTGAGTATTGATTGTGTGATGAGTCCTAGAAGTTTGTTTCCTGCAGTTTCTCACAAGGGGAGGGAAAAACTAAAACATCACAGAAGATTCATGTACATAAAGTAGGGTGTTAGTGGCTTTATTGAAAGGAGAATCTTCTCTTCAGTCTGTGCACGTCACTAATAATGTCTAAAAGCCCATCAGAATTGCTGAACTTTTTTGTTCATGAGGGTTGAGAAGTCCGAGTTTACGGTTACAGATGGGAGCTTCCAAATAAAATACTGGACTCTTATCTCATCTTTTCAGCACTTGGGAAGTAAAAATGCTGCTTTAGTAACAATATGAAAATGAATAACTTGCATGTCTTGCACATAACAAAAGTATAAGCAGACTTATAGTTGATCTCAGGTGGATATTCCCGCTACAGTTGCAGAGCTTTACCGACACAATACCCTTGCACCTATGATCCATTCAAATAAAAAAAATCTTGCAAGATCTACAGTCTTCTTGACATTTTCTCAAGCTTAACAACTGAAATGATGTGGAAAAAATGGGCAATCTCCTCACTTTGAAGAAGCAATTTATATCTGGTAAATCCATTGGCAAGGAACTCTGTTCTGCAAGCTGTTGCTCTCAAAAGCTGCAAGTTGAATTTGGACTGCATGAGTACTTCAGGCCATCTGCAATCTTTTAGTCACTGGATCTTGTCTCATCTTACAGGAATCATTTGGACTCTGCAAAATCATCTTTCTATTCGAGCAGATGTCAGGACTCACAGTAGTCTACTGTCATAGGAGGTAGATGGGGAGCTTGTTTGTAGTAACCATGCATTGTTTCCACTGCTCCCCATCCACAATGTCCAGTTGTTCCCTTGTGCGACAGCCAAGGTGATTCTGTAGGATTGGGAATTAGAAAGTGGTGCTGCATACCTCTAGTGGTTTAAAAGAGGACAACTTTTATGGCCTTACATGGCTAGAGGGAGCAATCCTATGAACAAAAATGAGAATTAGAAAATGTCAGTTGACTATTTCAATAAAGTAGGGAGCCTGCACAGACTCGTAAATCATGAAAAGATTAACTGGAGTTCTATTTATTGTTGTTTTTATTTTAAAAAGTAGAATCCTTTTTTATTTATGTTCTTCCAAGATTTTTAAATCAAGAATTTAAAACTTTTCCAGAAGTTGACATGCAAATTATGTCACTCAGTATACTGTGGCAAACTTATCAACAATCCTTCCTGTGCTAACAGGAACAATATTTTCACAGGTAGGAAAGTGATCTATTCACTCACATCTGTTTCCAGACACCACTTTGAAAAAACATGGCTGAAAAATCTGTTTTCAACATGGAAATGCACCTAAAAGTAATTTTTTGGAAGGAAAAACTTTTACAGGAAAAAATTTTTTGCTGTTCCTGACAAATAAAGCCATCACTAAGCCAACTGTTTATTCTCTTTGGTCAATGTTAAACTAGAACAGCAATTCCAGTAAGGCTTGCTGATTTTTCTACAGAAAATGCCTTAAGCTATTTCAATTAAGGTTCTGGTGAGCAATAGTCCAAAAATAAGAAAGAAATAGTGGAAATTTTCTTGCAAATGCCGCAGGGGAAAGATATGCATAGACTATGAGGTAGAATATTTCCATATGCTGACCTACAGTCTACACAGTCTGTAACTATGTGTCCACAGGTCCCTGTGCATGGGTGGAGGGGCACAAAACACTTGTCTTAAAGATCTTCTCACTGAAGATATCCTTGCAGTGTAGTCTACCAGCTTAGCTGTTCTGTAATCCATTTCAGCCACAATTTGCTGGCTGGTCAACTAAAAAAATACATCTCTGTCCAACAGGCTTATTTTGACTAAGTGGCTAATGAGCTATTCAGTAAACAGTTGAATTTTCAGACTCTCAAACCAAATTGATACTGAAAAATAGCTTCAATCACTTTCCCTGAGAGAGGCATACATTTGTCCCAGGAGCTGAATGCAGTTCTCAGTAAAACAACATAGTGATGTAAAGTTATAGGACTTGCTAACTCCATCAGTCGCACCTGCACTGAAATGACCCATTGCTCAACCCTGCAGAGATCTAAATATCTTAGTAGATATTACTGTCACTCATTTTTTGATAAGTCCTCCTGGCAAGCAGAAAAAGTCGTGCTTATAGATCATTCCTTTATTCCACAGACTACAATTTGCTTTTCTTTATAAGCAGGAAAATGGGAGAAACAAACAGTAACTGACTCATGTTGGCTGTTGAAGACTTGAAATATTGGTGCTTCCTTTACTTGATTGTTCAGCCTGGAGAAAAAGAGAAGACTTGAGTGTTTAATTCACTTTTCGATGTTCAACTGCTCTGTGAGGCTAATAATTAAGGAAAAAAGAAAAAGGAAGCTGCTGAAATAAAAGAAAAAAATTCCAGCAGTCAAGAATCACAGTTTTTAATCAGGTTTCTGTAGACATGAATAAAACAGGGAGAGCCAGGAAAAGAAAAGTTTCCTTCTGTCTCAAATCACAACACAACCTAGAAATCTAACAAGTCTAGACTTTTGTCATTCGTTTTATGCTATAGAGCATTGTTTAAAACATAAAATTTTATATTTTTTATAATTTATTTACAAATCAAGATATTTATTTTGTAATTAGTCAGAAGAACGTGAGACTATTCAGGATGAAAATATTTCAACTACTCAAAATGATATATATTCTTTCTTCACAGACTGAGAATAATTTGAAAATATCTATATTCACACATAGTATATAGACCTACAGTATAAAGCTAAGAATCAATCACCTCACTCTGGACAAATAAAATTGATTAAATCCCATTTTTTCCTGAATCTGTGATACATAGTTTAGCAAATATTGTGAACATTTCCTGAGTCATTAACCTATATTTATCAACCTATATTTACTCCATAATGGTAGATATTCGTGAAAGATCTGGAAAGGAAACCCAAAGAGCTGTGTGACACAACTTATTGTTGATGGTAAGCTCTTCAGAATAGCATTCATATTCATATTTAAGAAAGCTGACAATGAAGGGTTACAGAAATGTTATGCAACTATGTGACTGGGTGGTAGTAGGGAATATAAAGATCAACATATACAAAGATGAAATAAGACAGGCAAGGGAAACCTCCCTCTGCCTCCAAGTCTACCTTTATGCATGCAGTGGTGGTCTTGTGTTCTTTCTCTGCAGAGCATTCCTGGTGTTTTGATGCACAGTTTCATATGAACAATGGCTGAAGAATGATTGTAAAAGTAAAACAAGTTAGCGTGATTCAGAAAGTGATAGGTCACAAAGCAAAAAGCCTGTCTGAGTATACTCAGCAGGGCCCCATCTTGAAAATTGTGTGCTATTTGTTCCCCCTTTGTTAAGAGATATATAATAAATCTTAAAGACACAAAAAAGAGCATGAAGGTTCACCCGGTACTGCTACAATCAATTGTAAAATGAGATAATTCTTTCTTCCAATTCATCCTTTGGAAAAGAACATCTGAAATTTAAATTTCTGGGAAAAGTCTTGCTTTCTTTTTCCAGTAACACTTCCTGACTTAGTCTTAGAGAAATCTTAGAGAAAGAACTTGATGTCCTTCTTTCTCTTTTAAAGAAAGTAGGAGAGTAGATGATTCATTTTTCTCTGACTTGTCTAAAGTCCTTCTCATAAACCTTCTATCTATAGTCCTTCACAGTTAAAAGCTAATATGGCATTACTAAAGTTTTTGAAGTAAAAATTAGTAGAAGAAAGTTAAACACTATTAACTCAAATACTAGAGATTTCAAGAAGAGAGTAAGGAATGCAAAATCTATTTGAAAACTAACCTAGCAAATTTTGACAGGTGTAAGCTATGCTGTCATTTTTACTTCAGAAAGGACAGAGTTAAACACTAAGGATTCTGTAAATTTAAGCTGAAAACCTCCGTGACACCAAAGGAAATAAAAAAAGAGGCTAAAATAGCAGTCAGCTGTTACTTTTGCACTTACAGAGATATCTCCTTAGAGAATACAGCCCTGTTTTCAGCTTTGCTGTTACCATCATAAAAAACCTCCAAACCAACAAACAAACCCAAACCAAGAAACAGAAGTGAGAAATGCAGTGCTGGTATTTCTGCACTTCCTTGTGCAGTTGTATTAAAACTGTGTTAACCATTCTGTTCCAGACTACCACACCTAAATTTCTGCTTTTTTAAGAGTATTAGACAAACTCATGATCTGTACTCTGGAAATTGCATGAGAACATAATATTTTATTCAAAGTTTCACATGTTAGAGACATTGTCCATTTTAATCCTTACATACAAAAAACAAATATCTTTATGGGAATTTTACTTGGCTTTGCTGTTTAAAACATAACTATCCATGTTAATTTTTTTTTTAAAACCTTGGTGAAAAAAACTTGACATTATTGTAAAACAAATAGAGCAATTCTGTCTTGGGTATGAATATGTGTCTTTTGGTGATGTGAAAACCTGTGGCTGCATATCTAAAGACATCATTTTCCCCACAGCATCCCAATGAAAGTAAAATGACTATTCATGTCATTCTCTAATATTCTTTGGTTTCTATAATTACATATAAGGAAGAATAAATAATGTTAAACCATTTTTTATATCAAATGTAACAGCTATATCAGAAATAGGTGTCAAACAAAAATGCACTGACTTGATGTTAAAGTACGACAATCAGGAGCAGTTTTTAGGCAACTAATATTTTTGCAACATCCACAATGCAAAGAAAGAGAGTTTCAGATTAAATAAGAGTAAAGCAGATTTTGAAATACTGATTCTCTAATATAAAATTTAATATAATAGAAAAAAAGTGAAGACATGATCACATCTCTACTTCAAAATGTAATGCTGATTGTGTACTATTGCATTCTTGTATTTATAGTCAATTTAATCTTAATTCATATTTATGTGATTGTTTTACTCTTTGTCATGAAAATAGGTCAACTTTATGTCCCCATTACTTCTTACAAGGAAATAAGGCATTAATTTCTTCCAATTTTTATACATTTTGACATTTTAAAATGTTGAACAGTGGTTTCACACAGAGCAGTTCTAATTCCTCTGCTGAAATTAACTATTCAGGGTCTCTTCCAGCTGCCTGGCATGGGCACAAAGGGAACATGCTTTTGCTTTTGTGTCTGGACAGCTGTGGATATTGCTGATGATGTCCAGTCTTTCTATCTGTTTGTCATAATGATATGCATACTAAATAACCAAGTATTCAGAAGTGAGCATCAAAAATTCCCATTGGAATTCTAAAGATTTATTAATGTAAAAAAATTGTTCAATAGGCATATTTATACATATAATTTTCTTTTCTTCAGAATATCTCCTTTCTCCTTTTTATTTTTATTGTTTTTCCTCTTGACAAGTCTGTACATTAAAAATTTATAGTGATCTGAATTCTTAATTCCTGGGTTGAGAACATGGTTATAAATGCCATTTTGTCTGTAATTTAGTGTGTTTATTCTTAGTGCTGATTTATTCATTAGCTAATCCATTGTGTGTGTTTCTGTGCAATCATTGCTTTGAGCTAAAACAATGCTTTCAGAGTTAGAAAATAATCAGGGTATGTATTGATTGAAAAAGTGAATCCTTCCTATTTTCTGTGAGTGGACAGTAAATGAAGAGTGATTTTAGCTGCGGTTTGTTTTGTTCTGGGTAGAATAGTTGATGTGTTGTGTCTAAGCCTCACTTAGCAGGAAATCTCCCCACTAGCAACTTTTAAAGTCTTTCATGGTTCTGATGTAAAGGTTAGTTTCCTCCTTCAAAGGCTAGGCAGATGCTGTGAGCCTGGATGATGCAAGTCAATACTCTTCCAGTATATTTTTTCTTTTTCTGTAATAACTGAGTCCTAAATACTCATTGTTGTTGTTGTTGCTGGTGTTGCTGCTGTTCTTGTTTGGGGGTTTTTGTTAATTTGCTTTTTTTTTTTTGTTTTGCTTCCTCAAAGAGGCATCCTGAGCATTTGTTTATTTTTATAGTGTCACATAGATATTTTCCGAGTTCATGGGCCAGACTAATCAGAGTCCAGACACAGGATTGAAATGACCTTGTGTACCACAAATTTTCCATTTGCACAGCTGATTGAGAGAGAAAGCTGTGACTGAGGACCTCTTACAGCTCATGGTGATCAAACACGGGAGCTGAGTCCAGGATATCCTGAGGCTAAAGGAAAGAATTCCTGAGAAATTTGCCTTGGAGTGATTAAAATAAAATGTTTGCAGACAATTACTTTCCCAGTGAAAAGGTAGGTTTACTGGTAATAGAGCTTGACAGGCACTTGCTTTTCCCAGTGATTATGAACTTGTAGCATATGGCCAGATGCACTCACTTTGCATTCACTTGCTGCAATGATTGAAAAATTAATTTTGAAATCCAAAGACCTGCAACTGACAGCTTTCTAATGATGAGCGATGTGGCTATACAAAATTGTCTAAAAAATATTTCTTGAGTTCTGATCTTCTGATTCATATCTTTATGTTTACTGAAATATTGCTTTTTACAGTGTCACTGTGCATATTGCCAAAATTATTCTGCTGCTGTTCACTGAAGCTGTGTTTTTATGTTTTTAATTAGTATAAATTGTATTATATCATATTGTAATTTACACAGGAGGGAGTGAAAGCAATGCATGTTGGGTAAAGAGATTCAGTATTTAATCAGTCCATAGTAAAAGTATATAAAGAACTTAATTCCCTAAGTTTACAATCCTGATGCTAATCATCAAAACTATTAGGTTTTCTTGATTTCTTTATGTTTTTCCAAAACAACATTTAATATTTCCATTTATTTTAATTTCAGTTCTATTTCCCCACATGACTAGAACAGTGAATATGATCTAAGGTTCTTATTGTCATCACAGTATTATTACAGGTGTTATTGTTATCCTAGCTAAGAGTCTTGGTCTCTTGCTTTGAGTAAGATAGTTTTACATATTGAACAGAAATAAACAAACACGAATAATGTCTATGCTTCAACCATAATGGAAATCTGTTGTGCTCTGGTAGTGGAAAATGAGGACTCTCCCAAACAGGGATGCACCTAAGATTAATGCATTAAAGGTAAGATTAATAACCTGAATTTTTATGCTGAGAAGGCAAGGTACCACAGTAGCATCAACATCTCCTACTCCAGGTTGCCTAGACAGCTGCTGAAGAGTTATGCCATCCCTGAACGTTGCAAGGAAAGGCAGCAGCAATACAGGAAACTTCAGAAGAGGCCAGGGACACTGGATGGCAATCTGGAGCCTGAGTCAGTATGATACATCACAGAGAAGAGAAAACACCTCCCTGGAATGCACAGTCCTCTGTTCTAGGAAGCCTTGGCAATGCCTGAGCTGGAGAGCTTTGTCCTGTTCAGCAAGTGAGAATGGGCAGAGCTTTAAGAAATGTGATATGTATTGGATTTGCGTGGCCAGGTTTTGGTAGTGTGGGGGCTACAGGGGTGGCTTCTGTGAGAATCTGCCAGAAGCTTCCTCCATATCCAGCAGATCCAATGCCAGCTGGCTCAAAGGTGGCCCTGCCGCTGCCAATCAGAGATGATGGTTAATGTGATAACATATTTAAGAAGAAAAAAAAAGTTGTTGTGCAGATATAGCTGTGGCCAGAGAAGATCAGGGTGAGAACATGTGAGAGGAGCAACTGTGCGGGCACCAAAGTCACTGGAGAAGGAGGGAGAGGAGGTATTCCAGGCACTGCACCTGAGATCCACCTGTAGCCCATGGTGAAAACCATGGTCAAGCAGCTGTGTCCTTGCAGCCCATGGAGAACCACAGGGATGCAGAGATCCACCGTGGAGGTGACCCATGCTGGAGCAGGTGGATGTTCACGAGAAGGCTGTGGACCTGTGGAAAACCCATGTCAGAGCAAGTTCCTGGCAGTGACCTGCAGACCCATGGAGGGAGGACCCCATGCTGGAATAGGTTTCCGGGTAGGACTTGTGACCCTCTGGAGGACCCAAGTTGGAGCAGGCTGTGCCTGCAGGATTGTATCCCATGGAAAAGTCACCTATGTTGCAGTAGCTCATGAAGAACTGTAACCCATGGGATGGACTCACACTGGAGAAGCTGATGGAGAACTGTCCCCTGCGGACAGCTCTGGAGCAGTGGAAAGGCTCTTATCCTGAGCAGCAAGAGAAACAACCTGTGATGACCTGTCTCCCTGCACTGCAAACTGCAAGTTTAGGAAGTAGAGCTGGGAAAGAGGGAGGGGTGGGGAGAAGGTGTTTTAAAGATTTCTTTTACTTCTCATTATCCTGCTCTGATTTTTTAGTAATACATTCAAATAATATCCCCAACTCGAGTCTCTTTTGCCATTTGGAGCATGACCTCTCCTTGTCCTTATATCAACCCATGAACCCTGTATTAAATTTTCTCTCCCCTGCCTAGTCATAGAGGGGAGTGATAGAATGGCTTTGGTGGGTTCCTGCTGTCCAAAAAAAGGAGATAAAGTAAACTGTGATTTTTTAGTTTGAAACATGAATACAGCTTCCTGAGATTCTAGGTATACAACATTATTGTGTTTATTTTGACCCAAAGATTTTTGTCTGTGTTTTAGTATGTGTGAAAGGATGTAAAATATACATACTATACAGTAATTTACTATTAAGCCCAAGGTTTTTTTTTCTAAATGCACATATCTTAGAATATATTCCTACTACTTGCAAAGTTATATTTTTTCTATCAACTCATCAAAAAGTGAGACCACTATACTTTTTTTATTCAGAGATCTTAGTCTCCTACTTTTCTGACTGTTAACAGCTCCAAATGCCACTCAGTTGTAATAGAAGCTACTAATAAAGATCAGAATTTAAAAAAAATATTTTGGCTGTGGACTGAAAATTAGACAGTCATTATGAAGGTGGATGTGGGAAGACAAAGAATGAAGGAGAGAAAATGTGAGATTCAGCAGTGTTCTTCTGACAAGAAAGTGATTGCGTAGGTGGACTTCCAGAGGCTTGTCTGAATATTACCTGTGCAGTGGGTTCCTGATGGGAATGACAGAATTAATTTCAGTGTCTACCACGAGAAGGGTAAAGAAGGAAGGAGGAAAAAAAGAAAAAAGTCTTTGTTCATTAATCAGCTTGTTAGACAAGAGGATCCACTCCATAATGAGCTGCCTATGAGACCTACAGAAAGAACTGGAAATAGTTTTACTAAAGAAGACTGATAGCTTAGTATGAAATGCAGCACACTGGGCATTTTGTTGCTAAGATGTGATGGCCAGAATTTGGATGCTAGTGATACAACATTTTTTTGGTGCTGTAGCGTTGCATAAAAGAGTCATGATACAGCAGATTATTTCAGGAATCAACTAATAGAATTAAACAGGAGGTGATCTGGTCACTCTTTAAATCTACGCTTTACACTCTTGAGAAGTCAGAGTGAAGGAATGTATGCTTCCCTTACATGTGGTCATTCTGGGCTCTGAGCTATTCTGCTCCCAGAGTAACTGAGTATGTATGCAAGTCTGAGAGATGAACACTGGAATTATATTAAGAGTTCTTTGTAAAACTGAAAATGTGTTGTAATAAAAAAAAAAAGTATATCTATCTATCTATCTATCTATCTATCTATCTATCTATCTATCTATCTATCTATCTATCTATCTATCTATATCTGCTGCATATACATTGACTCTTAAAAATTTATCCCCATGAAGAACACTATATTTTTGGTAGCTAAAAATGAACAAATAATTTCCATTCAAGACTAATAATAATTTTTCAATTATGTTTCCTTTTTAAATATTGTGTAATAGCATATACTGTATTATCTGAACTGATCTTTGTGACCAAAAAGGGAGGATCATATGATCTTGCTGATGTACAAGCAAATTGCCAGTCCCGTATCTACGTTTCATGAGCAACACTGACTGTGTGTGGATGAAAGCGATTTTTCAATGAAACTAGCAAATATGGAAAGCACACTTCTGATTTAGATGGAGTGGAATTACAGATACTGAAAGGTACTGAGCAACACTGACTGTGTGTAGATGAAAGCGATTTTTCAATGAAACTAGCAAATATGGAAAGCACACTTCTGATTTAGATGGAGTGGAATTACAGATACTGAAAGGTACTGAGCAACACTGACTGTGTGTAGATGAAAGCGATTTTTCAATGAAACTAGCAAATATGGAAAGCACACTTCTGATTTAGATGGAGTGGAATTACAGATACTGAAAGGTACTAAAGGGCTGCATTTTGTTTAAGGTAGAAGTGGACTTTGAAAACATACTGGCATATCTTAGCATCTGAGATAATTTAGATTGTGGGGAACATTTACAGACACTGTTTTCAGGGGTGTTAATGGGGGAACTGCAGCAGTGAAAAGTTTCTGTCTCTGTCTTCCCAATTAAATATCTTTCTTTTATGCTATAATGAAACTTTATGTATCATTTTTGTTTAGAAAAAAATTCTCACAAAGAGATGAAGTTATTAACACTTGGTGTAGCTACATACCCAGAGCAAAAGAATTTCTTTTTCAATAAAACATGTTGAAACACTTCTATAGCATGAGATGGTCATTTGTAGATGCAGCCTTTTTCATTATTAAATGTCAGAAGCCACGTAAGTGGAATTTTTATTCTCCCCTTACTCATTCCAGTATCAGCCTTGTCTTCCCTTGCCTAGCTTCCTACCAAATTTTAACTTTCAGTGGGGATGTATGGTGCTATAAATGCTGAGAACTGCAAGAGCGAAGTGTATCAGGGCTGTGTGGCAAGGGAAGACAAGGAAATTCCAGAAACTTCCCTCATGTCTGACAGAGCCAATGCCACCTGGCTCCAGGACAGACCCATTGCTGGCCAAGTCTGAGTCCATCAATGATGGTAGTAGTGCCTTTGGGATAACATAGCTAAATATGGGAAGAAGGAGGGAGAGGAAGTGCTCCAGGTGCCAGGGTAAAGTTCTGTGTTGTGCAGGGAGTTTAGAAGTGCAGGGAGACCATAAGGCCTCCCTGTACCACAGAGAGCATGAAGAAATAGCTACAAAGGAGGATTACACAGAGTCAGCCCCACATTATTAGGATTTCACTGTAATCAGAGTGCCAGGCTCTCTGGATGATACTGGCTGAAAGCTGCATGTGTCGTGCATTGCATGTGACAGTCCATTATCCCAGTGGCTCTTAGTCTAGCTGAGAGAGCAGCAGTCCATGGAGAGGTGATTGTTGGCAATTCTGATATCTTTTAAACCATTACTGAATTCTTTTATCCAAAGCTGTAGCACAGCTCTGTCAATCAATCCATAGAATACTGTCTCTGTGCAAAGCCTTATTGGACAGCTGCCTCTCAGTATCAAAGTGTTTCCTGAAAGAAGACAATCTTTTGTACAAAATAGAGATGTCCTGAGTGCAAATCCTGTCTGTTCTGCAATACAAAGCAGAACTGATGGCAAAACGGATGGTTTAGTGTCCCATAACTGCACAAAGCAGCACGGGGTTAAGGTGACCCTACACTGCCTCATAACTGGTGTGGTTTAGTGCCCACAAGCGAAACTGCTTCCTAAAAACAAAGTATGTTTTTATTGTATAGCAGCATCACCCACAGAACCTGCCTACACATGTATGTTTTAATTTTTCATATTCACTTCCCATATGTTTAAGGAAGCTTGAAAATGCTGTCTTTTGCCACAGGGTTTCTGGCCATCCAGGCTGTGCTGGGAGGAGCAGTCTGCAAGGAGTAGTTGTGCAAGAGCTCTCAAATTGGCAAGGTGACACACTGAATATGTAGAAATCTCAAGGACTGCCTTATCAGTTGAAAGAATCTTCCTTTGGTGCTTTAAAACACCGAACAGCTCTCAGCTTGGCTAGTTTTAAGTTATCATTAGATCTGTCTGTTAATGGGACTACTTTAGTATGACTTCCAGAAACTGGAAAAGTATAGAGGAATTATTCCCCAACTTAAAATACAGCTTATAATAAAAAACTTGGAAAACAACCTCTATATAATTTTTCATGTCTCACAATTCATTCTATTTTGCTCTTCTAAGGAAAATTTATAACATTTTTTAAAAATACTTTGTCAAGTAAAGGTACTGGAGAAACATTTTGCTAAGCATTAAGAAAACCAAATCTTATTTATATTGAAAGAAGAATAAATCTTTATTGGTTCAGTTTTGGCTGTGATTATTGTGTAAAACAGGTTTAATTCTGTAAAACAGAATGCTGGTATGACAAGTATGAGAAAACATTCACCTGCTCTACTTGGACAGGAAAAAATTGTATGGATTTCAGTGCATGTTGATATAAATTATGCTAATTCATCCTTCAGAGGGGTAATTCATTTATGTGACCATGTGTCGAAAACTTCACTTGATGCATAAATATACTATTATGTACTGCAGATGTCCCTTGTGTCTGACAGTAGTGTAAACCCCCAAAAATAGCAATTATCTAAGCAGATGCATTTTATGAATACAATGTAGGCCTTCAAGTTTGAATTCATAATGAAATCTTTAACAGTGTTTTCCTAGTGTTTTCACAGTGGTTTCCTAGTCTTCTTCTTTTGACAGCATCATGGTAGGAAATTCTAAATTCTATACTACAGATAATAATTACATTAATCAGAAGCATAGCACTGCACATGCTATTTTAGTCTGTGCTTTGCAGGGAACACCTGTTTGAAAGCACAGGTTAAACTATAAAAATCTTAATAATTACTGAGACAAGGGTGACAGTTACCAAGACAATCCACGTTTAAATAAGACATTGTTCAACATTCAGACACCGCTATCAGAGATCCCTCTAAGGCTTAAGGACATACAGGAAAAACAGAACTTAACTGGAAAACAAGTTGGACTGAATAATAAGTGAAATATGCAAATCCCTTTAAATTATTCTATTCTTCTTATTTAATCTCTTGAGTCTAGGTTTCAAATTGACATATGAAAATATAGCTATAATCAGTAAAATATCAATATGCATATTTAACACTAAGTATGAATTCTTATATTTGAAGTAACTTGAGTATAAATGTCTCTAATAAGTATTTAATTTAAATTTAGGAAGACAGCTCCTCTGCTAATTAGAAACCCACAGACTGGTAGAACTGTAGCTATCAAACATTAGTATAGTGCTTACAAATGACAAGTTCTGTAGTCATGTAATAAATTCAAAGTTATATAAGCAGTAAAAAATCATGTCCTCAGGAATTTCTTCAAGTTTCTTTGCAATTTTGTACTTTTGTTTTCTATCACAGTTTCTAAAAATTTTTTTTTTGAGTGTAAAGTTTCAGCAGAGCTTCAAGATCTGTAAAAAAAAGAAAAAGAAAAAACAGATGAGGTGCTGTCATAGGCAGATATGCTGGTTTTAGCTGGGGCAGAGTTAATTTTCTTCACAATAGTTAGTGCAGGGCTATGATTTGGATTTGTGATGAACATGGGGTTGATAATACAGAGATGTTTTTGGTATTGCTTAACAGGGCTTGCACAGAGCCAAGGACTTTTCTGCTTTTCCCACAGCCACACTGGCAAGGAAATTGGGGGTTCATGGGAGATTGGGAGGAGACCATTGGGGCAGGGGACCCAAACTGACAAAAGGGATATTCCAGACCATGTGGCATTGTGTCAGTATATAAAGTGGGGGAAGAAGGATGAAGGGGAGGTATGGCATTGGCCAGCACGGGGTAGAGTAATTGCACTGTGCATCACTTGTTTTTTATTATTTACCCTTTTTACTGCATTTTACAGTTATTTTCTGTTATAAAATTGTTCTTTTTTCAGCATACAAGTTTTACTTTGATTCTTCTCATCATTCCACTGCATGAGGGGTGAGGAGGGGGCAGGATTGAGCAAGTGGCTGCACGGTCCTTAATCTCCCACTGGGATTAAATCATGACAGCAGGAAACAGAGAGTTATTTACCTACTCCTCATTTCCCATCATTTTCCTGTAGAAAGACAGCATACAGTGGAGGGCAATAACATGTTAGAAGTGACTCCCAAGTATGTTGTGTTATGTCTGCAGTTGAATTCAGCACAGTCTGAGGCACAGAATATTGTATTTATGTATAAACAGATGACATTCCAAGGCACAGTGTGGTTTTAGTGGTAAATGCAATGCACCTGTGGAATGTGGTGATGACAGTGTTCACAAATAACCTTCCTTGAAGGGAAAGATCCATAACATGTTTTTCAAGGTCCATAATGAGAAAAAATGACTCAGTTCCATTCACTATTCACTCCCAGATGCAGTTACGTGTTGTGGTTATACAGGGAACATATCAAATATATACATGCATAGACATATATATATATGTATACGTATTATATATATGTTCACACACATGTAGGTGGTGCGGGGGCTGTGGAAGGTCTGAACAGGAACAGTCAGCACTGGTGTTGCTCTATGGTCTGCTTGAATATCTTAAAAAAAGTAAGACTTAGATTGCACACAGTTGAGTAATTACATCTGAAAATACTTATCTCTTTATATTCTAATGCTTCCTACTTAACTTTTGGTGTACTAGAGGGAGAGAAGGAAAGGAAAGGAAAGGAAAGGAAAGGAAAGGAAAGGAAAGGAAAGGAAAGGAAAGGAAAGGAAAGGAAAGGAAAGGAAAG
>VXBQ01001253.1:1433775-1476043 GCA_013400175.1 Phainopepla nitens | reverse complement strand
AAAGAAAGAAAAAGAAATTTTCTTTTCCCTCACTTTTTTCTCACACTGGGCAGTATCTCTGAACTCATAAATGAGTGGTAATGAAGTAAGATAAGGCAGAGTTTGCTGCAGTTTGTAGTCTTTTAGGGAGAAAGGAAACAGTGATAGAACTGAGCTTCCCAATCTTTAGCTCCTGAGATTGTGAAATTATACCCAGTGCCGTAATAATAATAAAAGTATGAGAAAAACCCCTTTACGTTCTGCAATTTAATATTTGGTTACACAATGATTATATAACCAGGGGAACTTCATGAGCTACCTCTCACCCTGTGTTTTTATGAGCTTGTGATTTCAAAATGAATTACCTGCTTTTATTGCCTCTGACCAAGGTAGGATGCATTGCTTGATCTTTGGAGATTTGTTCAATGTGGGAATTTTAACCTAAATTTTTAGGTGAGTTAGAATAATCTGGACCTTCTTTCTTTATCAGTTAACTTATTTTCCTCCACAGATCGTCCAGATACATATTTCTTTCTTATGCAGTTATGATTTGCATTCCTAGAAAAGTAAACTATATCCCTAAAATATTAAAGGTAAACATTGTCATTTTCTTTGCAACAATTAGTGAATGCAAAAGCAATCAGATTGTGCTGTTATACTTCCCATAGGAATGCCACATGGTGTTTTATGAATGTCATTATTATAATATGCAAATGATCTGCTTGGCTTTTGCTCCTGTTTGGGTTAACCTAGTCAATCAGTCCGATGTTGCTAATGAGAAAGTTGATGAAAGACTATCCAGCTGCTGAGAAGGTCAATGAAATGACAGACCCCTCTCTCTTTTCACTTCCCTACAGCTAGAATACCATATATAGCAATGTTTGAATGATTAGCTGAAGTCACCTGGGTATTAATAAGGGATTCTGAACCAAGTTTTTATAAAATTCCCTATAACATACATTTACCGTAATGTCAACTATTATAAAAGATTTTAACTTTAGTATATTTATATTAATAAGGAGTGTTCAAATAAAATTAAGGCTTTTTATAATCAGAAAATGCATTTAATAATAAAGATAGCTTTCTAGAAAAACAATTAAATAGCAGGTTGTCCCTTCAAGCTAGATTTTTTGCTTTTCAGTCTTCTTTTTAATTTATTCAGTTTCCTCCCAGTATTTTTTCAGTCATTTTTTTCAAATAAGCAGAAGTGAAATTTAGGTTCTCATCTTCCTAAACGCTATACTGCTGTGCAGACACAGAACAATTACTAAAAACTCATCTCTGCATTAGACAATGCTCATACAAAAGATGAAATTTCTAAATAATGATTGTTTGCTGTCTGGATAAAAATAGACATTTCCATTGCAGAGGTACTTGCAACAGCATCTTCAGCTGACTCAGGATAGATGTCCTGAATCACTTTTCTACTTGTTTTTTTTAGTCCAGCTGCCCAAGGTCCTGCATAATGTCTTCAGCAACACCTGTAATCCTCCATTATTGATTGTATTGATCTTAATACAAAATATCTCCTAATTATCTTATCGATGTACAAAGCACTTATTTTATGATGCCGTAGTAACAGTTTGTACTTACAGTTATGTACAATATGGCCAGTTCTTCAATTTGGAATTACCTGAGATTCTCTGTGATAGTCCAAGTCTCCACCTAGGATATTAATTTACATATTTAAACATAACAATTAATTTACACACAGCAGAAGCTGCCTAGGAAAATCTCTAGACCTTTCCAAAATTCCCAACTCTACAGTTCCTGCAGAAATTAGTAAAAAACTTTGTAATGCAAGAGGCTATGATGTATCTCAATCCTCTTTTCTTATCTCAAGCCAGTCCATTATATCTATTCAGTCTCTACACAGAGGCCATCCAGGGAGTTCCTAGACTAGGCAAATAATAACTTAGTGCATTGGGTGTGTACACAGGCCTTGCTCTGATACCAAGTGACACCACAATTATAACCATAGGGCAAATCTGAATTTGAATCTTATTTTCCCTTTATGACTTACATTCTAAAGTTATTATCACTGTATGTTTTCCACTTACATTTATGACTTGGTGAAGAAACTCCTCAGGCGAGAAATTATAAAACAATACTATAAGCTTTGCTCAGAATAATTTGAAAATCAAGTGGTTTTAAATGTTGAAACTAAGAAAAGAAAGTCATACACTAAAAATATAATTAGATTTGATCAGTGTTTCCTAGCTGCGAGAATCTAGTTGGGGATGCAAGGACATCATGATGCTTCTGAGCTTTGTACTTCAATAATTTTATACTAAAATTTCTTCTTAGATGCTTGCATTATACAGCAATACCACCAAATAAAAAATGCTTTTTAGAAACTATTATTCCAGAAAAGTTTGAGTACTACAACTTTAGTCAAAGGTAAATGATTTAAGGATAGCTCAGCTAAGGAGAGAGCTAAGAAAGTCTGTTTTGGCCTGCGATATTTTTCTGATTAAATATAATTCCTGTGAAATCTAAACCAACAATGTAATATTTTTAATATTAGATTTCAGTGTTATATCTTAGTGGGGTTTTTTTTATAGGAGAGCTACTTCTTCTGAATGTCTGAACCTCTGGACTGAAGTGTGCTTCCTTGTCTGTCTGAACTTCTACAAGGCATTTCTGTAAGAAACAATTTGACTGTACTGTCTGAAATTTCCTTTACAGTTCAAGGAAAATGTGGCATTGAAGATAATCTTTCCTATGAAAGTAATCATCTATTGGTCAGTGCAATGCAGCGGTTGTGTTGGAGCCCCAGACAGCAGCTCAGCCCCACACAGAGTGGCTGCTCACTGAATCAGAACTGTACAAGTGAGAGAACTCATGGGTTGAGATAAAGACAATTTAATAATTAGAAAAAAAAAAATCAAAACCAAACTAAAATACTAGAAAACAGAGAAAAATTTCAAAGAAGAAAATATATTAAACCAAGACAGACAAGTGATGCAAAAACCCCCAGCTGCTCACAGCCTCCTGCCCAAGCAGTCCCCAAACATCGGCAGCCACAGATGACCTTCCTCATGGCCAGTTTTATTATGGAGCAGGATGCCATGAGGTATGGAACGTCCCTTTGGTCTGTTGGGTCAGCTGTCCTGACTGTGTCCCCTCCCAACTCCTTGTGCCTCCCCTCCCTCCTCACTGGTGGAGTGGGGTGAGGAGCAGAAAAGGCTGTGGCTCCGTGCAAGGGTTACTCAGTGGTATCAAAAGCATCCCTGTGTTATCAGCACTGTTTCCAGCACAAATCCAAAACACAGCCCAAACTAGCTGCTGTGAAGAAAAGTAATTCAACTCTAGCCAAAACCAGTACAGCAGCTTATGAAATTCTTCATCAAGTTAAGATGGAGGGCACTTCAGTAGGAGTTGACCTAGCATGACTCCTGGAATCTATCTTGTCTCTACATCTCTTGTTCGGCTGCAGTAAAACCTCTCTAAATTGCCTACAATCTCAGTAGCCTATTTGCTCCAAGGCCTCTTACTCCTGTCTTCAGGAAGTGAGTAGGCATGCAGTGTTTGTTTCCTCAAATTGCAATGAGAGTGCAATTCCAAATGGCTCATTTTGCACAAATTGATACGTTATTTATTTCCTCACAAACAAGATATTAATCTGTTCAGCTTTAGTGGGGACATGAAAATGGGGCTATTCTGTGGGTGTAGAGTTATAGCACTTTGCAGTCCTTGGATACATGACAATAAATGGACCACAAAGTTGCCACATTGCCTAAGTTATCCTGTCATCTCTGGACTGAATACTGTGAATACTTATGTAGTAGTAGACTTCAGAGTAGTATCGGATTCACCCTTTTCATGTAAGAAAAGCTTGTTTTACAATCAATTGAAGTAATTGCAAAACATGTTCCTTAGATTTCTATGGCCTTTGTGCCACAAAAAGAACAGATGAAAATATGATTATTTATTTTATGAGCATTACTCTTTATGTGATTTGTTTAGGCATTTCTTATAAGGAATATTTATTTTTAGTTTTTATGAGGCTTTAAAAAAGTAATCCAAATAGGATCTTTCAAATATTTGAATTCTAGGCATATTTGAAATATTAGCACATTTGCTATGAATACAAACAAAAGAATTTTTCTGTCATAACAGAAGCAGAAAATTAATTGATTGAAACAACACTATTAGAGACATATTCTGCTTGTGCTGTAAAAAATGACATAAAGGTATTTAAAGCAGGAGATTTCAAGCCCCATTTTGATTTGACAGGAGAAATCAATGGGCATAAAAGAAGACTGGTTTTGTTTTGATAGCTTTTTTTTCTTTTGTGCACTAGTGTCCTGAATTTCTGCTGTTCCTTAATAACATTGCTACTATTTTTTAAAAAAGATGATGCAATAGGGTGCTCTGCCTGGACTTGTAGCCTTCAGGAGGGCCAACTCTAGGAGCTGTCCTCAGAGCTGACATGCAGATATTCCCTCTTCCTTGTCTTCTATTCTAGCACTACCTATTCCAAAAAGAGCCAAAAAAAGATTTACCTTAAAAAGGTTGAATACTCTGTGTAATGATGAGTGTGGCTTCTCAGTTGACACTGTCTGCCAATAGATGATGAGCACCACCTGTACAAGCAAGGTGTCACTGCTGAAATCTTCAGGTAACATGAAAATAGCTCTCAGCAATTCAAAAAATAAGTGTCACTTCATTCTTCTTTGCAAAAAAAAAAAAAAAGCAGCAGAAGGTAAAAAGAAAGCTGTACAAGGAAAAATAAAAAATAGTGATAGGTTGATTTAACAAGTAATACAATGTAATAATAATCTTTCCATTGAGATGGGTTTCATGTCCAATTAATTCAAGGTCAATTTTCATAAATTCAACATTTCTGGGAAAAAATGCAAGCTATTCTGCCTTCCATTAAAGCAAGTGATTCTAACTTTCTCCTCTGCTGACAAGTCATAATTATATTATGTGTCATGACATGTAACTGACAGTGAAATAATGTCAGATAATTTTATGAAAAGCACAATTGAAAGAAGTGTAATTAGCTGGTGGCATTGCAACTGAGCTTGAACCTAGGTGTTTCGTAAAAGTCTAGTCCAGACTAAGTTCATCTACAAGGAAAGTGAGAAGTCCTTAGAGACTTTCTTTCCAACATGTTTATAATTAAGCTGGAAAGATGTATTTCTTCTGCTAGACATATTTTTAAAGCCCTATCTTTAAGCAATAAAAAATTGAAGCATTATGGCCACTGGAACAAACTTCTTAGTGAGATCTTTTCTATAAAAAAGGGACACATGCTGTGGGAGTGAGCAGTTTTAGGCACAGACAGGGACTGTTTGCCATGGAGCCAGCATGTACTTGCAGCCACAGGTGACACAGGGGAGGCAGCAGTGGCCAGCCTGAATTTCAATGGCATCCCCATGCTGGGCAGAATGGTGTTGGCAGGGCCTGATAGTGTGAGTGACCTGGCAGTGGAAAGCAGCCTGGAAGGCGAGTGTTCGGATTGAGTGGGCCTGTGGACATCCGTATGGAGCTTCACATGAAGTCCTTCCAACCTTCTTCCACCACAAGGCAAAAGACATGCTGCCACTTCCGAAAAGTCTGCCTTCTGCCCCAGTCAGACACTCTTTTTTATTCTTTTTTCCTTTTCTTTCTATTTTTTCTATTCTTTCCTTGTTTCCTTTTTTTTCTTTTTTTTGTTTTTGACTTGCTTGTTTTCTCAGAATTCACATAGTCTGATAGTAACAACTGAATTTATTGCACATAGGCCTCAATTATGTAGGCTAGCAACCTCAGAAAAGATAGAACTCATTCTGCTGGGGTTTTTCTTTAAATCTAGCAGATTTAAATCAGTGGTATGTATATACTGCGAAAACTAAGAAACACTCAATAAAGAAAATATTCCAGTTTTTGAACCAGGACTAGATCCACATCTACTTATGGCTGCTGCATACAAACGCCAAAAGTCACACACCAAGAGCTAACTGGTGGCTTAATACTAACATTTACCCAAACATCCTCAAAACAGGCTTGAGTTTCTTCAGCATCAAAATGGTGGGTATGTTTTCTAGTTCTGGCTTACTCTTTCATTGAAAGGCTGGCTCTTCAACCAGGAGATACTTTACTCCAAACTCAAAAAAAGATTATAATTTCAAATGCTTTTTGTTGATTCCAGTGTGATTTGTAATAGCTTGCTCTGTAATTCTGAAAACTCTTGAAACTGGTAAAGAAATTCATACTCTATGATGCAGCTGAGGGACTGCTGGAGGTTTGTATTGTCTGCAGCACTGAGGCTCTCCCCCTTTCCCTCATTTGAGCCTTTCCTGGTGCAGAATATTTATACTGCATGGGGCAGATCAATGTGTCCTTGTGTGAGGTCCCTCCCTGAGCTGAAAACTTCCTGCTGATGGTACCCTACAGGAACACCACAGTTTCAGCCTTATTTTATCCGGGGAGAAAAATCTGAAGGAAATTTATTTTTCCCCTCACTCCTTCACTCCTCATCAGCTAAGCAGTCATAGGAAGACCTCTTCCGCAACCCTGTCTTGTACCTGCATTGTTAAACTCTATTCTGCTGTCACGGCCCTTCCTTTACCCTGAGCTCTGCCAGTCAAAAAGGACCACAACCCACTGAACTGCAAACAGCAGCTGCTTGGTTACACCAATGGGCACAACAGAAACCCCATCTGATCTCAGCTGTAGAGACGACAAAACCTCTAGTAATTCATTCAGTATTCCCACACGCTTAGGTCTTCCTCTGACCAGCCATGCCCTGCCCTCCACTTCAGTACAAGATTGTGGATATTCCTTGTGGGTTTTTTTTCTCCTTTCTCCATATTCGGACTCTTTCTATCAAATTTGTATGGTGACAGGTACTTCTGGTGAAGATTTAATACACTATGCTGTGAACAGCATTGGGAGTTGGGTATGATCCATGTCTCTATAAAAGAGAGAGACATCTATACACATAGATGTGTATAGATGAAGTTTGTGAGATGTGAAGATGAAGTTTGATTAGTAAATCAAATCCCATTTTAGTAAACCAGTGGTTTATTATTTAAATTACATAACGTATGCTATTGATACTAATATAATTTTGATTTATGCTTAAAATTAAACATGAATCTGCCCTATGGTGACTCTGAAATGGTCGTGGTATAGAAGACTTGTAAGTCTATTACTTTTGATTTATAGAGCATTTGCTCTAGTAACAAAAGCATCCCCAAAAAATCTGAAACTGTTACACCTCAGAGATAATGACTGAGAGAAGAAAAAGTGGTTTTGTCTAAATAGCTCGATAAGCTTATATCAGGTCAAATTATGTGTGTCTCCTTTGAGTTATAAAGAGAACTCCTAAACAAACCCTAGCAGACTAATGGATAGTGGTAGAGAAATGGAAAACCACAGATCATACAATAGATTCAAATGTCAAGGTCTTAGAAGCACATTTCTTTACTGTTTCTGAAAGAAAGTTTGGCTCTGTTACCACAGCATTTAAAAGTAACAACTTCATTTTCTTCTGCCTGACTCACACAACCTTTTAACATCAATAAAGTTTCAGTGGCTTAAAGGAAAAGCTTGGTTCTAGCTTTTATCCAGAAATAATGAATAAATAAATAATGAAACTTCTATTCATTGTGTGCACTCTGTTTCTGCTAATGAGGAAATGAAAGTTTTGTTGCAGAATGGTAAGTTCTTTCTGAATGATAGTAGTTTGCACTCTACTTGTTCATGGATGACCCGAGATTTCTGTGTGTTGATACAGAAAATATACAGAAGAAAATGTCATGTAAGAGAGAGTGTTTCCCCATACTTTGCCATTCTTTTCAAGAATAATTTTCACCATTTCTGTAAGTTCTGGTCTGTAAGTTGTTCTGTAAGTTCACTGTAACACTTATAATAGCGATTTATATGTGTGATGATAAAGGTTCATTCCAAGAAATACCTTTCTAAAGAACTATTTTGCTCAATTAATATAGACTTTATCTGTTAGTCATATAAAATAATAAAAAAAAAGTAGTTAATTTTAGCTTCAAGTAAGACATTGGAGTGCTGGGGGGAGCCCAGAGAAGAGCAAGGAAGCTGGGAAGGGTCTAGAGGGGTATGTCCTATGAGGAGTAGCTGAGGGAGCTGGGTTTGTTTAGCCTGAAGAAAAGGGGACTCAGGGGGGACCTTACCACTCTCTACAACTGCCTGAAAGGAGGGTGTGGCCAGGTGGGGATCACTCTCTTCTCCCAGATAATGAGTAACAAGACAAGAAGAAATGCCCTCAGGATGTACCGGGGAGGTTCAGGCTGGACATAATGAGCAAGGGTTGTGAAACATTTGTATGTCCACCACCAGGTAGGTGGTAGGATGACCTTCCTGGAGGTGTTCAAGAAATGACTGGACTATGGTCAATCAGACCATAGTGCCATGGTCTGGCTGACAACTTGGTGTTCAGTCAAAGGTTGGTCTTGATATTCTCAGAGGTCTTTTTATCTAAATGATTCTGTGACTCTGTGTATCTACTTAAGCAATACAAAATACTCCTGTAATTCAAAGATCTGCCCTGGAGTTAAATACCACAAATTCATTACCCCAATGGAACTAAAAGTGAATCATAAGATTAAAAAAAAAAAAAAAAAAGAGAATTAACCTGAAACAAGTGAAATTCATATCCTCATGTGCATTTGTTTTTGCCTTCAATGCTGCCTAAATGGAACACTTGATGAAGAGCAGGTTGTGACCTGCAGTTATTACTCTATTATTAGTCACTTTACTATTCCTATACAATTTCCTGCGTTTTGGTGTAGCTCTGTTAATTTTCCCCTGATACTTAAATCAGTAGACTAGGACTGCCTTTTTATCTGGAATTTTAGTTGTGGTACTAAATGCTAATTTTACAAAATTATATTTTTAAAAATTACCTCAATTCATTTTGTTATCTGAATTTCAATTATTATGAAATAGAAGTGCTGTGTCACCTTGTGCTGGTGAAAAGGACCATAAGGGCAAACCCACCTACAACTGGAAATACAAAATATGTCTCATCCACCTCTGAAAGCTGTTAAAAATATCCTGAATATCTTTTCTAATCATGTGAAGGAAAATAAGTTTATCAGGAGTAGTCAAACGGATTCACCAAGGGGAAATCATGCTTGACCACTCTGATGGACTTCTGTGATGGAATGACATGATTGATGAGGGGAGAGTAGTGGATGTGAGGATGTCAAGGCTGCTGACACTGTCTCCCATAACATCCTCATAGGTAAACTCAGGAGGTGTGAGTTACACTAGTGGACAGGGAGGTGGGTTGGCCAAGGACAATGTCATCCAGGCTGCATCAGGAAGACTGTGGCCAGCAGGACAAGGAAGGTGATCCTGCCCCCCTCCTCTGCTCTATGAGGCCACATGTGGAGTTCGGTGTCCAGATCTGGGCTCCTCTGTACAAGAGGTATGTGGAGCTTCTGGAGTGGATTCAGAGGAAGGATGAAAAGATGATGAGGGTTCTGGAGCATCTCTCCTATGGAGAGATACTGAGGTACCTGGGACTGTTTAGTCTGGAGAAGGGATGACTGAGAAGTGGTCTTATCTATAGGCACACAGTTGACCCTGAGCTCAGGTGGTTGGAGCATGGTGCTAATAATGCAGAGGGGTTTTTTTTGTGGGTTTGAGAGTTGGACTTGATGATCCTTGGAGTTATCTTCCAACTCAGAACATCCTGTGATTCTGTGAAACATCTTGAGGATGAGTATCAGGATGATAGGGCCAGACTTTTTAGTGGTGTCCAGTGACAGGTCAATTGGCAAAAAATGGCACACAAGAAGTTCCATATGAATACGAGAAAATTATTTACTTTGAGCATGCCAGAGCACTGGAAGAGGCTGCCCAGAGAGCTTGTGGAGTCTTTTTCTCTGGATATATTCAAAACCTGCCTAGATGTGGTCCTGTGCAACCTGCTTCAGGAGAATGTGCTTTAGCGGAGGGATTGGACTAGATGGTCTCCAGAGGTTCCTTCCGACCACAACCATTCAGTGATTCTGTGCAACCAGTTTACTCCAGTAAATTATCATAAGTGAAGTAAGAGCTTCAATAGGACTTAGATGACTAGCTAGTCTTAATACTTTTGACCATTTATTTCAATGAAGCTAATTTCTGCACTATTAAACAAGATATCTTCAGGAGACAAAGTATTTAGAGCAGACCAGAAAAAGAAATTTAAAACTTGCTGGCAATGAGCTTTAATATTTCCTTCTGAGTTTTAAACACTAGGCTTATATGCCAAGACCTTCTTACAGTTTTTCTATCCTGGCTTTGAGGTGGTTCAATTTTAAGAGTATGTAGATTATTTTCTGCCTTCCAAAAAAGTAGTCATGAAATGTATTTTCCCTTTGATAACTCAACAGGCATGGAATGTATACACTCTTGGGGACCAAGAAATAGTGTTAAATAAGGTGGCTGGTTATCCTTCTATGTTCTGCACATAGCTAAATTGTCCATAGCTAATTTTGTTTTCACACAATTGGCAAGAGGGTAGGTGTTTTGAACCAATATATTAAATGTTCCACTTCATAAACTGGAAACATGCCTGGAGCAGCTGATTGTGCCAGCTGGCTGATCTTCAGCATAGGACGTGTTCACTCTGTCTCATGGCATTGAATTTGTCTGTTGTCCCCCTTTGAGTCAAAGCTAATAAGAAGTGTGATTAAAGAACTACTTTATTTCACTGATATTTGCCTCAAAAGTAGACAAAAATCCTGTGCTGAAGGGTAAATTTCTGCCCTCGGTTACTCTGTAGGTTAGCAATCCAATTAAAAACTCAATTATTTAAAAATATTCAAAGTTTTGGTGGCAATGCATTTGTCTTTCATTTCTGCAACTGGCAATTTGAACGCCCATGTATGTCACAGATGAAAATGAGTACCGTACTTTGAATCCTCAACTATTTATTTAATAATAAAAATATAGGATATATATGAAATATAGGAAATTGCACTTAAATATTAAAGAATAAACCCATTTTCTCTTTCAGTGTGAGTGTGTTTAAATACTGGAATAGGTTTCTACAGAGGTTGTGGAGTCTCCATCTTTGGAAATACTCAAAAACCGACTGAACAAAATCCTGAGCAACATGCTGTACTTGACCTTGCTTGAGAAGAGCTCTTGAACGGAACAATCTCCAAAGGTCTTTTCAAGGTTTAATTATTCTGTGTTTCTATGATACTGAACAACATTTCAGGAAAGTGAGAGTTATTGGTTTTATTTGGTGATTGAACTATATTTTGGTTGTTTCTGTGGTTTCCTCTCTCAGAAAATGCAGTATCTGAAATCTGAGCTGCTCAGATTTGTGTTTTTACAAGTGTTTGCATTTTTACGAGTACTACATTTTAGACTCCTAACAGATGTTTTGTAAAAAGTTAAATTTGCCAGGAAAATAAATTACAGGTTGCAATGTTTTATAATACTTTATGGATCTAAATGAAACAGATGCTTTAACAACTAGTATTGTTTATACTGCTTGGTTTCAATAAAGAAGGCATGGTGTAGGAAGACTGACCCACGAAAAGCAGTTTAATCGGGCTCCCCAGAAGATTGTTTTGTTTCTTAATAGCAGCCACTTCTATCTGTGTTTTCTCTGTATCAAAGTTTTCATACTGACTGTAAGAATTGTTTATGCCTCTATGAAAATGGCAAAAGAATGAGGTGGGAAGACAGTGAGTGCTTGAGTAGACATGAGTAATAGTTATTGAGAGACCAAGTGGCATCATTAGATATGTACATCTATGAGGCACCAACTGTTAAGCAGCATGCTCTGATTAGGTGCTATCATTCCAAGCTCTTACACAACTGGAAGCTAGGGAGAATGGAATCACTTGGCAATAGTGCCCCTGATCTTCACCAGCACTGGCAGAATCAATATTCCAGGTACTGGTGCACAATGTTACTTTAAGGCATGAAACCTGGGTTAGAGGTAGGATAGTTGGCAGGGCTCCTTCTGTAATTATTGTGATCCACAGAGGACCCTTTCCAGTCATCCCTTCAAGAGTGACTCAGCTTTTGTTGCTGGATTGGCGCTGGTGCCAGAGGCCTAAGCTAGGGTGAGAGAATCCTTCATAGCAGTCCCCCTGGTGCTGCTGCATGCCATTAATGTCATGCTGTTGCAGCAAGGTGCTCTACCTAAGCAGAGATACAGCAGCTTGAAATTGATCTTGTTCCTTAACCTTAAGAGGTCTTTCTGCTGCTTTTAATGTTGAAGAATGCCGAAACAAGCGACTGACTAACAGACCCACCAGGAGAACATGCAAGACAGACGCTCCCTGAGTGAGCCTGGCAGCAGCAGGAATGCACAGTCCCTGATAGAGAGGGCAGAATCAGAATGAACCAAAGAGCTGGTGACACCTTTTTTAGCACAAAGGGTGTTTTTCTCAGTAAACCTGATAACACACAATATAAAAAAAATGCATAGGACTGACAATAACTTTATACTATAAGAGGCCAGTCCCACTTTTGCACAGTGAGAACTTCTAGCATGTCTCTCTAAGGGGTGTGAAGATCCTGCCCTTGAGTGAGGGTGCCCATCAGTGTTACTCCCTGAGGCTGAGAGAAAGAGATTTGCCCACAGACAGTGATATGGGTGAGTATCATCAATTTCTGCTCAATAATTGTTTTGCTAGCTTTACTATAATAATGTCACTGTAATTGGTTTAATAGAATTGCTTCAAAATAGATTTTGATGTACTAGTAGTTACAAACATATGCACTGTATAGTGAATAATTCTGATTAAGGTATTTTTAGCAAATCATTGTAATTATTTGAATAAATTTAAATAAATTATTTGTTATATTTGTGTGAATAGATTTGTTTTGCCATGCTTGATCCTGCAGGACAAGATTGCACAAAGATTCAGTTACACCTGTATAATCCTTTAGATGTAAATTGTTGACTAAGTCTTGGCCTAGGATTGGATCCAGCCTTGCCCAGGTGACTCTCATGAAGAGTTTAGAAAGCAAGGGGGTCTTTCCTGCACCTTGGGAGTCAATGGGAGTATTTCTTTAATCAGCTTTGTCTGAACCTCCCAATCTGCCTGTGACAGCCATGCATTGTCAATGCAAAACCAACAATAACAATGCAAAATTTGTCAGTTTTGCTACATCAAGAACCAACAGAAGAAGAACACAATTTGAGAAGGTGTTGGTTCAATGGCTCATAACCTGAAGCAGCAGTAGTGTGCTTAGGAAACCTGCTGAGATATATAATGGCAAATTGAATCAGACCCTGGCTTCAAGATGGTCCTGAATTGCTGCAAAAAAGATGGACTTGAAATTTTTTGTGTTTCTGATCACTTCCATGCAATCCTTGAATGAGTTCTGGGGCCAAAGTGCAGTCATTCAGGAAATCAGGTTGGGAAGGGTCCAGGAACTGTGCCTGGATCCACCTTAGGATGGGTCCGCCCTCCTACAAGAAGTTTACTATGGTCTTTCGAGCATTGCAATCTAGGCAATACTGTTAACATTTAAGTAGTTTTAGTTTATAATTTTAGGGGTAATTTTTTAAATTCTTTAAAGATGAGGAGAAATACACAACTTTACTAGTAGTTTGTTCTATTTTCAAGAATGATTAGATTTTTGTTATTTTTTTCCTGATTCCGATGATGAAGTACATCGTATTTCATGAAAACAATGAAGCCATGCTTTTGAACTACAACAGCTCAAAGTAAAAAACAAAAGGAACATTAAGTATGTACTTCTGAGTTTTAAAATTCAAAGTGTTCCAGGGAAACTGCTCCATATGTTTCTTTTCTATTTTCATGGAAGAAGGATGATTGGTAACAGGCAACTTATTCACAAGCAGATTATATATATTTGTGTTGATGCCAACACATCACATAATTTTAAGATTTCACTGACTAGATGATTAGCATGTTGCTCATTTTGCTCGCCACAGGCTTATTGGAGAGAGATGGAGGAAGAGAGATTTACTCTGAAAAATTGGTACACCCGTTTTGAAGAGGAACATTAAACAATTTAAACCAGCATTGCCTTCTAGCAATTTAGTTGCTTCCCTGCTGCAATATCTCCCAGCATTTCCTAAATATTGTATGAGGTACTTAAAGGTGAGGACACAGCTGTTGTGAATATCCATATCCATGAATCATTATTAATGACATTGCTTACTGACAGAGTTCTCTGGGTGACTATTGCCCTGGCCTCAAGTGGGACTGACAATCCCTTTAAAAATGCATAAGTTCTTTTCACTATTTACATTGCGTAGGCTTATCAAACATTATTAACCCTGTTATTTCTTGGACAGACTATAATAAATGCTCCAGCACTTTTTCTCTCTCCCAGGGCTGCTTCAAAATCTGCTTTTGCAAAGAGCGATTGAAATATATCTTTCAAATTAGAAGTCTCAGAAAATAAGAAAGATAGCTAGAAATGTAGCTTATTCTGAGCTTCAAAATAATCACCTTTTTAGCACCCTTTAGCATTGTTAATGCTCTAGAAGACCTATACATTTCCTTCCTGATATCCTCATAAGCTGCATCATGCTGTCATGGACTAGATTCCTCAAGGAACTATGTAGTAAGACCGACATGAAGAACATAATATGTCTCACCAAGCTTGTGGAAGCAAACAGAATGTAGATATTTTCCAGGAAAGACTTCCTGGGTGGACCATATTGAAGTTATCCAAGGAAAAAAAAATTTAAAAAAATCATGAGAGGATGAGAGGTATTTTCCCTTTACTGCAAATTCATTTCTCTGGAGGTTTTCAGGCTTGTTGTTAGATTGCATAGAATAAAATATTTAGTCATTTACTGCCTTCTGTCTAGACTAATATTATGGGTGTCATGGATCACAATGCATTCATGTGGCTCACAGCCCTTCGTTATTTTCTTTAGTTTATTGCATATATATGTTTTCTTTTATTTTTTCTTTTTTTTTTTAGTTCAAAGAATTAAGCTGATATTTTATTGTACCAAATTAAGCTCTTGTTGCTGTTTCTATATCAAGTATTTGAAATAGTATATTCTTTACATTTTTATGGTGCCCAAAAAGGATTTTGCCATAAAAATAATTTTCTCTAATACTGAGGAGTACAGAGAATCGATTTGATACCAGAGAATTTATTGCAGTCAAAGATGAGGATATTTGGATTGATACTGAGGCAACTCCAATTATTGATATTTTGTATTACATGATCTTCAGTTTCCCTTAAACTCCTACTTTGCAACTAACATTTAGCATGTACAGAATCCGGTTCAGACTTTTAGATAGTTTAATGCTTAGGGATAGACCACTTATATATTTAGAAATCACTCTGCTGCTATAAAAATGTTTCCTTGAGTAGCTTTTTGTCTTGATGTGAACTCCTTTCCCGGAGCTAGTAGTTTCTTTTAATTTCTCTTCTGGAGGAGAATAAAAGCTCTTCATGTAATTTCCTAATTATTTACATTGTTACAGGATCTGGTCCCAGGCATTGTTCACTGAGCAAGAAAAGTTTATATCTCAGTCTCACACAGATGCTGTACCATAGACATTTTAATCTGCATTAACCCTGTGGAACATAATTATTCTTGTCAGGAAGGATTTGAAAGAGTAACTATTGATGATCATAATGTAAAAATCTTACAGGGAAATAAGGCATGATCTAATTATTAACTAGGATTTAGGATTACATGCAAACAAAAAAATGAAACAAGGGACCCTGTATCACTTATAAAATATACTGAGTAGCTATTCAGTGGGAAATACTAATCTGAAAACAGATACATACTGAAAGCTAGGTGGTGGAATAGGAGATTGATTAAACAGTACTTTGACACTGGAGGATCTGAGCATGAATATGAGTACTCCACATCCCCCACAATAGCTAGAAAACCCCTTCTCTCCCAACCCTCCCCAAAAAAACCCAAACAACAAAAAAACCACTAAAAACCTCAATCCCCTGAAACCCTTGCTTTTCCAAATAAACACACTCCTAACCAAAGAGCTGCATTCTCAAGAATATTTTTTCCTTAGAACATGAAATTTCCCTGTTCTCTTCCTAGAAGTTCTTTTGAAACAACTTTGGTTTTAATAAATTATCTTTATCAAACAAAGTCTTTAGAAGTCTTCCTTCTGGTGGAATATTGCAGAAGTAAGGTTGTAAGAGATAGGGCAGCATAATCCAAATTTCAAAACTTTTAAAGGCTGCTGTTTTAAAAATATATATATTCAGAATTTTGTAGAAGACCAGCTTCTAAGATGTAACATAACGTTGCATAGCAAGCAAAACGTAGCATAACAACAAACATAACTTAATATAGCATAACAACATAGCATAAACTACAAAATAAGATAACATAAGAACTATGTGTAAGTGCTTTGCATGTAAAGGCAGCTATCAAAAATGGCTGATTTTGGAACAGGAAATCACATTTTTTGGTTTTATTTATATATATTTTTAAGATTAGTTATTAAAAACAAAATACAAGTATTATGTTTTGTACTGAAGGACAAGAATTCAATTTTTTCCCTTGACTATCTGCATATATATTAAAAAAATGTTATTCCATTCATGCAACCTCATGCAATATCATATATATTTTAATAAGTAAGAAGTACTTCCTTTTGTCAAGATGCCTGTGGGATTACGTGTTGATTTAAAAGAGAAATGTGTTGCAGTACATATTGTGTTTTCTTTGAAGATTTTTTTGCGTGTACTGTCAAACTATGTTTCTCATTTTCCTACTATTTTTCTCAGAAAGAAGTTGTACTTGCCAACAACAAATAGAATTCCAAATTTTGCCAATGGTATGATGTATAGAGAGTTTTAACCAAAAATTTAAACATTCCTATTATCAGTATTTTTCTCTGACAGAACATGAAAAAAGAGCTCATCTTTTCAATAAGATATTTTTGACATACTGAATGCTTCAGTTATGAGAAAGTTTCTGATATCTTTAAGCTTTTTCATTTGAAATAGGATCTAAAGTCCACTGAGTTTGTTAACTTTTTAATGTATGTTGGATGCATGTGTGCAGGCCAAATTGGAGATTCACCATGTTCCTACAGATTCCTAGGCTGAATTACCAAAAATACATCTAGGGACTCTGAAATCTGTGTATGGTTGTGCAAAGTCAAATAAAAGAAGGTTATGTTTTTGAGAGTTATACAGATTTTTTAAAATGGCAGTTTGGAATTTGTCAAAACTTTCGGAAGCCAAGGAGTTTCCACAGATGTGCAGGAATGTTTTCATTACAGACCTTGACTTTCAGAGGTTCTGGCTTGTTACAGGCATAAAGCAAGTTTGCTTGCTATGATTCCAGAAATAGAGAAGAATTTGTGTTGTGTGAGAACTTTAAAATCTTTCTGTATCAAATTAAACAGGTATATTTACAAATGATGCCTCCTTTATGGTTATACACTTTTAGCTCCCCCCTGGTTCCCAAACATGCACAGATGTTGATATCAGTGAAAATTCTAAAATCCTCTGGTTTTTTACAATTGTATTATATACTCTTGTTGTTTTGTCTGAAGACTGTGTTATGACCAAAGAGATTCTTGTTGATAAATGAAGTCCTGATTAATTCTGTTGACATGGAACTATAAGAAAAATCAAAGAAATTGGAAACTTTTTTCAGTTTTTGATTTTTAGCATTTTGCAGGTGAAAGGTTAAAAGTGAGAGTACAAAATTTTTTGAAAGCTAGAAAGTAAAATTATGAACTGTTGTGTGAATGGTTTTCTAAAATATCTAATACATGTATCATTACTTAATGGTTAAAAGGATTCAGATTTAATAATTTGACCTTTTACCTCAGAATTTAGAAACACCTCATTAATTCTTATGGAAGGGAACACTATCACTTGAGGAATTATATCTTTGGCACATTTTGTTTGATTCAATACTGGCCTTTATGTTCATATTTGTGTAATATGCATGAAATTTAAGAAAATATCTCTCTGTAATATGTGTTTGTATCTGAAAAGATTTCAGTAGTACCTTGGGTAAACAACAAGGAGGGACTATCTAAGGAGGAACAGAATGTGGCTATGGTTTAGGACTGGAAAAGCCATTTCCTGGTCTCCTACTGGGACTTTTTGTTGCCACATTCTCAAAGGTCAAAAGTTCTTCTACCTGTCTGGCTCAAATCGTAACTTTTTAATGTGGATTTTACAGAAAAGATCACATCGTGGCAAGGAATCTGTGCAATTGTGTTCTCCTGAGTCTGCTCAGCTGTTTTCTATAACGGCGGGTGCCGGTTAGTGCAGAGCACCAGCTGTTCTGGAAATCTGGAAGCCTTCATGGCTGTGACCCCAAGCTGTCCTCCTGGCAGCTCTTCCCAGGGCAGCAGTTTTTGAAAGCACCAGGTCCCTGTCCCCAAGGCAGTGCACATGCAGGACCACGCTCAGACCAGCAGATTTTGTGAAGTCAGAGACTGTATAAGATGGCACAAAAACTGACATTAGCCCAGACATGATTTTCCTGTTTGTTGAGAGAGATGGCAGCAATGAAACAGCCCAATTCTGCTGATTCAGCATTTGGTGGTGAAAACCTACTCTATTTAAATGTTCTGAGTAATTTTCCGTCAGCTTTCCTAATGTACTTCAGTTTTAGCCTGGTAATCTAGTCTAATGTCCCTATTTTTTTAAAAAGACATTTTGTCCTAGTCTCATTTTAGTATAGGTAACTCGTAGTCTTCCACTTCTTCCCAGCTGTATATTATTTTCTAATTTTTTTTTTTCTTAGTAAGTGTTATCAATTAAGATTACAAGACTTGATGTAATTTTTCACTGTATTTTGTATATTGTATTATATTATAAAGCTAAAATTTTAAAGAACAATTTTGCAGAATAGAAGGTAAAGGTGAATGGCATTTGCACAGAATCCCACATCCCGAATAGAGGTGATTATTAATGTTATTAAGTATAAGGACTGCCAGTACTCCCCCCTTAAGTAAATAATTCATGTGAGTTTGATTATATTCTTGCCACTTGAAACCACTAATCCTTGGATTACTGGTTGATTCATTTACTTCTCTTTCTATGAGGAGTCATGTTAGAGCTTGTGCATCCATCTGACACCCAACATGCCACTAAAACTGCCTTAATTATAGAAAGTAATTTTTTTTTCCACATTTTTTTTTCCCATTGTTTTGATATTTTTTATTATTATTATCATGACTCAGTTCTCTTCTTATCTCTGATTCAGGATTCTGAGTTCTCTTTTTGAGAGAGATTCTCTGTACATGTAGAAAATACTTTCCTTTCCTAAACCGTGTCGTATTTAGACTTTTGTGGTTGTGGGCCCTGTTATATGGGACAGAGGATCATAAACCAACAAAAAATTGAACTCAGAGCCCTGATGCCCCTGACAACAGGCTTGTTCTTTTACATTTAGAAATTATTAGAAGAGTCCCTTGAAAATGCTCACAGGTATTTGTGTAGCACTGAACTAGTAGTTAGAAGAAATGTAGTTAGATTAACCCACAAAAGAATTCTTATTATTCCCTAAAGTCCTGAAAAAGAGAAACTATCTTTTGAGTTCCCATTCTGATAAAAGAAAAGAATCAATTAAAATAAAACAAAATTTGCAAAGCGAGGTGGAATCAACTGGTGAAAGGATAAGAACTACAGTGGAAATAATATGTTTCTGATGAGCAGAAGGAATATTTAATAGTGGAGGAATAGGTAGAAGAAGGAGTTGTCAACCGTTTTGATTTTAGATTTTCTTAAAAGTGTTCAAATACTTTAATTACATTAAAATCTGTCATGGTGCTTGGTAAGATGCTCATGAAGAGAAAAGGAAACCCTGAAGGTTCAAACATAAAAATGAACTACCATTTTGACTTTTATTGGATCATAGTTATAAGGCCTTCTCTGTCAAAATAGGAGGCAAAATCTAGACCAAGGTTAGTGAAGCAATGGGTTTGGAAGTCCTCAGACAATGTACATAGAGATAGTTGCTTCTGCAGTTTGTTTCAGACTCAACAAAATCCTGGGTATTTTTGTGCAACAGCATTTTGTGTTGCTCAGCTTTTTTTCAGCTGAAGGTCTGTTGCCCTTCAGCAACCTTGGAGGATCACTTGATCAAGGATATTTTCACTTCTTATCCTGAGCTGTGTGAGCAAACAGCACATGACAAACAGCACAAAAGAGCAGCAGACAGACTGCAAAGCAGATAAACTGTGCAAAGACTGCCCAGTCATCCCTGGAAAATAACAGGTAAGGCAAGGCAAAATATTTGGAAAGATAAAATATGGTTTGGTTACTAGAATGAACAAAACCGAAATCAAAGTATGGCAGAATCCTACTAAAATAATCATAAAAAAGGACAACTGAAAGAAAGGATGAACTAAACAGAACCTATAAAACTGAACTGTCTTCAAAACAAAGAAAATTAAAGGACTATAAGAGATATATGTGATAGAGCAATATAGTAAAAATATGTAATAGAGAATCATAAGAAACCACACCTAAAAGAAATCACATGTGAGTACCTATAGAAATGCACACTAAACACTGGATAGGATAAGGTGTCACAGTTACACTACACCTCTTGATTTATTACATAATCTTTATTTAAGATGCCAATTATACCTCTAAAATGAACATATAAATTTCTATATTGACCTTAGTTACCTGAGCAATCCAGCACCTACTCACATTTATATGCAGTATATAGATTCTGGAGGATATAATCAATGTACTTGGTTTATAATTTGACTATGTTTTGACATTTTTTCTTCCCAAATGAGGATTTAGAATAGAAATCTTCAGCATACGAAAGAAGAAATACAGGTATAAAAAGCAGGAAGATGTCAAATTTAGAAGAAGTTGTCTTTGTCAAGTTAACGACACTCTGTGTGTGACTCAGTCACTTCAAAATGCTGAATAATTGAGAATCAGTAAATGAACTGCCTCCTTAATAATATAAATAATAGTATCAATTATAACATCTAATTTCCAGTGGGGGGTACTTGCATTAATGTATGTGAGCATGTGTAAATGTTCACATTACTCTCACCTATAGCCACACATATTTCAATTAAGATGCATAGTTTAAAGAACCACAGAGCCTTTATTTAACATATGAATGTTTCTTTTGCCTAATGAAGTCTTTTTATTTTTCTAGGTTGACTTCATTGTAAAGAAAGGAGCATTTCTCTAAGCATATAAAAAGCTATTTGTCCCTCCTAAAATGTTATGTTCTGCTGCCTTTTGTTTCTTTGGTTCATATTGCAAATGTATCCAGATAGATCTGTTCTTGAAAAAGCATCAATATTTCACCAAACAAACACAATGAAAATTTCTCAAACTTCAACTTCTAATTAAGTCTGTTCATTAGAAACAATGCAACATAAGTTTATGTGGTAGAGTATTTTAGGTTATCCTGACAAAAAGAAGATATTTCTAAATCAACCTGATGACAGAATTTGAATCATAGTGTCATTAAGTTGGAAAAGACCTCTGAGATCAACAGATACAATTGTTAACCCAGCACCACTGAGTTCCCCACTAAACCATGTCCCCACGTGTCATATTCACGTTTTTTGCACAAAGGATGATTTACCACTTCCCTTAACAACCTTTTCCAAAGCCAGACACAAGCCATCTTTGTAAAAATGCATGCACAACAGCTTCAGAGACATCAGAGTATAGTTTTAGAGAGTATTTATTACAAAGCCAAATTCTTGTTTAATTTACTATGATTATAGATGAATATACAATAAGTCAGCCTATTCCACATGAAATGAAGAATAGAGTCTGGCCTGTAGTGTTAATATTGTCTCATTGCAACTGGAATATTTAAATGTAAATCAGCCATAGAACAAATGCAAATTTTGAGCTGGACCTAAGTCTAAAAAAACACTTATTGAATATATCACTAAGAATTTCACAGTGATTAGCTTGAATGTTGACCCTAACCTATCAGCTTAATCTTGTCTTTAAAAAGGGACATATTGCAAATACAATTTTACATATTTTATGCTTGTATGGAGAGAGTTTAAGATTGATCCATAAGACTTTAAATCTGTATTTCTCATGCAGAGGCTTGTCCTTTGATGTGGATTAACAAACTCATCACCTTAATATTGCAGTGAGAATGCCTTTCCTAATAACTATTTTTAGGGGTCTCAGGAGTCTATTTGTATGGGCCTGGTTCTCATGCTAGATGCTTGGCACTTTTAGAGTTAGAACAATAATATGGCTGTATCCTTTTTCAGCTTTTGAAAATTAATGCCAGATCCTTAAACATTCTGACTGTATAATTTGTCATATTTAGGATGTGCTGTAGACCAGGTTGTACAGATACAGCCAGAAAGAATGTTAGGTGTGCCCTCAGGCTGACTAGTTAATCTAGTTAAAAACTTGTTTCAAAAGAAGTGTCTCAACCCTGATGTATATTGCAGAGAAATACTTCTTTTTTATTGTGCCGCTTTTGGGTATATCTTACTGGGAAGACTCTGGGTGATATGTTGAGACTGAAATTTGATGAATCATAAAAACTGGGCTGAAATACTTTAGAAAAATGGTGCATTCAATATATTTTATGTCTTTTAATAACTCACACATTGTCTGCAGGCGTATTTTCACATTAAACTAACACTTAATGACCATGGAAGCAGAATTCCTGATTTGTTCCAGTAAATAACTGTTTTAATACATCTGACAGCTAATCTTTACCTTCTTTTCTCCTCTGTTTTCCCTCAGCTTTCTGCTGTGGTGGACTTTCAAAGTAGAAAGGCTCTTGTTTAATAGCTTTGTTAAATTGCTTGATGTCTCACACTCAGAGCAAATCAGTGCAGAACACTATCACAAAGTACTCTGTTATCTCATGGACCAAGACAGCTCCATCCTCATTAATTTAAATACAGTCCCGAGATGCTACCTTTTGATTTTAAAAAAGATCAAGTTTAGTTTTTTTCTGTTTTGACATACAGTGGATAAATTAATATTGTCTTCCAGTTAATGTGTCTGAATGGTGTTCAATGGATGAAGAAGCAGAGCTGAACTTCTGAGTACTGTTCATGCTGAAATCAGCCTATGATGAAACCATCTATGAAAACCTTAGTATTTAAACATATTTACTATAAAAAATTATAGATGAAATACAATATTTGTAAATCATAGCTTAAATACTTTTATATGCAAGAATTAAGGCAGCTTAAGAGGATTTTCATATTTTGAAATATGAAATTCAATTTAATTTAATTTTGACATCTTATTGTGTACAATATTACAGTATTTTGCAGGTTTTGATACTACTTTTGATGCTTCAGAGTTAGGGGGGAATATAGCTTAGCAAATTAATTAGGGCAGGCCTGCTTACTTCAATGTAGCAAAACTGTGCAGAAGATTTTAAAACTTTGAATATTTTCAAGCCTTCTTTGTGAAAATTGCCACTATGTTGATTGGCCTTAAACACTGGTATTGTGGGACAGGTGCATAAAATAGTATCCCTATTCTATTTTAGGAGAAATAGACACAACTATAAGAAGGAAAAGTTTTGAAAAATCTCATTTGCTTGGGAAAAAATATGAATTTCTTTTCAATATATTTATTCTGCTGTATTCATACTATTATTCTGAAAGGCAAAAAAAAAAAATCTTTGCACGAACAATGTACTCTATATCCTTTTGTAGATAAACTCTCATTTTCAGCTAAGAAGACAAATAGAATTCAGAGGATCTAGTGAAGTTCCAAATAGTCATAAGTAGAAGCATTTTGGCTACAATTGGGCTACACGAACAAGATATTTAGCTGTAAAAATATTTTTCATTCAGTTGTCCAAAAGTTTTTAATGCCTCACTCAAGTACTTTTACTTAGAAGAGTTTCATTTGACAACCTAATATAAAGTGCAAAGAATACTGATAATTTATAACTCCTCTCTGCCTAAAGCTTTTGGTAAAAACTTGGTTGATTGATAAAGTCTGATAGAAATATTTTTATGACTAAGATGGCTCTGAACTTTAAAAGAAGCTGTTATGGACAGTGAATATAACATAATTTTTATACAACACCTATATGTCATATATTAAAAACAATCCCTTGGGAAACTGGTCCTTGAGTGAAACAGAAGTAGATAGAACTCTTTTAAGGAAATGTGGTGTTTATTTTTTGTTTTCTGAGTTTTGATTATCTCATATGACATTCATAGCTTTAAAAAATGTAAATAGGTTGCACAACACTCAAAATAGCTCAAAACTGATTTGTTTGCTTATGTATATATTTAATATTTTTTGTATTAAACATATTTTTGTAATGCTGGATACAATTTAAATATATTCACTGATTTTAAAATGGTATGTTTTATTACTGCTGAGATCTCTTACACTCTTACAATATTTTGACAAAAAAAATGTTTTCTTTTATATATTGGTAGGCAAGTCTTACCACAAATGATATGGCAAAAATGAGCGCAGCACAAAATCATTCTAAAACAACTATTCCTGGTTCAATTTGTGACATATAACATCACATTATTTGTGGATTATAAAGCACATGAAAGTTGCATAATTTATGGTGGGCAGGAATTGTAAAGCAAGGTACAGAGAGATATAGATATCATAATTTTAATTTCCGAGAGCAGAAATTAGGTTTTTCAGTTAGTTTCCAGATTGACATGATACCAAGATTTCTCAAGGTGCCAAACTGAAGACTTTGAAAGAAAAAAACTGACAAAATAGAAAGACTAATATTTAACATATTCAACATATAAGCTACAATTTAATTTAAATTCTTCATACAAATATTTTCAGCAAAGGATTTTTGTAAAAAAAGTCTCCAGTGCCTGATTTTAATTCACTCAAAAAATGCAACTTTTTAATATAAAAGTAAAAATTTGGGTCACCTTAAATACCTTCTTTGGTGTTGATATGAATGCCCCAGTGCCATGCAGGCATGCAGGAAAGAAAGGCACAGAGTGCTAAGCATGAACCTGAACTACCCATGGACGTTAATAACACACAGACAATAGTGCTTACCCAGACATTCAAAGAATTGCAGTCACAGCCCTGTGCTGCTCTGACAGAATAATGTATGCTACCTGTTCCCTGCAGCATAGTTTTTATTCATGTTGTAAGCGTGCAATGAGGGTAAGAGCCCTGCTTTCCTCGCTAACCCTAGGAGAAAATTCATCCCTGGAGAACTTTTTCTAATTCCGATTTTGATTTAAAAAACACATGTTTTCTTGCTAAGAAAAAGATAATTATGGAAAGATCTTGCTATAACAGCCACTATTGTTCTTTATTTCATGGAGTGTTTATGTATTATTTTTGTATGGATGCAAAGCAGATTATAATCTACAGTTGTGCTTTATGAAAGATTTTTGAAAAATGAAGTAAAAGCTGACTTCTTGGGCAACAATATTACATATATATATTAATATTACATTATAGATAATACATCATTAATAATGAAAACACTACCATGACTCAAGAATTAGTATGAACACGTGAAAGTGCTTGTTTAAATTCAGGATGTACTTGGATATATTAATTAATTTTTAAGGGAGATATAAAGTACATGGAAAACTTTTCTAATCTGATTGCCCAAGACATTGAAATGTTACATATATCTGTTGAGTTTATGACAATAGCTGTTTCAGGACCCAAATCCATGTCAGAATGAAAGAAAAAAATCCTTTAATTTTTCAAGAGATATATGAGAAGAGGCATTATTCCTAGTTTCCATGAGATCGTCTAATTGGAGCACTTTGCATTAAAAAAAAGCAGTAATATTTTAAAATATTCATTTGCTAATATTTGCAGTTGCCTTTATTTTTGTGTTCGTTTCAAAAAGACCACAATAAAGAGTAAGGCATAACCTGCTCCTGTAGCCTGCTCTCATGAGACCCCACCTGGAATGTTGTATCCAGGTCTGGGATCCCTGGTGCAGGAAGGACATGGATTTATTGGAGTACAGAGGAGGCCGCCTAGATGATTAGAGGGATGGAACACCTCTTCCAAGGGAAAATGTGAACAGAATTGGAATTGCTCAGCCTGGAAAAGAAAAGGCTTTAGGATGGCCTAATTGTGGTCTTCCAGCACCTGAAGAGAGCCTACAAGAAGGATGAAGATGGACTCACTACAAGGGCATGTAGAGACAGGACAAGGGAGAATGGCTTCAGATTGAAAAGACATCAATTTAGATAGAATAAGGAGGAAATTCTTAGTGTGAAGGTCAACTGGCACAGGTTGCCCAGGGAAGCTGCTGATGCCCCATCTTTGGACGTGTTTAAGGTCAGGATTGCTGTGGTGTACTTTCAGGTTATATGTTGATTCTGTTAAATTCCCCCCTGATAAGAGTTGGTTAGTCCCGTTATCCCCCGCCTGTGAATTTAGTTTATCCCAGTTTTTCTGCCCTCCCCTCCAGCTATCATTCCTTTCTAAACCCGGCCCATCAACCTCTTTCCCCTCCCATTTATTGAGAATGTTCTATGTCAATCCCCTTGTTCCCCTCCCAAGCTTTTGTCAATCCTCCTCCACCCCTCCCTTTCCTCCAGAAACTTCCGTGCCAATCATCCCTTTGTCAAAGCCCTATTTGTAAGCCTAAATTATTCCCCTCCTACTGTTACCCCCATTGGTTGACTCAGTGTCGAGACCCGCCTTATGTTCTACCCACAGTGTTTGCTAGTTGGTTGAGGAGTTGTATCCACCTCCAAGACCTCCCCTATATTTAAGTTGTTGGCAGTGCTTTGTATGGGGCTTCTGTTGGCTTCCTTCAGGGGATTTGTGCCTAGCAGGACCCTTCAATAAACCCTCTCCCTGGACCCGACTGAAGCTTCCCTCTTGTCCTTCGCCTCCTCCGGATGCTGTGACTGCCAGAGGCCCTCACAGCCCTAGCTGCATTCCTGCATCACTTCACTTCTGGGAAGCAGCCCACTCTTGGCGCTGGTGCCTGCCTGTGGGAGCTAGCTGGGCGGGCCAAGGGCCAGGATTTGGACACAGGCGGACCGTGCCGCAGGATGGATGGAGCTCTGAGCAACCTGATCTAGGGGAAGGTGTCTGTGCCCATGGCAATGAACCAGAAATCTTCAAGTTTGCTTCCAACACAAACTATTCTATAATTCTATGAAATCGTGAAACACAATAAAGTACAATAAACTTGAATGGATTAACATGACTTGGTCTAGCACAATGAGCTTGGTACCTCTTTGTCAAAGTGTAAATTCCATTTCGCATTAATACTAGTGATCTGACACTAGACAGAAAGTATAAAGTCTGCACGTAACAAAAGCGTTAAATGGATAGGGGAATGTTAGTGTTTTGGTTTAAAAACATTGATGGTTTTAAAATAATATAATCACCATATAGTGTGTATTTTGCAATCATCAAATTACTTTACAAATTGCAAACTTATTACCCCATTACACTGGAGAATCAGAGTTCTCATCTGGGGGAATAAAACATTTCCAACCCTTATTAATGTAAGAGATTAAAAATGTGTATTAGAAGCTCAACTGTGTGCAAGGAGCCCGTGAGACATCAACTGCCTCAGACTATTTCATTTATAGATGTTGATGGATTTGTCAGGGAATTAGGTATTTCTCACTATTTCAAGGGATGGGGGAAGAAAATCTTGCAAAACTACAAGAGACATTGATTCTGTCTTTATGCCCGTTATGAGAAGTGGACAATTCCTTCTGATAAAATGAAATCTCTACTGCCAGTTTTCACTGTCCACTAAGATTTTTGAACAAATATTTGGATATGTTCTTCAACTTTGTCACTCATGCCATGGAAAAGGTCCCAGTAGGTGTTCACAATGCTACATCTTCATCCTCTTCAAAAATCTGTCATTAGAACACACATTTTCCATCACATCTACAGGAGGAAGTTGGTACCTGTGGAGGGTCTCCCTGTTCCATGGGTACTTTCTATCAGGCAGCCCTAGGGTGTTCAGGTTCATAAGTGTAAGCCTCTGTCACTCCATTTTCAGAGAATTTACCTGAACCTGCCCACTGCTCTCCATTTGTCTTCAAGGGGGACTGCTTTGCAGATGTTTTTAGTATTTCTGGAAACAAACATAAGAGAAGACAAAGTGCAAGGATTCTTGTCACAGGCAGATAATTCAGGAAAATAAGGACTACATCTGAAAAGAACAGCAGCGAAGGGTATGAGAAAGTGCAATAACGATGGGACTAGGTCTTCAGTTCTCAAATACTCATGAAGAAAGGTAAGGAGATTCTGAATTGTCTGACTGAAGTCTCTATTGTAACCATTGAACCCAGGATAACACATTTCATAGAAAGATGTAATTGTGCTAAAACAGTTCAGCAATATGTATTTTCAACATAAATCACAATATTGCAGATATGAGAGAGAGAGATGAAAGATACTTCAGAGACATAAATATTGTCACAGAATTTAGATGTGCTTCCTTGAGGTTTTTTGTTAGGGCAAGCATTACACCATTATCATGAGAACCTTTAAATTTTGTCAGAGAAAGATGCTTTAACTAGAAGTTCATTTCAATGGGATTTTGACAGGAACTGTTGTCTACTCTACTTTTCTCTCAGCAATGCAGGTCTTAAAAGCGTAATTTTTATACATGAATTAATTTTCTTTGGAGAATTTTGTTCTACATTAAATATGTAGAAATAAATGACAGTGGTTGTTCAAAATCTTAGGCCAGCAACTGAGTTGTGTTCCAGTATGCTTCTTCACTGTGCAGAAAAGTTGCACACTCTCTTATCAGAATAACACTCTTGAAAGCTGAAGGTTTGGCCATTTGCAGCAGCTGTGTTCCAGCTATGATTCCTAAGCTGACTGACTATTCCCTGCCTATCACTTCTACGTGTACTGCTGTTTCATGGCATTTCAATTTGATGTGTATATTTCTTTCATTTTTATGTACACCTGGTTTTGCATGGGCCCTTTTTTTTTCCATTTTAAATGTCTCTTCTTCACATGACACTTCATTCCATTTATTTTGCTGTCTTCAGCTGTATCATTCCAGATGAACCCTTCAGATGCTGACATCAAGAAAAACATTCTGAATTGAATCTCTTTCATATTACAGATAGCACTGATTAGCCTTTAGCACCATAAATCACTAACTACTTATTCCTATGCCACACTTGTGTTTTTAACAAATAGGTGCTCCTGAAAAGCTAAATGTTCAGTTTCTGGAGGATTAATACCAGGGGACCAATCTTTTCTACATCATTTGAAATGAAGCTGTAGTGGTGCATATATGATTTGGCCATCAGGTATAAATCAAAGTGTCCAGACACTTTGGCTTCAGGACCTGAAAACAAAGTGATTGAATTCTGCTTTTAGCATAATTTATAAATCCTTGTAGCCCCAAAATATAAAACTGTATATTCTTATATTAGTAATAGTACTAATTAGTGTACTTGTCACTGCGGTTGGCTTTTTGGACTATTTTAATACAGCTTGTGTGATGGGTTTGCCTTTGTGATATTTATTTGAAACAAGGGTGGCAGGTTTGAAATTTATTAGTGTGGCAATGATTGTACTGAAGGCAGACCTCCTCTATAACAAAATAATTACTGCAGGTAGAAATTAAAGACAAGCAAAGAGGATGTACAAAGAATAGAACTCAGAGACGTGGGATGTAATTGCCATTTTTGCATAGAACATATATTTTATGATATAAAGTTGCTGCTTTGAAATTTGTAACTTCAGTAATATAATCAGAGGAATTTCTTTGGTTAACATATATTAATTATAAAATTGTTGCCAAGACAGGCTGCAGGATGCATGCATTGCATTGGGCACTGAGGTAACACCAAAGAGACTTTAAAAAAAAAAAAAAAGTATTTTAGCTAAAATAATAATGCATGGACAGCTGAAAACTCCTTGACAATTTTAATGAGGAATTTAAAAATTCAAATTTCAAAAGAGATTCTGAAAGGATAGATTACTAATTTATTTTGTAGGATTTGTACACTGATTTATTTCATTAACTCACCTCCTGTGGAAGACATTTGCTAAACAGTCAATTTTGACTTTGAGGAACAAAAGTATAACATTAATGGTTTATAAATTAGAAGCCTCACCATGGCAACCTAAAAAGGAATCTGTTCTTCAGAACTGTCAGAGCTCCCACAGTTACTACTGTTGCTCAAGAGAAACCTGCTGTCTCACCTTACTGTGCTTTTGCACTTATTTCTGAAGGTCAGACCAGAGTTTTGAGGATCACAGTCAAGGTTCTTTCCTCTTAAAAAGAAGAGAATTAGTGATACTCCCAGGAGGGGGCAAAAAAAAAAAAAAATCCAATATGCGTTGCTGCTATTGGGGTTAGAGTTATAATATGAAAAATAATTAGAGTATAAAATTCAGCACCTTGGGAGATGGCAAAGAACTGGCAAAAATTACTACAAGTATTTAGAAAAAATAAGAACCTTTGGTCATACCTTGCTTCTTTGCAACAGAAAAAATTTACCAGTGGTGGTGCAGCAGAGATGTAGCAGTGATAGCTCCAAAAACAAGAAAAAAAGACTTTGGGTTCATTAACAAACTTTACAGGTATGTGATGCATTGCCAGGCAGGCTGGATGGCAGATGAAGCTTAAAGAAATCAAACTGAACAAGTTGTTGAATGACAAGAAAAACTATAAGAAGAGATTTAATTTTTTTCCCTTTTGAATGGATATTGGTGCTGGTTGTCAAGCTTTAGAAAAAAATGAAACGTAGAAATGTCATTATAAATATCTGCTCAAAAAAAACCCTGAAATCATCACTGTCAGAAAAAAAATGAATTATTGAATTTTCCCCTAATGTAGTATTATCCTGTGGGTTTTTTAATGCAAGTACAGCAGAGAGTGTTCATAGATGTGAGGTCAGTGTTCCTAAATCAGGTAACTGCATTTCTAACTCGTATCAATCAAGGGAGAGAGAGGCAGCTTGAAAAGGGATGTGTTTGGGGAAAAAAACCCCAAAAGATTTATATTGCTTGGAGGATTTATAACTGATGAATGTAGAGATCTCAGGTGATAGTCAGTAAATACATCTGTAAAGAAAAAAAAGAGAGTAAATGTAAAATTGGTTTTCTGCTTTTATTTATAGATAGCTGAAATATTTACCTGTGTAGAAAGAACGCCTTGTTCAATGTCAGAAGTGAAACCTGTGACATTTCCAGAGATGAAACCTTGATTTTATGTGTCACACTAGAGCTTCAAAAAAAAGACCTGTACAGTTCTGTAAATATGAAATTTCTTCAATAACCAAAACTTTTCAGGTTTCATTATTTTTAAAGACAGTCTGGGAAACAAAGAAAAGAATCCCATTGTTAACAAGGTCAGTTGCAAAAAAATCAGCTGATTTACACATTTCCTCAGAAAGGGCCAGGAGTGCACTGTAAATGAGGTGTAATTTACAACAGTCTGTAGGCACTTTTCTTCATGTCACTCAAAATTTCCTCTTGCCCCCATTTTGCTTTTTTATCTTGCAATAGCAGCCAGGAAGGGAAATGAACTTCCAAATTTATCTGACTTTGTAGTTGCACTAGATTCAAGTGACTCCAGTGATTTGATGTGGCATGTTGATTACAGTCACACCACAAAGAGAATAAGACTCAGAGGGAAAAATGTTTCTTTCACAGAACCTATGTAACTTAGTGCATAAATCAGAACAGGCATACAGAAATTGTTTTGTTATATAATTATGTTGCATTGCTATTATATCTGTTTGACAAACCCTGGAAATAAACTGTGATTGTAAGAAACAGTTTCACTGAAATAACATTACTAACTTTATCCTTATTTCACCTTTTCTGAATAGAATAAATTCTGTGGGTTGAGGGTATAACAGCTGCAATCCATGATCCTTTGAAAGTTTCAGAATAACTTGCTCTGCATGAGCATTTTTTCATAATTACTTTTAAAATATTTTAGAGACTAAATAAATGTATTTATGGCCTGCAGTGTTTGTAATAGGTATATTGGAACGTGCCAGTAGCTCACCAAGAGATTAAAACAACAAGACTTTTCCTATTGTAAGAAAATTTTCTATTTATTTAATATAGACAAGTTGTATGATACCTTAGATAATGGAGAGAAGAAGTGGTACAGTGTAGCACATGCAAAATGCTGTGACCTTTCTAGATTTTAGGAAGTTGGTATCCAAGGCTGGGTTAAAGAGAAACCTGTGTTTCAACTTCATTGCAACAGTGTCAAAATAGTATCCAGCAGTCTTTGGAATCACCACAATGAAGGATATTATTATTTTCTGTAGTATTTTCCTATTTTCAGTAGTAAAATACAATCCCACCACTGGGTAATATTTTATTTTTAAAGTTTAGAACTGAAGAGATGAAGAGAAATATTTGTAAATTTCAGAAACATCTTGAAATTTAGAGTTTGAAAAATATTTGGTTTATAATTTTGAATTACAAGGTCTCACAACTGAAGATTAATGAATTATTCTCAAAAAAGTATATGAAAAAATTTATGACTGGAATATCTATGATAACATGCTTGATTCATCAGGACTAGTTACATTATTAATATTATCAAATAGATCAACAAGCCAAGCTAATGCTTTTTTGTTTAAGCAATTAGAAAATTAGTTCCCGTAACTTTGGAGATGGTGAAAGTCTTCTGTTGCACCTGCTTGTATCTTTCCCAGCCTTTCAGTTTTATGCCCTTGCTTCATTCTCTGTATAAATTGGTACCTGATGGTACATATATTCAATTCCATTTTTAAAACACGTGAATCCATGTAAAAAGCTTTTGCTAGCTATTTTTCCACACCAAAAAAAAAAAAAAATAAAAATAAAGAGAAGCTTCTCAGCGTTCAACAACATCCAGTCCCTGAAAATTCATAGTTCTTTCAAAGTGGTAACATTTCCAAATGTGGACAGACTACACAGAAATGCTCCTAGTCAGGTGATGTGGTCACACATCAGAGTCCAGCCAATGCAAGTTATTTCCCATTGCACTTTCCAGCTTTGTTGTCTCTATTTTACGTGATGTATATGTAACGAGAGTGCATATTGGCGATTGTGATGCAGACTTAGAATTGGGAGAATTTATAAACTGTGTGTTTTATGTCTATATTCTGGAAAAAGAAAGATGTTCTGACTAGTAGACTACTTATCGATAGTCAGAGAAAGGAAGAGGATTCTGTTAGAAAGCTAATTTATGTTAATTCTGTCAAAATGCTGCACCTCTCTATACCTTGTTCAAGGACAAAAATATGGTGATGATCATAAGCAGCCCTGTCTCCCTGCCTGAATAATCTCAACTGTGAAACATTGCAGCTGTGGATTTTGTTCTCATGTTTAGGAAAAGTAAAAGAGGAAATAGGAGGAACAAGATATGAACATACACCTTTGTTCTGACTTGCTCTTATATTTTCTGTGTTTTATATTATGAAATATGATATTTTTTGTCACCAAGCTCAGACTTCATGGATCTTGAAAACAAAATGCTAATTAGTTCCTTTTAGTTTCCTTTTAACAGGTCTGAGTTGAGTTTCTAGGCAGGGTAGACAAGAAATCTTGGAGGCGTCTCCCCAGCTTACCGCCTTTGTGTCATGGCCAAAGAGAAAGTACCTGCAGTCTGTTTTAAACATTCTAGAAGAAAAAATAACACTAAAAAAAAAAGGATATTAAGGGTGCGTGGTTGTGCCTCCAAACCACTAGTGGTGAACCAATTATCTGTGTTCTTCTCTCAGGGGATCCAGGTGCTTTTGGCCCTTTGAGTTACTCCCTACATCATATATTCCTTGTATATAGATCTGGAGCAAAGAAACTCCCCAGTTATTACTGAGTTATGAATGAGATACAATAATTCAGCAGGAAATTCATGTTCCATGGCCTTTCTGCAGCACTTTAAATGAATTTGTCTTCAGGCAGCAATGGAAAGTCATTCTACCACAAGTCATATGTCAGTATTGTTACGTAGATGGGTCCTCTCCTGATATTATTTGAAATTATTGAGCTTATTTGAAATGTCTTTGAATAAGAGACATCAACTTCAGGTGAACACCAAAGGGGCAAAATCCCTGATGCATTGATAAATGCTTTTTAGACCTTTTCCACCTGTGTGACCGGGTCTATGTTTCTTCTTAAGTGTTCTTGCTTGGCTGTATAAATTTGATTGGTGTATCCAAAGCTTACCCATAGAAAATGTGAATGGAGGTGGCTTATGTTCCCTTCCTCTGCTCTTATCCATGAGAGGCTGCAGGGACAGGGCAGCTGCAGGGCTAGAATCTGCTCTCTGAACTCACTCTAAGAAGCCTGATTTTTAACATCAACACAGCAGACAAACAAGTTTTTGCCAGCACGTTGACAATAGTTTTCTACATGGAAAGATTCTGCACTGTGGGGAAGCAGTTTGTCCTGGCTAGCCACATCATCATCATCATCATCATCATCATCATCATCATCAAGATCATGATTTTCCAAGTTACAGTCCAGTGACTTTCCCAGAAGATGGTGGCTGAAAAAAATCTGCAAGACTCATTACCAGGCTTTCAGTTAAGTGAACAATACAAACCTTAATTCTAGTGCATTTTCTTTGCAGCAGTAGAGTTAGTTTCTACTAGAGACCCTCTCCTAGTCTTCCTCTTTCCTTTTCCTCTTTTCCTCTTTTTTTTTTTTTTTTCCCAGTATGAGCAGTTTTGCTCTGCTTATTAAACATGAGAAAACTTTATTAGTAAAGTTGGTACTAATAACGTTTTTTAAAAAAATCTGATCATGTCACTGCCAGCTCCTGAAAACACACAATGTGATGCTGCCATTCATTGTAGTGCATTCCAAACTGGAAATTAGAAAACCTTTGTTTTTGCATGTGTTTGCATGAAGGCATTGTGTGCATATACAAATAGCCAGCCAGCTAGCTGGGCAGATATGCATATATTTCTTTTTCATGGCTGTGAACTTACTGCTTCATGATGAAAACTGTCCACAGTGAGAAATGTTGTTTTAAAGAGAATGAGAATGCAGACAAATAATTCTTCACCTTTAAATTTGTTACACCTATTTTTGTCTCACCTTCTTGGCTTCCATACAGCTTATACACACAGAAGAGATTTTTTTCCTCAAGTATTTAAAATAATGTTATCAAAAACCTAGCCTTAACTTTTAAGAATTTAGAAATCAGCAGTTTTCCTAAATTGCTTTAATTCTCTGGAGATTCCCAGCTCTACCTTTTCTCCCTCTTTGTTCTTGCTGTCTTTGTTAAGTCCCATTTAACTGAGTGATAGCTTTAATAAACACTGAACTCATCCACAGGTTGAAATTGCACATGGAAAGGAAAAAGCATTCGTGAACTTTGTTTTAAATGCCAGCCTTCAAATCATGGGTCACATGCATTCCTTTAATATTTCAGGGCCTTGCTGTATCTACACATCTGTCAGTCTGCAGTTTGCTGCCAATGACTTTCTGCCAAATAGCGATTTGTCAAGAAAGCTTTTCACAGAATCTTGTAAAGCTCTTTCAGAGGTGTGTAAAAGGCTCTCTAAAATGCAGCGCAGTCAACAACTTCATGATCAAATGAGTAGCTTTAAAGAGAAAAAAAATTCAAGAGATGATTTAAGAAGATGAGGATTAATTCTGTATTACATAGTCTCCTACACTTAGACACAGAGAGTAGTGCCATTGAACTTTATTATTTTTGGCCTGGACATCAGCTTTGACTGTGTATGGTAACCCAGAGCATGTTATCATAGAAGCATGGAATGCTTCACATCAAAAGAGAATGTGAAAGATCCTCTCATTCCAGCCCCATTGCCATGGGATGGGCAGGGACACCTTCCACTAGATCAGATTGCTCAGAACCCCATCTAGCCTGGCTTTAAACACTTCCAGAGATGGGGCATCCACAACTTGTCTGGGCAACATATTCCAGTGCCTCACTACCCTCACAGTCAAGAAATCATCCCAATATCTACTCTAAACTGATGCCCTTTCAGTTTGAATCCATGCTCCCTTGCCTTGTCTCTAGGTGCTCTGATAAATAGTCTCCATCTCTCCTGTAGGCTCCCTTCAGGTACTGGAGGTGCAATTAGCTCACCCGAAAGCCTTCTCTATTCCAGGCTGAACAATTCCAATTCTGTTTGCCTTTCCTCTTGGAAGAAGTGCTCTATCCCTCTGTCTTGATGGCCCTTCTCTGGCTCACTCCAGCAGGTCCATGTTTTTCTTGTGCTGGGTCATGTGCAGCCTTTCACCCACCATCACCCCTGTGTCTTCCTCAGCAAGGCTGCTTTTGATACTATACCCCCTTCCACTTGAGGAAGTAATACATGTTTTTTCTGGCTTATGAGTTTGAGGATACATTGTGGCTTTGAAAAGACAAATATCAGCACAGGAAACTCTATCAAAAAGCACTTCAGAAGAGCTCTGTCAGCACATGGCTCCTTTTGGCTATTTAATATATGGTCTCCTCAGACCTCACAGACCTTCATGTTTCTGAAGCACTCAGAGTGGTAAAACACTTTCTGAACTCTGACTACGCCAAAAATTGAAAAGGCTGCTAAAGAACAATTTCCTGGATTTAACATTTTGTTGTGAAGGGAAGAGGCAGCTTTCAAGAAGTATAACACCTAGGGCTGTGCTCTCTTTTTGTTAGCAGTACACTTCAAGGCCTCTCTGAAGATACAAAAAGAGAAGAAGAAATATTTCACCAACGAAAATTCCTTTTCTTGATATTTTCTTTATTTCAATTATGATACAAATTATATTTATGAAATGAAGCATGCAAGCAGTGGTACTAAGAACCCATTGAGCAGGCTGCATATTTCCTCTCTCAGTTCTATTAGCTTAGTTATTAGCAAGAAATTTTTGTAAAGAATTTCAGAAATTTCCTCTAAAGTAGACTAATAGTTTCCTTGGAAAAAAATAAGTCAGATGTGCAAAAACATTACTGAGACTTTTAAAGATGACGTGTTTGTATCTTAACTATGGTATTTCTGAATGCTTTCAGCTTTTGTAATTCTTTAACTTCCTGTCAGAATGAAACTGAAATGTGAACCATCTCCCCTCCTGCCATTGTAATTTTTGCCATAGAAGGTACTTGAATCTACTTCTTTTTAAGTAAAAGGGAACCCTAGTTTCATGGGGAGGAAGTAAAAACAGGGTTCTACGACAGGTTCATAATCTGCATAACTATATTGATAAACCAGGACTGAAGTCTTTGTGGTGCAAAACACTTTCCCTTCAGTTTTAGTATAAGAAGTTTATCTATCCTTTCAATATCATATTCCTAGCATTCAAAATTAAATCAGCTATTAATAAATACTATTTACATATGTAATGCAAATACGAGAAACACACTTTGGTATCTTGCACGTCATGAATGTTTTTTCATCAATTATTCATTAATGATTCAGATCAATAAAACTTCTTTTAGTTGTTTTTCTGCCTTTTTCTACATGGATCTATGACTCTTTCATTGCATAATTTGTTGAACGCATATCAATACTTTTTTTCTAAATTTATAAAATAGGTGATGGTTTCCATGAATTAGTGTTACTTCTCTTACATCTACAGAGAGTTTTCCTGCAGTATTAGCTTTCTTTTTTGATGGATTAAGATATGGTTACTATAAAACTTCTTTTCCCTGTCATGAATATGAGCATCCTCATGGCATGTGTGCAGCTTAAATCACACAGAAACCAAAATGAGAAAACTATGAAATATTATTCTATGTTACAGTAGAAAATTCTGATATGGTATTTTTGCTATAATCCATATAGAAAATTCTATAAATAAACTACATTCTGTAAATGTAGTTTCCCTTCCTTTAGTAGAAAAAATAAAAGGTGAAAAGAAAGAAACATTTAAAAGGGAAATTTGCCCAAGTGTAATTTTTTTCCTAGGGAACCGCATAGCTGTTTATTAAACACATAATCTATTCAAAAACATTTTGTCACTCACCAAGTGAAGTGTTGTATTTCAGTGAGTTAAAGAAACAACACAGTATCCCCACATGGGAGTTAAATCAATTTAACCAGTCAGCAATCTTGCTCGACCAGCAGGTGTTTGGCAAGAAAGTGCACAAAACAAGTCCCGTTAAAGCAGGGCATAGTTTATCTTATTTGAGTGCAGAGGGGGTTTCATTTGCATATGGAATTCTTTGCAGTTGAACAGTCTAATTGCTACTAGTGCCATTTATGTTTTTTATAAGTACAAATAATACCTGTGGTTTCCTTAAAAGAATATATGATATTCGAATAAAATTAAAAATGAATCGAATAAAAAAAGAGTTGATTCTTGTTAGGCTAAAATATTTTTCCCCAGTGGATTCTTTTGTCATAAAAGTATTTGCAAATATTGAGTACCTAGAACTATTTTCCTTATCAGAACTTAAATTACTAGTAGAAAAAGAAACTTTTCCCCACCCCTGATGTTAGCTCTTTATCAAGAACAATTTTAAACGTCGTTAATAGTATTTTTTGATGGATGACTTTTAAAATACAAACTGAAGAAAGTGCAACATTTGAGATTAAGGTGTAGCATTTCTCAAAGGTAAGATTACAGAATCATACAGAATTTTCTATCATTTTCTAAGAATAATGCTTCAACCCTTTATCTTTGCATTAGTCTGATAATTATCAACGCTTAGTTTTATGGTCTATTGTAATTTCCAGTTACAAGTCTACTTTTTCTTTTTATTTATTGATTCTAGTCAAAAAGAAAGAGAAAAATTTCATTGTTAAAAAATATTTACCGAGAATATAGATTTAGATTGATTTACACAGGAAAATTTCTTTAATATCACCTAAGATTTGCATATAAATAAATGTACAAATATTGCCACATGGATATTTACCATGCGGGTTGTATCTGAGGTAAGGCATCTGGGGAGTAGCAGTTGGTTCAAGATGCTTTTGGAGGCTTTATGCAATACTGGATAGGACATGGTCACTAAACAAACATATTTAGAAAAATATTTCCCATGCAAATAGTTTTTCCTTAAAAAACAGCTCCCTGATTAACAGATATTATGGAAGTGTTAGATACTGAACACATTGTTTCAAATGTCTTTATTGTGCCAGTCCTTAGCATACCGGTTCATGTCTACTACACTCTTTGTGTCTTACCCATATGGGAAGAAACCATCAGTGTTTTATTTTATAAGCTTTTTTTCCTCATGATGACCTTGTGCTGTTAAATGACAGTGCTTAATTTTACAGAATTTTGCAGCATTGTAGCTAATTTCAAGCTCTAAGTACTCACAGATCAAGTGGGCTAACAACTCCTCCATATCCTTTAAAGTCCTCAATTGACTTTTTAGGTTGTCCTTTCCAAACAGCTTAAGTTCTCCTTCAGCTTCAGAAAAATGTAAAGCTTTTCTAAAGCCTGGAAAGTTCATTTATTTGAAATTTCTCAGTAGGCTGAGGAAATCCTACTGGTATTTGTACAAATTGTCAGCTATCTATGCCTACTTCACAATATTTTGTCCAGTTTCTGAAAATCTTTGTAAAGGGCTTCCTCCTATTGCTGGTTAATCCATAGTGTTTCTATTCCAGGTACCTTTGTTGCTAATATATCCAATCACATCTCCCTCTACATGTTTTGGTCTTCCTCTCTTCCAGTAAAATTACTTGTGAAATTATCTTTCTGTTTTTATCTGAAGTGATCTGTGCCTGTCTACTTCCCACATTTACCATTTTTTTGGACATAGCCAAGCCTCAAAGAGAGACAAATAATCTCCTCTCGCATCAGACACATTGGCAGTGCAACAGGATAGGCTTTCTTTCATGGCTGTGACAGATAAAACCACGGCATCCAGACTTTTTGCTCCCCAGTCCTTTCAACAAGAAATACAAATAATACAGGGAACTTCACACAGATTGTGAGGTGGATATTTCAGTGATGCAGGGACCACATTGTCAGTCTGGGTATGTTTGAGAGTTATTTTGCAGTCCATCCTCTCTGCTTCCTTTAGAAAAATAAAGGTCTGTCCGCACTCTTGCAGACCCATGTCCCCTTTGTTTGCCAGGACCTGGAAAAGTTTTGACCAAAAGACATTCCAGCAACATGAGATCCAGTTAGAGACTATGGTTCCCAGGAGTCTATTTTAGTTTTTAACTAACGAAGCAGAATGATTTGCCCTGTTTTCTTTGTAGTCAGTCTAAGATATTTACAAAAGAAGAGGAATTAAACACATAATTTCTCCTTCTTCTCAATCTTAAACCTAATTTCACTGGAAATATTGCACTTTTAACATAGGGTGATCATATTTTCTGGAGCTGTGCAGACATTTGAGCTGTTGTTGACAGCCTTATGTTCTCCACTCTTTCCCCATGGTTTCTCCTCCCCTTTCTGACTGTTTAATTGTAAGCTTTCGGCAATTTTATTGATGATTACGAAGTGTGAATAGTTTAAATATCTGCTAATTAATTAATCTATCTTGAAAACAAAATAAATTGATTCTATACTCTAAATAGCTTGGATATAAAATATATTACGATCGAATTTATGGTAGCTAAAGGATTATAAGATTTTCCATCTTATGGATGGATATAGATAAGATCTAAAGGCATTCAGGAATATGGATCCCATTGATCACTCTCAAGAGTGTATGCAAATATCTGGGACTTTGAATTTGGTACTTTGTGCAGGAAATAAATAAATTTTATACAGAATTTCAGAAGCACTCCAGTGTGCAAGAAATCTGTCTCTCTTCATTATTACTAAAGAAGAAATTTCACTCATGAATATTTTTCCTTTTTTAATGCTAAAATAAATCTGAAATATCCTGATAAACTAATAACTAATTATTCCCTTTGAGGGAGGCCATTCTTGGTTAAGCAAGGTCCTATTGCAAGATGCTGCAAATTATTTATTATTAATGCATAATTTTTTTACTGTAAATAGATAATGAATCTCTGAGATTTTTCTCTTAGGTGTGATCTGATTTATATTAAAATAAGGTTATGAATATTATGTCTGAATGGAAAAGGAATACAAAATTAAATGCTAATCTCTCTTGGTATGTATTTCCATATGTCTCTTGGTCCTTTCTTACTTTAGAATTTGGGAAATTTTTTATGATTTTTTTTAAGAAATATTTGAGGAAAATGAAATCAAGAGTCATAAAATATATTTTATTTTAAAACAAAGGTCTTCTTCTTCTTGAGCTTAACTTGCTTTTTGAGTTTGTATTTCAGTGTAACCAAATTCTTCTGTATAAGAAATGCAGTGACTATGTCTGAAGAATAGCTAACAAATGCTTAAACCATAGCAGCACTTTTTCTAAAACAGGCTTTTTGTTTGTCTAGCATTAAAAATTAATTTTTTCCTTAGATTCCCTTATGAGAGATGGGAATGCCTGTGGGTTTCTTTTGTAAATGTAACTATTTGCTGATTACCAAAACCAATTTCAAAGTCCAATAGTGGTGAACAAGACTATCCTAATAAAATTAAGTTATTCAGGTTACTAGGGGACAGTTTAATATACACTCACTACAAGGTGAAAGATACCAGAGAATACAATTTAAATATTTCAATTTATTATAGGATAGCTCTCTGTTTTCCTCTCATACTGGGATGAACTGCAGTAAGAGTAAATGTCCTTTTCATTTTATGTCTTTTTTAAAAATTATTTTAATGTTAATTGGAATGCTAAATTCTGTAGGGAAAAATTACTGTTAAAAGGGACCCAAATTTTTATGCATTCCAAATGTCAGTCCCCCTTTTTTTTTTTTTCACTTTTTACTTCTATCCTACTGAAGTTCCTTTTTGTGTTTTCTTTCTTCTTTGTTCTGATGATATCTGATCAAGAGAACAGCCTAGTGGATAAATACTACATTTGGTGGGGCTGTTAGAATCTAAATGAGGGATTGGCCACCACAACACAACATCCTCTGGCAGTCATTTAAACACTTTTGCATAACAGATGCCTCTTTGCACACCAAGAATTCCTGTGGCACCTTGAAAGCTTGTTATGCTGTGAAATGAATAAAGTATCATATACCCCACCAAGTCATCTCTCTGGAATTCTAAAAGGCCTTTGACATGGTTCCCCACAACATCCTTCACTCTGAATTAGAGACATATGGATTTGATGGATGGACTGCCCAGTGGATGAAGATTCAGAGCAGCCCTGCTGAGGAGGACTTAGGAGGACTATTGAGTGAAAAGCTGGATGTGATGGAGGAATGTGCATTCAGAGCCCAGAAGGCCAGCAGCACATGGGCTGCATCCAAAGAGGTGTGGCCAGCAGGAGGAGGGAGGGGATTCTGCTCTTCCCTCTGCTCTGGTGATACCCCACCTGGAGCACTGAGTCCAGCTCTGGGGATCCTGCTACCAGAAGGACATGGACTTGTTGGATCCTTTCCAGATGAGGACCATGGAGAAGATAAGAGAGGGAGCACCTCCCCTAGAACAAAGGCTGAGAGCTCGTGCAGTTCAGCCTGGAGAAGGCTCTGGGGAG